>VXAA01003825.1:622500-645148 GCA_013399115.1 Anseranas semipalmata | reverse complement strand
AAAAAAAAAAAAAAAAAGAACGTACTAAAACCAACTGTTTTTAATTCCATGTGGATTCTGTCTCATAATTAAATTCTAACATAATTGTCTATGTAATTTCTCAGCTAGTTTTTGTGGTCCCTTATTTAACAGAAGTTTTGGCTGAAGCAGAGAATAAGGCTTTGGACCTTCTGACTGCCTTTTTAAATACATCCCATTTGTATAAACATTTGTATTTTATTTGTTTGATTGTAGTGGTTTTATCTGCCTTGTTATTTTTTTTTTCCTTTTCATTTGTATCTTTTTTCTCTAAAGCTTTGTTTGATTTTTCAGGAATGAAAACACATACCAGGTTGTCAACCAAAGGAAACATAACAACTTAATAGTCCTTACGGATGGAATTGCAGTCAAGAGGAATTTTATAGGAGAACAATTATAAACTTTGGAATAGAGGGGTTTGTCTTTTATGTGTAGAGTAATTTAGCTCATTTGGGCCCAGGCCCAGGACTAGAACTGGCCAAACCCACAAAACAACTAATTGAATGTTTCAGTCAAATCCTGCCATCCTGAAATCCCCCTTCCCCAGCCAGCCACTGCCTGATTCAGAAAGCAGCTCGGCCTCACCAGTGTCTCACCTTCTCCTTCAAAGTTACCCAAGCATTTATTACACCGCTTCTTAAAAGCCAACATGAAGTTGATCTGGTGCCTAATTTCAGCCCGTTCTTTACCATCCATGCATGAGCATACCAAAAATAAATTTTTGGCACAAAACGGCCTCACTGGCAGCATGGCTAGGTCTCAGCGCTCTGTGCCTGGCCACAAACTCCTTCCGACAGCAAGAGCCCATCTGCAAGACCACTGCAGCAGCATCTGCGGGTACTGCAGTCAGCTCTCTTTTCAAAACCACCTTCTGCATGCAATGGGCATTCAAACACATGTAAACTTACCTGGGAGCAGGGGTAGGATGAAGGGTAACCCTTCTGTCTAGACCAGGAATCAAATGTTCTCACCTATGTTTTGGATGAACGGTTTCAAAATTAGCCTACTTTGTAGGAGAGGGCCATTACCATCATCTTGATATTTATTAAGAGAAAATCTTCACGTGGCTAACTTCAGATATGGCTGACAGGATGTGATGCCTTGTTCCTCTCATCAGCACTGAGGAAGGTGCCCCCAGGGCAGAACCCAGGGCCGTTCCCTTCCTAAACCTCTCCCTCTCAGCTCACTCGCAACAGCTATTTACGTATTCAGGAAATCCAGGTACCTCACTCAGGGTTCTGAAGTCAGCTCTGGAGGCCAATGGTTATACTGAATCTGTCTTCATTCCCTTCCACCCACTCTTCCAAATTAAAACCAACCCCTGCTTTCCTTTAGTTGTAGCATCTGATTCCTTAATTATGGACTGAGGCTTATACATGTGCTCAGACCATAAAGAGGTTCATTCTTACTCCAAAGAATTAGGAAATACTTTGTAATAGATTTGCATCCTCCCCTGTTTTGAAGAAAAATCAGTTAAAAAGCAGCTTAACAGCTACATCCAGAAAAGCAAGCGTCTCTTCAGACCCGGAATTTACCTTTTTCGTACAGAACAGACACGCTTTACTGAGGAACCCAGGAACCATGCCTGCAATATTCCTTCAACTATAATTCAGGGAACACTGTCACCTCTGTTGTTTCTGAATAGCTTTTAGCATATGCTTTTCCTCACTGAATTCTGGGTTAAATTTTAGTAAGGAAGACTATGTCATAAACATCCTATTGTTTCTCCCTAATTAGAATTATATTTAAAGGGCACAAAATATGATTAGCCCTTGGAATGGTAACAGTAAGGCAGATTGAGACAGCCAAAAAGACAGCATTAAAATATGGTACTAACAGCTGCCTTGGGATGTTTTCCTTTGTCTTAGGAATGTTATATTAAAGCAAACTCACTCCTTTAGCTTTTAAGTGTCTTGTCAAAGGCTGATGCCAGTGATTTGTGGACTAAATTCTATACACACACAAAAAAAATAAAGAATAAAAGACAGTGCTGCCAGGCAGCAGCCAACGTTCTTCCAGCCTTTTGCTTCTAACCTTTTTGATTCTTAGTTGTATCATACATGCTGTTAGTTTTCTTTAAAAATTAGCAGGTCATATCGTAATAAGTAAAAGTCAATTGAAGGTGGACACATTCCTAAAATTAACGGTTTCATCTGTATTCTTCAATTTCAACACTTGTTTCAGAAATCTTGTCCAGAGCCACTGAATTTCTTCTATCTGTCAGATGAATTTCAAGGTGTTTTCTTTACCATTGAAATTGTGTTACTTAGCACTAAGTGATTTGGTTCACCAGGAATCACAGTGACTGCTCTTTCCTCAGAAAACTTTAAATAACTTTGTCTTAGCAGTAGATTCAAAACAAAATCTGAAGCAAACAGTAAATGTTTACACTAACAGTTAACATATGAGTATATGAGATCCACACCTTATGTTCCAGGTCACAATTATTAGAAATTATTATAAACAGCTGGAAGTATTTGGAAATGTTCCTTTCAGTTCCGGCATTATTATTTTTTTTTCTATTACTTCTCCGAGTGATCTCTATATTGCCTAAAAGTCCATTTTTGTTTTGTTTTGTTTTGTTTTTCCTTTAGAAAAGGGCTGGGACTTAGCTGCACTACCTAAATTGACATTTTCAAAGAAAAAGTCTTTTCATGCAAAATGTGATGTCCCAGCTATATCTGTAATTAAACATTTTCACATAAAGAAAGACCTATCCATGGGAAGAAAATAACTTGTTAGTGATGAGCTCACGATAATTTTATCCCAGCACAGAAGTTTGTAAGTTTGATAAAGTTGTTGTTAAACATTGCTTCCTGTGTACAGCTCTGGACAGTATTTATTCCATTATTTAGAAGGCCACAAATGAGTAAAGCACTTACACATGACTAGTTTGAAGCCCACCAACACTTCTAGGTCTAACAGCCCTGAGGACTTTACTTCGCTTGCACACAATCTTACACATCTGCTTGAAGTACACATGTGCTTCACCAATTCAGTGATGCAATGGACAAGAGATAATGAAAATAGGAAAAGGAAGTAATTTCTGAGGGCTCACCTATAGCTCAGCTAGTACACCCTACCTTTAACGCAGGCTGTTCAGTTTTCCTCCATAATCATTCCACATAAAATATTTATCAATAGATACATTTTTAATGTATTATGTTTTTTCTCTGCTTGTAAACCAATAGCTACTACACTCCAGCACTTCAAATTCAGCTCTTTTCTATGGTTCTTTTCTATTACTCCTCTTAAATATGCTGCAGAAGTTTTCAAGTCCTTAATTTCCTTTAAAAATATGTAGTTATTTACTTCCTTCTATATTATTTCTCAGTTTAACACAGCTTCATGTCATTTAAAATCCCAGCCTGGCTAGCACTATTTTTACACATATATTTACATTTCTTGATTATGTTTATAGCAATGACTTAAATGTCATGCTTATTTCCCCTTTGAAAAAGGAATTATGAAGAGTATCTACATTCTGGCAGACAAAATTTAACCTAGATACTTGAACATTTGATAAAAACAAAGCTTTTTTTTTTTTTTTTAAAAAAAAAGTTCTCCAGCATTGAAATATGGCCTACAATAGTTGAGAGGACAGAACAAACACGCTGCCTCTTGTAAGTAATGTGACACTAATTGGAAGAAATTTAATTACCTGAACAAAATACAAAAATGCACTCAAATAAAATGAAAAACAAGAGTTTATGTACTCTGTTTTCCAGAATACTTCCATTTTGTTCCAACAGTAACTTAAACAGCACAGAAGGCAATTTTGGAAATGATTTAGTGTAATATAGTGTTTAGAGGGTTTTTTTTTTTTTTTAATGCCTAAATACAGCATATTTCCATCTTCCTGAAAAAAAAAAAAAAATCAATTGCTTTACATTAAAATAACTGTGTCTGTGCTCCCACTGTTTCTTGGTGAGATGTGCTTGATACCCAAAATTCTTAAGTCTCTCAGATCAAATTCAGAGATGGGTTTGAATTCATGCAAACTATAGATCCCAAGCAGTTCCATCACTACAAGAGACCTCATTCCAGCTTCTCAGAGAGGCTGCGCACAAGCTGAGATTCAGGCATCTGCCAGCTAATCATATATGATTTATATAGACATTGTATGTGGGCAAATGAATGGAACCCCAGGTGGTCACAGGCTGCCTGGTTTTCTGAATCTGAACGGATGTGAAAGGCCAGGCTGGGGCACTCCGCATGCATGAGAATTGCAAGATGAAGATCGACTGTGACAAAAGACATCACCTGACCCTGGTTGTAATGCAGATGTGAAAGCAGAGAAATCCTTCACTGAACTTGGAATTTCTCCCTCAGCCCTAAGATAAGTGACTCCAGAAAAACCCTGAAGAACCTATGTGTGGGGGGAAAAAAAAAAAATGGAGAAAATATCTCCTTGTTATTGTACATACAAGGAAAATGAGCAGATGAGTTTGCCTGAAACCAAAGTGCACAAGCACACATCTTTCTTTTGATGATCCAGCACGGCATATGAGATTGCTGACTGTCAGGGGTATGCTGGAACACCTGCCATAACCATAAAAGAATTCCCATTAGTACACTCACTGTCAAAATGAATTTCCATTTGTCAACACCCAGTGCCCAGGGCTCTCAGGGCACTTTAACAGATGACAATTTGTTTAAACATTTGTTTTAAACATTTAGATGGAGGAACATTTTGTTATGTATGTACAAAGTTCTGCAGAATCCAAATATTTTTACTGGAAATTGAAATTTCACTTCTTCCAAACACAGTATTTCTTTCCTTGGCATATGGGCACAACAGATGGAGTAAGTATGAGATATTGCTATAATGCTGAGAAGAAGTTCCTCTCGATTTTGAAGAGTTTGGAACTGGTGTTAAGATTTTCCTGTTTGACCTGCTTGAAATCAGTGGTACTTTACACCATTAATGCATACATTGTATAAGCTTGCAAGGAATAAACATTCATATCATCTTTATTGATGTATAACAGAGCACTCTTCAGACAGATATTGAAAGTTTTCTCCTTTCCAGGCATTTTAGTATCACATTTAATTACTGTGCTTGCCCTACAGAGATCTCTAACCTCGGATGTCCACTCAGGTTATCAATCATTCCAACAGTAATAAACCCTGGTTTTGAGTAGCTTGATACACTGGCTTTTTACTTGGAGGATACAAAAAGGAACACATATCTCAGATAATCCCTATTATATGAAAGGAGCCTGCACTACCAGAAATGAAAGCATTTCAGGACTAGATTCCTAAAGATTTGTTTAAAACTAGTGGAACTTAAATATAGACTTGTTTGGGAAATATTCTTAATTTCATGGAGAAGTAATGTTAAAAAGTTGTTTCATTTTCAGGTTGAAGTTAAGAGTTTGAAAATTGAAAGCACCAACCTTTGCCTACCTCATCAGTGCTCCAGCAACTGCAGGAACTAGCGTGGAAAAGCAGAGAAGACCCTGCACTGATTGATACGATCAGTGATCACAACCCGGATGAGAACTCAGTTCCCACGTGGCTGAGAGTTGGTGTTTCTCTCACACACACGTAGGAACAATATCATTCTTCATCCAACTGGCGAATACCTTCCCGCTCAGTTTCCATTTTAACAAGAGATCTTTTTTGAACAAACAAACAAACAAAAAACCATTCACTTGAGAATATTTGCCTACCCCTGCTTAGGAGTTTACTTTGGTACAGCTCAGTTCACAAATATTAGTAGAAGGAATTCTATACATATGAAGCAAAACTTCCAAGTACTGGAGAAGACCAGTGGAAGTATTAGTATACATAACCACAAGATTTACTCAAAGAGGTACTGGGAATTACTGGGAGCATGACGTACGGTGCCTGGTTTGTTCCAGACGCTTGTGGATGTGTAGGCAGTGCTTATCGCAAGAGCAGTTATACATGAGGAGCTGGCAGCTGCCGGAGGCTCTTCTCCCAAACAGAGGCAAAGCTACCACAGTTCCCCACTTGCTTTCAATTGAAGTTCACCTGTGGTCAGATAACACCCATCTGCTTCTACAGTAATACTGTCCTTTGATGTAAGTAGTTCTTTTTTCTCCCTACCATTTACCGTGTCATATTTGTAGAGCGTAACTATGGCCCTTTGCACCATCTGTTTTGCTACACTAGGTAAAGCCAAAATCTTTAGATTTGAAAGGCAAAAGAGACTGTTAGATGTCACATATTTCAATCCATTAAATTGCACCTAGGTGTATCTCCAGTCAAGCCTTTAATTTCCTTACCAAGAGAAAGTCTTTAATTTCCTTACCAAGAGAAACATCAAGGCTCAATCTTCAAGCAGGAGAGGAAGGGATACACAGCAAGGTTTTTGAGCCTCACATTTGCTGTATGCACAGTGCAGGAAGCTTCCAAACGGGCAGGAAGTCTATTGCAGAGAGTAACTATTTTTGCTGCCAGGTACTTCCAGCCTAGTAACAGCATCAAAGTAGAAAAGAGCAGTGCTCCTACGAAGATCTCCACTATCAATATCTCAGAGTTTCTTCGCACGAAGCATGTAAAGGTCTACCATCACATAGGACAGGTGAGTCCCTCTAGCAGATCCATTCAACATCGGCCACCTCTTCGAAGTGCTCCTTTCCCTCTCTCACAACTCAGCAAACAGAAGAGTCACGGGGAGAGAGTGTATAGTGGTCATGGTATATGCACACAACTCTCAATAGCCAGGTTGCGGTTCCTGTGTATCTTTCAGTATTTCACTTTATATTTCAAGACACAAGGCAATACTTGGCTTTTGCACCTCCTACTTACAGCAACACTGCAGGAGAGACTGAAGGAGATGCAAGACATGGACAGAGACACACACAGACACTAGAGTGTAACATAGGTGAAAGAACATGGAAAAAACATATATATCATATATATTTATATATTATTATTATATATTATAATTTTTTTTTTAGAGAAGAAAACAANAAAAGTGAGCCAAACAAATTAGTTATCTATTAGATGAAAGAACTGAAAGAATATATTGTAGAGACCCAGTGAATGGACAAGTTGCAAATGTGTGGCAAAACAGATAGGCCATGGGTTTGAATTACTGTGGGGACAGCAGAAGGAAAGAGAGAGAAAGGAATAAAAACCATGAAACTTCTATGGATTGCACTTTGTAGGACTTCACCATACATATACCATCTGACCTTTAAATCTTACAAAGCAAAAACAAAACAAAACAAACAAACAAAAAAAAAACAAAACACAAACTGTATCTCCATTTTCTTAGACTTCATACTGTAACAGTATTGACAGTATACAATTTTTAATTTCAGTGGAATTTTTCTCTCATTTTAATGACATTGTCCCTACTTCCTTCTAGTCTGCCTAAAAGCTTAGAGTTGATCTCTAAAAGAGGTGGTCTAGGTAACAGTTCTTTTCTCTTTTATCACTTGCTTTTACTCTGATCATATTCCTATGGCACTATACTACACAGGCACACGTAACAAGGAGAAGAGATGAGAAGGCTTTGGTTATTTTTTCTCCAGTTGTCTCTGGTCAGCAGGACATACATTTCTACACCAAGTATTTTGATCCTGGCTAGATTACTGCACAGCACTCTCACGGATATGAAGTCTATACCTATTCCAGATACCTATATAATAGTCACATAAGTCCACAGACAGAAAGATAGCCACTATTCATCAGCTGTTAGCTATTGCTCTGATTGCTCTATAAGGTCAACTAGTTTGCTAACAATTCAGAGTCAGAACTAGATGTTTCTCTCCCACAGAGAATACTGTTGAAGGCAAACCTGTCATATAATATACATAAAATATACATAAAAATTCTCCAGGTGCAGGCATGTCACAGAGACATTCTTTGTTGTCAAAAACTCTTTTAGTATCCCAAAATGCTTAGTTCTGACACTCATTTTCTAGTTTACTGCTTTCTGCCTTTTCCCATTATAGCTGGGAACTTAGTTCAGCTGCACTACATTTAGCAGCAACGCCCCTCAGCCTGCCGGGAATAAATCCCTCACAGTTCTTGCCATCTGCAGGCTCAGCTGGAGACAGGAGCTGGAGTCTCCTTCTAAGAGTCACCAGAATGTTCACAGCTATAATACAAGCTCCCTCATCAGATATAGCTCCAAGTTACCTCTTGTCAGCCTCTGATCACCAAGTATACATTAAATATTGGCTTTCTCACTCTTTACCCAGTTTTTAAGACAGTGATGTTAAAGTGGTCGGGGCTATGCTGTCAACTTCTCAAGCGGTAAAATGTATTGTACTGATTCACTAGTGAGTTATTATCAAAGCATTAATCTAAGGTTTCTCAAGGTTTTGCCAGCATGCATGTAATGTGAATGGATCCTTAAAGCAATGATGCAATTGTGGGGAAATATGGTATTAATCTACTTTTATGCCAAGCATTATAAAATCTACTTTCTTGTGGCAGACACAGATATTTGATTTATCCAACAAGTAAGCGTTTTGTCTTACTTTACTTATTCTCTACTATGCCAACCCATTAAAGGAGCGTTGTCAGTACCTTTTAACAGCTGCTCACTTTTGCAGATAGATACTTTGCAGATACCAGCAGTAGATGCCTTCATGCCAGCTCAGGGGTATACATGCCTGGTGGTATATGGCAGGTGTGTCCAGTGTGCACAAAAGGTTTATTTATTTGGTTCATAATTTAGCAGTGACTTGCTTACAGTGTAGAATGTAAGTGAATACTGAACTTTGTGTTTCTGTTAGCTCGGGTAAGAAGGAACTGCCCTTGAGAAAGCTGCCGGCTGCTGGATGCCTGCGTGTAACAGAAGCTCTGGGACAGAGAGGGGGGAAAAGAAAGTACGGAGGATTTTCTGAATGCCAGTTCAGCCCCTTCCTCATGAAGGCAACCTAACAGTTCCCCAGTTCAGATGACTTTGGATATTCAGTACAAGATCTATCATAACCCACAAAGCCAGGATTCTTTTTCATCAGTTCTAGGTTTAGGATCTTTTTTTCTAAGAAACATTATAAAAGGACTTACTGTGTATATAAAAATCTTTTTAAACTTTTGTAACACAAACACTGTTGAGTGCTAGCATTTGCTTGCCAATTTCCAGGGTAGAAGTTAGATAATATCAGGGTGGGACAGTTGTTACGATCTCTTGAAGTCTCATCCAGAACTTCGGTGCTGGCTGCCAGAGATTCCTGGTGCTCAGCATTGGCAGATTCTTCTGAGCTTTCACCTCCGGGAGGTCTGTCACTTCATAGCAAGGGGGTGTTATTTTCACAACATACTTTCTCTCTCTCTCTTTCTTTTATTATTATTATTATTATTATTATTATTATTATTATTATTATTATTATATTTGTAGGGGACAGGGAGAAGCACAATTCATTCAAAATACATTATGTTAGAATGGAGGAATAAAGTGAATAACCTTTTCCTTCTCCTTCATCTGATATCCAGGCCACTGTACTGCTTATGCCAGATTTTTCTTCATGCAAGAGAGATCTTGTCACACTGAAGACAGCATTCACTTGCACAGCAGTAAGAGCTTCACATACCTTGAACAATCATGACCTAATTACAAGACAGCTTCTTTTTTTTTTTTTTTTTTTCCCTCACCTCTCAGGTATTATTGTATTTTTCAGCATTTCAACAAAGTTATTTCTTTTAAACAGTTTCTAAGCATGATCTCCTTTTCTATTGCATGATATTTAATAAGTGATTTCAATGTGTCACAGAGATACCATGAATTTTTTTCATGCTTTACAAAAGGAAAAGCTGAAAACAACAAATGGAACACTCTCTGGAATTTACGAGGTTCCAACATGAGAAAGATACTTTTTGCAGACAATGTGGACATTTGATGCTGTAACAGTCACATGGCTAAATCTTCTGATGAATTCACACCTACCTTTTCCTTAAGTGGAAGAATACTGTGTACTTTTATCAGTGACAAGAGGAAATGGTGTCAAAAAGTGTCAGACAACCAATAGAGAGCACTTACATAGTTCTGTAAGCCTATGGCAGACAACCAAGGAGCCTCCAACCCGCCAATATACCTTCTGGAGCTAGCTGAGTGGCCAGACACCACTTCTGGAAAAACAGCCTCTAATGCTGTTTCTATCTTTTGCCAAGAAAGGAAAGAATAACACAGAATAATACAATATACTGGGCCATCACCAGAATATTTCTTTGTTACCAAAAAGCACTTTATGCAAATACAGTGACTACTGGGAGGGGTAAACGCTTATAAAAAAGAAACTCAGAAATCTCATAGTAATGATCTCCCCATTGTAAAAGTGAACTTCTTAGATTCTCCAGGATACATAGATGATGTCCTCTATGAGAAAATCTTGCCTATCAAAAGAAGAAAATAGCCCACAAGTATTTGTTATATTAATTCAAGTTTTAAACATTTCAACATCATCCCAGAAGGCAATGGTCCTTACAATGGTTTACTGTCACTGCCGAATATGGATTCCTCAGATGTGTTTTGTTTTATCATCTATGTTTTGCCCGTAAAGGAAAATATTAGTCTCTTTCCACAGGGATTTGATTCAATCTGTGTGAACTATAAAAGACAGATCCTGACAGTGTTCACTGCCAGGCCAGTCAGATGCACTGATAGGAAATTTCATTTTACTGCAACTTGATTTTTCTGAGAAATGAGATTCTCTAGTTCTGAAAGATGCACAGCTAACAATATTCAGCTCCTCCTCTAAGAGGCCAACCAACCTTGAAATATACGGCCTACCCCTGAAGCTGACAATGACACCTTGGCTCTGAAGCTGTAGTAGGACTGTGATAGTTCAGCTGTTATAGCAGATTAGACTTTATTCCTTCTTTTTTTTTTTTTTTTAATTGGAAGACTATATCTTTCAGTTAAATGAGGAACTGAGAACCATACATCCATATATATACACCATGCATACACACATACATATCTATATGCACTCACCAAATAAATATGCATGTGGAAGCCATCTGTGACATCTGGTCTTTTACTAAATTATGTATATATACACACATCACTCCATATGTGCTTACTCCAGACTTCCCTAAGATCATGATTCTCAGCGGTGCTTTTGAGCTCCACACACCACTAAGCTTTCATTAAGACATCCAGTTCCCACAGTAATACTTGGCAATTCTGCATCTTTACGTCCAGGTATATACCTCAATATGTAAGAGGTAATAGCAACTAATAACTGTAGTAAAGTGGTAGATGTTAAATCCACTTTACACACACACAGAGATGATGAGTTGAAGTCATCTTCAAATTACTGTAGTGAATTGTAGTTCCTCTACTGACATGAACAGGCATTAGACCAACAGGGAGTATATTTTTTAACTCAAGATCACAAAGCAGGATGCTAATGAAAAAAGTCCAAAAATTCTTCTCGCATCTTGCCATTAGCTTAAAAATTAGCCCAAGCTCCAGTTTTAAAGACCGCCATCAGGACAGTAAGCATTAGTTAACAGAGTTTCTCATAACTGTTTCCAGACAATATCTGGTTGTTAGACAGTGACATGTTTCACAGTGATTTTTTTTTTTTATTCACAGCTTCTTATTGCAGATCAACACCCGCAAGAATCTCATATAGTTTGCACTAATAGTAAATAAGAGTCTCCAGTGGATCATTAATCTGATACTGCTCAAATTTATACCATTTGTTTAACCTCTTACTTCATGATTAGTTGAAGACCTGGGAAAAATATTCATATTCTTAGTTAAAATATCCAATCAATATATGATATTGAATACAGCTACATTTTATACTATAATCCCAGTACATCAAATGAAGTCAGAAAATTAAAGGATTGTGGATTACCAAGCCAGACAAATTCTGGCTTCATAAAATCTTGTGAGAAGCAATAGTCTAAATCACAGGTTCTTAGGCTATAATTTATGCATCTCAATGGGATGCAGGATGCTTGCTAACAATTTCTGTCTATTTGATCATATAGAATTAGGTTTTTAAAGTGTTTGTTTTCATTTAAATATCCTAAATTGTTACTAGCTTTGAAAAAGGCACCTGAACAGGTTAGATAGTTTTTCCTTTGATAGAATTTAGATAGCATTTCATTTGGAAAATAACAGCTTGTCAAAACCAAACCCTTTTTGAAGAAATGTGACAGGTTCATCAAACTCAAATTTAGAGCAGAATACCAAACATACAGCAGTACTGAAGCTCAAAACCAAACAGCTCAGCAGGTAAGGCAATCAAATGGATTCAGCTTCAAATCTCCTTTTGCAGATCAAGGGTTTTAAGCTGCCTTTCTTTACGTTCAGTGAAGCCTCTTAATTACTAAGTTTTGAAAGTCAGTCTTTCTTATTGCGTATCTTATTACACAAAGTGAAATAGCTCCAAATGAGATTTTGCTTTAAAGATGTAACAAAGGCATGCACTAGCTGAGATTGTACTCTTTATGCAGCAATGTACAGAAATACTCACGCTAGGTCAGAATGAGCTATCTTAGATACCAGAAGGAGTAGAGGAAAAGTAAAAGTTGCTCTTTTATTGGTATAGACAAAAAAGTAAAAGATACAGGCTTCCAATTAAGGGAATGATACAATGAATAAGAAAACAAAGTAAATGGGAGCTATTCAAAGGGAAATACTGGGGTAGGTAAATACTGGATTGCTTCAAGAATTGTTTTTTTGGATTGACAGTACTGTTTTCCTTAGTGACCTTTACACAAAAAGTATAAAAAGTATCATTAGCATTGGCATGCTAATGAAGACCGGATCAAAAGAAAGGAGGATCAGAACACAGGAGGGATTAGCTTGGAATTAGGACAATAATAAAGCTCTGAAATGCAGTGCTACAAAGCACAAGCTCACACACTTAAGAACTAAGAAGCACAGCTACTTTAAGTTGAGGTCCCCTCCAATGAGAATTACCCTATCCTATCGGAGCTCGCCTGCTAGGAAAAAAAAAAAAAAGAAGAAGCAGAGTAATACTACTTAAACACAGAAGACCTACAGGACTGTTGTATAGCTTACAGTGGAGAGCCTTTCAGCCAGGTAGAGAATGAAAGTTTTGCTCCTCTAAACTAGCAGAAAAAATGATGTCAGGGAACACTGGCTTTCTAAAAGATGCCAAAAGAAAAGGAGTTACTCCAGCCAAAGACAATACTAGCATAAGAATAAAGGTATATAAAATTGCCATTAATAGATGCAGACTGGAAAGTACAGCAAGATCTTCAGTCAGCATAGTTTGGAAATAACCCTCCAATAGGACAAATGGAGTGACAAAACCACCACTACTTTTAAAATCAAAGTGTGATATATGTGTGAATTTGATCAAATTAAATCAAAACCTAAGTTACTAAAACATCAGACTGGCTGAACAAATCAAGACATTTCTACTGTCAAATGCATTATGTTAAAATTTCTCTTCCACTTGATAAAACCAAGGTGTTTAGATATTGAAGGAAATGTTTTGTCTAGATGAATGGAAAAAAAGAGAAATATTCCAAAATTTCCAATTTTTTCACCGTTTTTCTGAGGCAGAAGAATATATGGGTGTTATTTTACATTATAATAGAAACAAACACTAGGATTTTCCACAAGCAAGGAATTCCAGTTTTCTGCTTGTATTCACTGCGGTCAGAGGTCCTTCAGACTTGCTCTTTTGTTGTTTTTACTTCATCCCTGGACACCTCTCAAAAGGTATGGCTCACCAGTCACAACACCATACATCTTATTAGAAAAAGGTGTCTTAAACATGGGCTTAAATTAGCATACAGACTGGACAGCTCAGAAAGGTTCTAAAAACATGCTGGGGTCCTGCCTACTTCCTGACCTAGTGATGCGTTTTGCTTCCAGCTCTCAAAAAATAAACAGCATGAGATTGGATGCAGCTGAATAAGAGGTTTCTAGATTCTTTCTTCCACAAATTCAGTCAATGCTTGTTCACATGAGCAAAGCCCCACAGTGTGTGCCATAGAACACTTGTTTGGGGAGCAAATTTTATGCACAGCTTCATTTCTGAAGTTGGTATCTTTCAAGAATCATCTTGGAGGTTTTTAAACTAGATTTATGAGACACTAATGCTTGCACTCTGCTATGACCAAGGCTGTGGTTTGGCTGAGATACTCGCTGCAGCTCTTGCAAGCACCCTTCGCAGGGCTGCAGCCCGGGGCAGGCAGCAGCCACTGGGCACCATGAAGCAAGAGCCTGGCAGACAGGTTCTGCTCCTGGGGATGGTGTTTTATCCAGGGAAAATGGAAGGACACCAAACACAACGGCACAGCTGTGAGGTGGAAATATCCCTACCTGTGTTACAGGCATCACTCTTTTTCCGTGACACAGGACACAGGCAACTCTTGCAATTGCTCATCAAACCACCATCAGTTCTATACAAAATTTTATTTTACCTTGAATGTCAAGCATATTCCCAATCTGATAGTAGGACAACAGAAAAACAACACATTAGAAAAAGCCACTTATAAAGTATTGGATAAACTCAGTACATGACTCTGCCTTAATTTAAGAAAAAGGATTTCAAATTCTCACGGAACTGTGCATTTGCCGTTTATGTAAAAGCAAGCAATACACCTTATTAGCAAAGCATACAAAGAAAGTTACACATAGCTTGCTTAAAATGAAAAAGCAGACAGCATAGCAAACATTGCAGCTAGTCAGCCAGCAGTTAGACCTTTCTCCTCGTAAACCTACTTCTTCAATCTGGCAACTGCAGTCCTTGGGGAGAAACAGCAAAGGGTACATAACTTAACCCATAATTATGCAGAACTGTTACACTGGGGTTGTGCAAACTTTTTTATTAATTATGTTTGTCAAATTGTATCTATAAGCCAGCCATACCAACATTCCATTTTTTATTATTATTATTATTATTTTAAATATTTTCATATAAGCTGAATCACCCACATGGGACCTTTTTGACCTTCTGTAGCTGAAAGCACCACCTTCAATAAAACCTTGGCCCTTCTTGAATCAGTAGGAATTCTACCCTCGCATTTCACCCTGGTTTTAAAAAGGGAGTTACATGGCAAAATAGGTAATACTACTATAACAAGTCCAGATATTTCTCTTAATTTATAAAAATCCAATATATGCTTTTGCTCACAGAACACTTGGAGCTATGACATATGAAAGGTACACAAGCCAATGAGATTCACACACATATGAAGTCAAAGCCACCCACATTCTTTCAAAATCAAATAATGTATCTGTCGGCTGCATGTGAAAAAATTCACAGTAATTTACACCTGACCAATACTATTTAAGGCCTAATCCTGCTGCCAGTGGAGTCTGCAGCAGTTTTGCAATGGACTTCAGTGGCAGCAGGAGTATGATAGGACACTTAAATACCAAATACCAAATATTATAGTTAATTTTATTCCTATTAAAACTGACCTTTTTAAAAACACTTGAGACTCAATTTATGCAAATTATATATAAAAAAAAAAATTGGAGTTCCTTTTGTAAAGGACTGTTTAACCTTTGGGATCCTTTTTTATAATGTTTATAATGTCAGAGGTACTTTTGTTCCTGTTTATGGGATTATTGCTGGTCACCTTCCTGAGACTTGAAAGACCATTAAAGACAAGCACCATACTTATTCCTCTAAATTATTATATCACGAATTAGTAGTTTGGTCCCTTTCTAAATGGATCTCTCCCCACAATTACACTAAAACACAGTGATGGGTCACAAATTCCAGGGGGTCCGACTGGTCCTGGCATTCCTGGACTGCCACGCTCTCCATCTTTACCAGGCTGCCCACGCTCTCCAGGACGTCCTTCCTTACTCATACCCGGGGGACCTTCAGGACCTTAGTGACACACATGCAAGAAATAAATATATTACAGAGTATTTTTATTAAAATGGAAAAAAGAGCAAGTATGGACCCACAGAAGCCCTGCTCTCTGGTGAAGTACCAAGACAAAGAAAGCTTCACTTTCTGAAAAAGATACTTCTTGTCACAAACTACTTATATATGTATATAGCAAAACTGTTATCTTATTAAGATTTAAAATAAAATTTAAAAAGAGCATGGAGAACACTTTAATTAAAATAACTTTTAAAAGGAAATATAAAAATCTGCTTTGTTACACTTAGACTTTATCATATAATCTGGAACCACTGGGGCATGAATCAGAGTCCTCTGATTTTTATTTATTTCTCTAGCTTTGGATCAGGCTCTAAACTCTCTTCCAAACACTCAACTTTGCATTTTGAATGAAAACACTGCTGTTAGGAAGAATACTTTCCTTCACTAAGCAATCGTTACAAGTCACACGACTATATCAGGGCTCAGTTTTCAGACAATGTCTGATTTCAGGACCTGTCTATCCAGAAAAGGGAATCTCAGGTACCAATCTCTACGAGACCTGCCTTATATTAAATAATGTATTCTATGACAAATTAAAAGGCATGCAAGAGACAGGCTTTAGCCATGAAAGATATATAGTAATTAAGATGTGTAAAAACTATTCATATTTTTCTCAACTATATCAATATTTTTTATAAACTACTTTTTTTTTTTTTTTTTAAATTAATAGCACGCACTGAATCTGCACAGATAAACCATCTCTCACCTGGCGGTCCTGGGGGGCCTTGGATCCCGGGAACCCCAATTCCTTGATTGCCTTTTGCACCATTTTTCCCTGGCAGTCCTGTGGATTAGCAAATACATGTATATCTTTGCACACTAAGAATATCTTCACCAGAACAATCAGGAAGTCGATATTTGATAATACTTATTGAATAAAAAAAAAAAAAGGATGTAAAATAAGCATTTCCTTGTAACCTGCAGGTTTACCTGGGTTCTTGATTATCCTCATTTCTAATAAATTAAGAGCCAAAGTAGCACCTAATAAGCAGATGGCCACTATGAGTTGAGGAAATAGATGATGAGGAATTAAGAAATTTGTTAATTGTCATTGCCTTTCCATTGCCAAAGTTTTTAAGAAGTTGCATGAAAAAAGTGTACGGTATTCACCACAGTCCCTGTGGAATACAGACTACACAGGCAATCTTCCACAATATACAGCAGAATTAAATCTCCACCAAAGAAGAAATAATCTCTGAGAGGGCCAAAACCTGTGTTCTCTTATACCAGTACAGCCCAATGAATTCAACTGCTTCATAAACACGGATATCTATTTTCCTCTTATGGAATAGCCAGAATGATTATTTAGTGTCATCTCCAGAGGAAAACTGCACATTCTCCTTTTGGAAATGAAATTATGGAAGCACTACAGACAAATTACCATTACACCCAAAATTAATTTGACATGCAAGGTCATAGTTGAGAAGTCACAGAGAAAGTAAATATTTACCAACCATTTGCCTGTCAGCCCTTGGCACATTACTAGTTAGCTCTATTTCATACAGCTTTCCTGATTATTTTGATGCTATAGGAAACACAGTTACTGCTGGGACCAGTTACCAAATTATGGACTTCACCCAGCCTCTTGGTCCAATTCGAGACTACATATATATACTCAACTTTAAGTTTGCAAATAAACCCACAGAAATCAGTTGGAATGCTCATATGGCTGAGATACCTAAAAGCATAAGCATTAGCTTCACTAGTATTATTAAAAAAGAAACCAGATTTTTTAACAAAAGCATAAATAAAGGAATAAAAATCCTTATGAGATAAAAGGAAAAAAGGAGAAAGACCCAGGAAGTCAGAGGGGTATAAAGGTGTCACATACCAAAAATCAGCCTACAAGAAGCAGACAGTAAATAACCAGTGAATGAATAGTTTTTAAAATAGCTGAAACAAAGAAGTTTGGAAGAAAACAAACTAGAAAACATGGAAAATACACTGAAACTCATGTGTAAACATATCTGATCTAAAAATAATAATAATAAAATCCAAATGCAGTTTACAGTATCTACATGAGACTATAAAGGAAACAAAGATCTCTGTAGAAAGATCAAAAGAAAGTATAGTAGAACTGAACACTGATTATCTAGTTGCATTCTTGTGTTTCCTCTTCTGACAAGCACATTTCAAAAGCAAAGAAACCTTTGCACCATCTCAATTACACTTTGTGATACAAACCCAGATATTCCCTTACTCCACTCTACACTAACTGGAAGCAGAAACAAAGTCATAAAGGCCATTAGCATGGTGACATGCACACAGTACCTCTCGTTCCACGAGCCCCAGGGCGACCCGGGATGCCTGTCAGACCTGGAATACCATCATTCCCTGGCAAACCAGGAAATCCTCTTGGACCTTCGGGGCCTCTTGGACCTGGTGGTCCTGGAAGACCTGGGGAAGCGCTTTGGGACTGACAGTGGTTGCAGTTTTGTAGCCTTCCACTCTGAAGGATAGTAGGCAACTGGGCTGGGAGAATTCAAACAAAAAATTGCTTAGAGTGTTGTAACAGTAAAACATAAAAAAATGTTTCCATCTACCCACTAAAACAAAAACAGCTTCCTCTCTTTAGGCAACATGGTACCTTTAGGAAACGAGATGGTTAAGTATGGAGCCTATGCGGTGGAAATGTATTTCTACAGCTGTATGAAAACCAGTGATAAATCAGATCAAAATATTGATCTTCCTTTCAAGAAAGCATCTTTATTATTACAAGAAAACTTCTTTAGCACTTTAAGCAAGGAAAGAACAGTAAAGCGTCTTTCAAACTTACTTCTCAGTACATCTGAACACACCTGTCGAATAAATTCTTCTGAAAATTCTCGTGCCTAAATTGAACAGAGAAAAGTTATAAAAACAGAGAGCACACATCTGTTTGAGGTTTTTAAGGTACTCAAAATAACAAGTATGGGGTCCCATACATACAGGTTTTCCATCTGATCCAGGTGGTCCTGGGGGTCCTCTGTCTCCAGGCTGACCTCTGACACCAGGAGGTCCAACCAAACCCTGGATACCAGATTCTCCCTTTTGTCCATTGATGCCTCGGATGCCTGGATCTCCTTTCTCACCTTTCTGGGATGAGAACCAATGAAAAGACAATCACATCTTTACATGCTATTTGGAAGCTACCTAGCATCAAGCAAATACATTCTGAGAAAATCTTCACTGACAATCTTCATAAAATGAATATAATCAAGTCATCACTGAAAATTAATTTGATACTGATTAGACCTATTTCACTAAAATGTATTAAGTTTTCAGATTCTTTAATAACTTTCAGATACAAAAATTTACCACGTACCTAAATTTCCATCTTAAACAGCCTCATTTGACTTACTAATTAGCATAAAACAAAAACCTCTTCGTTAATAACATATGGAAGAAAATACTTTTTCATGAGAAATTAGCTAGTTCATTACAGTACATTAAAATCCTTCTTAGAAGACTGGAAAAAATACAAGTGAAATTCTGGCACCATTGAAGTTCTTGGCAAGCCTCCCATGTACTGTAACAATCAAGACTTTTACCCTATGTCTCCAGTGTGTAAGACAGAGAAAAAATAGTTTGATTTCAGTTAGGGTTTTTTGTTGCTTTGTTGTTGTTGGTGTTTTTACTTTTTTTAACTTCATTTATTCTCTGTATGATTGATAACAACAGTAGTCCATTTGCTTCACTAGAAAACATTAAAATAATACTGGATATATCTCTATCAAAGCAATGGTTCTTTTATGTATGGAATTACCTACTGCAATAGTTCCTGTGGAACTCTTTCCCTGTGCTGGAGACAACAAAACTTCAGTAGAATATAATTTGGTACATGCCCAAGATTAAAGTTAGTATACTGTCTTTACTCCCTGATGAGTTTTTTCCTTCTTTTCTTTTTCTTTCTTTTCTTTTTTTTTTTTTTATATAGTAGTTATCAAAACACTTTACATTTTTCCAGAAAAATATATGGTTCACTCAAAGCTTTCTGGCTCGGTCTGAATTAGTAACAATGCCCAGAGTTCCCCGAATGAATTACTATAGGGTAGCTAGCTTCAAATTCAGTATCTGCTTACTCATTTTTATGCAGGCAGCTAACAGACAGGAATTTCACCTTGGTACATTTAGATGGTTTATATCTCAAAACTGTGATATGGTTACTGATAACTAAATGAGGAAAACAAGGTCACTGAAAGAGAAAGCACTCAGAACTGCATACCTGGCATCACAAAAGAACCACAGTCTGTTCAGGTTAACTGAACTCTTCCATTAAGTCATTTAGTTTTGCTGTAAATAAAATTTGAAGCCAGTGGGGCAGTGCAACCCTACTCTGAAAAGCCATCACAGAAAAACATACTCAAGCAACTGGTTATCTGTGCATTTTAAAAATCCTTAGTTCCTTTTTGTGTTTTGGGGGGGTTTGGATTTTTTTTGCTTCCATTAGCGTTACAAGACCCACTAAAAAAAAAAAAAAAAAAAAAAAGAAGGCACTAAAAGAAGGCAGGCAGTTTCTCCTCTTAAAAAACAGACAAATGAGACAAAATGTGATACATGTCAGTAAAATGCCTAAGAGACTGCTGGAAAAATGCTCCACCAGTATGATGCCAAGCATGAACTGAACAGCAGTTTATATCCTCTTCCCATTACAGAAATTATACATTAATTCAGAATTGACTTTTTCCAAGGTTGTAACTATTTCACTTTCTTGTTACTGTCAACTTGAACATTGTAGTCACAGAGACTTGATATTTTTAGTTACCACCATGTAGATTTGTATTTGTTCATTTCTATTATATGATTGCAAATGTTTTTACACTTAACCATTTTAACAATACCCTCACGGGGTCAGCAAGGCTCAGAGATAAACATATGGAGCGCATGTAGCTGCCTGTGGCTACACCAGAAGCTGTATGTGTTGGGAGCTGAAAATAATGCTGTTCATGTAGCTAGAAGTTATTTGTTTTAATTTTAATTACTTTTACAGCTATGGGCTATGTTTACATAATGACATCTGACTTGCAAGTTGATTTATTTGGAATTCAATGTTAAAAGGGCTAGAAAGCATTAAGAACCAGTGAAATATTGGGAAAATGGCATCTATTGTAGAAAAACATCACAGGCAAGAAGCCAGTATTAAAAAAAAAAAAAGGCAAAACACTAGAATCATCAGCACTATTGCCTGCAGAACTTGCCAAAAAGCAAATTAAACTGCTGAGGGAACATCTTCTGCAGTATATCTTCGTCTTGTAATGCTCAGCCACATCCCGTGTGTGGCCTTGTTTGTTGACCCTTGCTATTGGCAAAGAAAATCAGTAAAAAGGAAAAGAGCTCAGTAAGTGCTGAGAATTACAGCCTGAAGAAACTTTTTATCAAGGAGTCAGACTGTAACAAATGACAATATATTTTATAAAAACAGAAAATAAACTAGTTCTATAGGTGTGATAAGTAAACACAGTGACAACATTATATCATATATATTGGAAGGATTTTTGTACATGTGCTTCAAAAGAATATGTCCAGTAATTGATATGCAACACTACTTTAATGAAAAAAGGTTGAACAAAGACATCTCGAGGTAAAGTTGAAGCAGAATGATATTAATGAGATACTGTGCACCCTGATTTCACTTAATATTGGAACAAATCAAGAACAACTAACAAAGTTAATCTTTTAAATACCAATACTATAAACAATATGCAAAACAAAGATTGAAAGGTCTGACCATAAATATATCTACATTAGTCAACCACAAGAAAAAGAGATGGGACTTCTAAAAATATCCCAGAGAGCAACAAATTTAGCTTCTGACAGACCAAGGGCAGTCCAAGTGGGCTTTTCTTTATGCCCCTCAAGTTTCAGGCTGAGTTGGAAATCATTCTTCTGTAAACTTAGTAGTAGAGAGAAAGAAGTCTGCCTTGCATTTTCTGAGTCAGTCTGAAAGACAGAATCCTCTAAAAAAAAAAAACAAATCTTTGTATAGGCTTCATTATTGCTTTTCATTACTTTGAAATAAAGGCACACGAAATCTTGCTCGTCGAGTTTAAAATGCACAGATAAGCTGTGGAAGCCCTTGTCACAGACTTTTATGGAAGCTAAAAGTACAGTCAGTATATCATCACAGTTCAAAAGGTATTAGACAAATTTGTGATTGACATTAAATGTCAATCAGTCAACAGTTTGGATCTCTAGCTTAAAGGCCTCTAATTTGTTGACTGCCAAAACCAGTTAAGGTATGTCAGAGGAAGCATCTTCGTGTTCCATGTGATCTTACATTTCATGTTCCATATTTTTGCATTGACTGCTGCTCAAGATACTGAAGATACTGAAAAAGAAGGATCATTTTGATCAAGTATTCTGTATCTTTTTATTTTTCAAGAAGTTAGATTTTTTTTTCTTTTACTATTTGCCTTCTTCAACCAGCTCCTTTTTCTGATTTTTTTTTTATTCTCTTAAAGGTTATATTTGGCTTTATTTTTTTTTTAGTCTTGCATTCATGAAATATGCATTTTGCTATCTGTCTCCTTTTATCTAATACTTACTTCTTTTCTATTCTCTGATACATTTCAAATCATTTCTCTTCTGTTGCTTATATATATTAGTATGGAAATAAGACTATAAACATATATTTTACAGATCACAATTTCCAGAAACAAATAGAATAATTTTGTAATACTATATTTGTCATTACAAAATACATACCTCTCCTGGTTCTCCACTCAATCCTTCTATTCCCTTCAGGAATTAATATATATATATAAAAAAAAAAAAAAAAAAAAAAAAAAAAAAAAAAAAGCAAAATTATTTGGAAAAAAAAA
>VXAA01003825.1:510023-622487 GCA_013399115.1 Anseranas semipalmata | reverse complement strand
AAAAAGCAAGATGAGCCAAGTTACTTGGAATAAAAACAAATTATATTTTTCCTTTGCTTTCAATAATTAATCACTAATGTTAATTTTTAAAGTTTCTGTGATTCCTATTTGTATAAAAAAGCAAATTGTATATAAGAATGAAAAATGTATATCATGGAGAATCAACACTTTAGTAATACCTTCAATATGATATACCAAAAGGATAACTTGGGAATATATTACATATTATACATATACCATATATTTTATTAGTGTAGAAGAAGTACATATAGACAAAATCTTATTTACTCTACAAAAGACAGAAGAAATAAAATTTTGTGCTCTAGCAAAAGGAAACTTCAGACTGTACCTGTATCATACTGTCTTACTAGACAGAAATCAAGCTCAAAGCCTTTGAAATACAAACTGTCTGTAAGCCAGATTTTGCATCATGACAAACAGTTTTGGTGCCATTTCTGCAAATGCTTCAATGGTGTTATTGATCATTAAATGCCATGGCAAGCTGGCAGCTTAGCACAGGCTTTTTCACTTTTCTGATGGACTCTCATGGACAAGAGAATCTGTACTATATCTTGGAGAAGCCCTGGCTTTACAAACCTTGGAAGGACCTAGCACTGTCTACCAAAGTACTTGAATGACTGTTTTTTTCATTGCTGGCCAAACTAGATAAGCAAGGGAAACAATTTTAGATAAGCCTCATATTATTTTTTCAGCTTTCTCCAAAGACAATAAAAATTAAAAAAATAAGTAAAGAAAGCAACAGCAATTCAGCTGTATCATTCTATCTGAAATAAGTGTGGTTTTTTGTTTCACCTTATGATTAAAATAATAAATATATCAAAATGTGTCCATTATTTGCAAAGGGAAAACCCAGAAAGTTTAATTTGTAAAATGTCATAGTATGACATTACATTTGGATAAAAACAGTCACTGGCCTTTTAGTTTAAACTATTTCTCTTTAAAAATTTCTGCTCAGCTTTACTACCCGACTCCTGTCAAGCTACATACCCCTGAGAGTGATAAAACCAGGCTAACATACAACCTAGACCTCCTGCCCATGCTCTGCTGGAATCAGCTCCTTCTGGCTACACAGGCGGCTGTATCAATGTTGTAATTCCGAAAAAACAACTGTGACTTCCTTCCAAGTCTAGTTTTAGATACTTACCTCTGACAAATACTTTTCTGTTTAGACATGACATAGATTATGTAGTTAACAAGTATTTATAAATACTAACAGTTATTTTCTGTGGTATAACAAGATAGCCAACTATGACACAATCAGAATATATAACTGGATCTCACTGATTTGCAGCTCAAACAGGAAACATCTGTAATTTATGTGCACAGAAGATGTCAATAATGACTCTCAGTATACTACTGGGGGCAATGAACTATGTGAAAGTGTAGCACGGTACACACAAAATCTTAACATCTCAAGCATCACTCTTACAACTTTTAACAAAGGCCACTTTGTGCTGTTATCTGTTTTATATTATTTATAACTGTTGCATGAAAATTTTCCATAATGAAGGCTTTCATAAAATAATGCAGGAAAATGTACTTCCAGCCTATTTCTCAAGATATAGTATCCCTGAACCTCAGAAACGTGGGCTGGAAGGGACCTCCAGGATTTCAACCTCCTTTTCAGAGTGGATCTAGCTACAGCAGGCTGCTCAGCGCTGAGTCCAGCCGGGTTCTACCATAACCTCTGTGAGCAGCCTGCTCCAGTGTTTGACCACCCTCACAGCAAAATGTTTTTCCCACTTATCAAGTTGGAATTTCCTGAGTTCCAATTCATGTCCATTTCCTCTCATCTTTCCACTATAGGCAGCCAAGAAGAGTATGGCTCCATCTTCTCTACATGTGTTGTATTTGTTATATTTAAGATACTTAAGGTATTTAAGAGGTAATTAATATAACTATGTAATCATGTTCTACATAAATATATTTCACCTGATAAAAAGAACTACTCATGCTGATGGAAATAATCTTAAGAAACAAATACGAATCATGGCTCTCTTGAACTAGGATCATCATTTTGACAGTACCTGTAAGCCTGGATTTCCTTGTCTTCCTTTCTCTCCTTTTTGTCCCTTCAGAAAAGAAGCATGTTTTCTTAAAATACACATTTATCCGGGAGAAATAATTAAACTATCAAAAATAACACAAAGAGACAAGATCTAAAATCTCATTTTCAAGTGGACCCAATCAATCTAAAAACTTACTCTTCAAGAGTTCAGGGCAGAAACAGTGCAGATGGCTACAATTTCTACTCTGAAAACACAGGAACCAAGTTAGGATACAAGTAGCAACAGGATCCTCTCCTTTTCTTGTAGGTATTTCCATGACTTTTAGATAAGGAGGAGGAAAATCCCACTGCTTATAATATAGAAGTAGGCAGAGGCCAGGCAGCATTAGTGATTATGAGGATTTATGTGGTCCCATGGCGACTGGAGCAGGCAGGGACAGAGCCCGTCCTGTGACAGAGCCCATCCCAGGATGGTGGGTCATGTCCCAGCACCCCAGGGCAGCAGCACAACCCAAGCCTGCATCATCGCTGGGGCCACACAAGGTGGCTGCACCAAATGCCATCAGCCTGCTCAGCCCAAAAAATGCAGCTGGAAATTCATACAGGGCATACCAGGTAGTTTTGCTTGAAGAAGATTTAGGGCTCAGTGCTGTTACTCTTCTTCAAACAAAACTTTTGTAGAGCATAATTAAAAAAAAATAATTAATTTCTAGCGCTTTTATTATTTTTAATATCATTAATATTAATTAAATTATTTAATTAATTATATATTATTAATAATATTATATTTTATAATTTTACTAGTGTTATCAGGTGATTTTGACTAGAAAAAAAGTTGATGTACCTGTATACCACTTTCACCCTGGCTTCCTTTGTCCCCCTGTAAAATATTAGAAGAAAAGTCTCCATTGTAACATGATTCATCTCAAAGACTTGTAGTCTACGTTGTAATTTAATGCAGTAAATACAAGGAACCAGAATGAAAACAATTATGTACACAGACATTGAAAAAAAAATACAGAAAGTTATAATAAGAAGGGAATCTGTCATAGAAAGAACCGTCAAAAAAAAAAAGTGGATACTCATATACCAAGTTAAATGGCAAACCAGCAGGAGTTCATCTACTGAGTGTATGGGAAGGGAAAGGACATAGAGGGGAAGGAGGGCAGTATTTCTGATGGGTTAAATTTCATTTGGATGCTAACCACCATGTGTGCTTACCTTCACACACAGAGAATAGAGTACAAATAATTAAAGTAACCTATTATAAACCCATTGATTGCAGAAGTTACATATGACACAGCAAAGAAAAATACATTTTTTTTAAATCAGGAAATATATATATATTTGAATTTAAACAAAACTGTGTAGGGACTAAGTTCCACCCACTCCTTTTGGCTTTGATTGAAATTTTTATGGTAAGTTAACATTTACGTGGGTGACTGGCAATCAGATGATGCAAATGATACTACAAAACACAGGTACCTAGATTTATCAAGTTGTCTGAACGCCATCTAATTGTCAATGGAGAAAAACAGTCAGCTCTTGAAAACTATTAATGATTGAGGTATGTAATCACAGAATGTGCCTATCTCTCATCATTGACTGAAAAGAAAACTTAAAAGTTATGGGAGACCTCTTAAATCAGTGTGACTATTTAAATAGACATTAATCAAAATGTTGGGCTGAGAACACAGCAACTCAAAACAAAAGACAGATCGGGGTGGGGGCAAAACTGCATTTAATAAAGGAAAGAAATGGGATGGAGTTTTTGGGTCTGTTTTGCCAGTTTTCTGGTAAAAGCCAACCATGCGTGTGTTTGGTTGTGTTTTTTATTTTTTTAGACAGAATGTTTAGTTAAATGCTAAACAGTAGCACAGAGGAGATTTTGGCCACGGCAAATATTTTCCTATTGTATTTTAGAAAGTATTTATGCCAGCTGTTGTATTGTACTTGAATGTAAAATATTTGGTTTCATTTCAAGTTTTAAAATAAGCTATAGCTGAAGGGCTTCACTTTTATTGCCGAATGCCCAAACTGCACTTTTTTTCCTAAATAATTCAAGACTTTGTCATACTTCCAACTCGTAACTCCAGTTAACCAGCAATACATATTCTGATTTGCATCTTCTTATAAAATGGATAACAACTTTTCAAGACTTACCTTCTTCACTTTAAAATTTAGAGACCTTCCATAAATTTTAACAAAATCTCCCTTCTTAAAATCAGTATTACTGTCTTGATCCATGACCCTTAGATATTGAAACTGAGCATAATGAAACTAATTAAACTATTCTTATCACATTAGCTCAACTACAGTCACTTGTGCTTCAGTGAATTTTGAAAGACTTAATTAAGCCAGGAAGCCTTTGCCCTTATGCATTCTGGAAAATAACTGCCTCAAAACTTGTCAGAAGACTAATTTTTCTACTTTCTGTCTTGGAAAATGGAGCCCAGGTTGAGATAACCTTACCTAAATTTGGATCATTCTCTAGCCGCCGTTCCTACACTGACCAAGGACGTGCTTCATTTGTCTAAACATAGACATACAGCATTATTTAAGGTGCTCTAAGCAACCTAAGGTATCTCCATGCGTGTTTCATCTAAGACATCCATATATGACTGCAAATATGCATGTTGGCATATATATCACTGGACATACAGGAAACCTGTGCCCTCCTGGATCAGAAGCTAAAGTCTAGTGGAATACCTCCACATGGGATTTTCCATAAAGCTTTAAATATAATGCCACCCTTATGGTGAAGAAACTTATGCCTCCTTCCACCCTTTCTTTCCATAGTGAAGTACCTGATTCACCTATTTCTGTAATGCCTTTAAAAAGTCATCATCCTTCAAAAGGTGCTCCTCTACATTGCTGGTACTATTACACACACATTACCATTTTTATTTTTGACTAACTGCTTACTTCTATCTTACACCTTACCTGAGCTTCCTTTGCTTTTACAGGACTTCCTGCTTATTTTGAAATCTGTGATTCAGATATGTAATGGAGAAATCTTTACCCTAGTTGAGACTTCAGTATTTCCCAGGGAACAGTACTACGCTTCCAAAAAAAGTGTCAGATACATTACCTAAACATACTTAATTTATTTTTATATTAAAAAACTCCATGCAAATAAATTTAAAGCTATAATTAAACCACTTCAAATATAATTTTAAATTCATTTAGTTTATTAATTTATCCAAATTAATTATTTTAAATGATTTAAAAATTTTAAATTTGGACTGATAGCAAATACAGCAGCATTTTTAGCCTTGACAACTTGTTGCTTGAATAAACACCTAGTCTGAAAGGTTTCATGTAAAGCTTGTTAGTTATAAAAAGCTGTATCTTAAGGAAACATGCCTGTTACATGACATCAGATCACTTATATTGCTCCAGAGAAACAGCATAACATTAAAAGAAGCCTTATACTTGTATATACCAATTATGAAATTTATTTAAAAAAGAAAAATTTCTTTACCAAGCCTATCATGTTCTCCCATAAAAATACAAAAATAAAAAAAAATACTGAAAGTAATAGCAGTACTTATTATCTTGCAAAACAATGAAATATTTATTTTTCAGGACATATGTATTATTGCTTTGGAAGTGTCCAGAATAAAGAATTCCTAATTAAAATTTAGACTCTAAATGTAATGGATACAAATAAGAGCTTCAGTTATAATTCAAATTAATTGATTTGTAGCAATGAAATAAAAAATTTGACTTCAGTCAATTTTAAACCACAAGAGCTGGAAGGTCTTCAACACTGAAATTCTCCCAAAATCATGTACTGAATATCACAGGGACTATCTTGTTCCCAGCTGTTTCAAATACACATGTAGTATTTCCTTCACATCAATTTGCCTAATAGCATGTGTAAAGTGTAAATTCTTGGTATTTCTCTGTTTCTTGGTTGAGTTACATAGAAGAAAGGTACCATCCTGAAAAAATATCATCTAGAAAACACAACTTTGTTAAGTCTTTGTAGTTACCCACAAGACATGAAAAGTAATGATTTTCAATTATTTCTAATGTTCAGGTTCTTAAATCCCATTCCATAGACAATGTATAGTTGATTTTTCCTCAAGAGATTCATTTCACACTCCAGTAAGTCCTGTGAGTTACAGCAAGAGACACTCTGTCAATATTTTAAAACTGGAAATATCCTAGGGACTTTCCAGGTTCCAGTCAAACAAAAAGTTTTGCCTTATTGGCTGAGATGAAACCAAGAAGTTTCAAACACACAGGAGATTTTCAGAAGGATAACTTGTAGAAGAAAATCTCAAGTAAAGGACTTACTGTAATGTTAATTACAGGTTTTAGTATGCAAAAAATGCATGCTTGAATTTCAAAATGTACCAAAGAACAACATTTTCAACCTGGGACTCCTTAAAGACATGCATTTGTCAGAAAATCCTACATACCTACACTTTAAAAATAAAGGTGACTATTCAGAAATTCAAACATTAATAACTAAATTTTACAATGTGTTCACAAAATAGTTCTTGACAATGAAGAATTTCAGCATAACCCTGTCTATACTGATTGACGCAAGGCTGCACCAAGAGATGGTGAGATCCTGAAGGCATGATCTCTCTGAGAACTCAATATGCAAGAGAAAAAAATACAGGTTCTTGCCTCAAAAGAAGAAATAATTTTCAGCCAGGACGGCAGAAGTAGGATCCATCTAACCTTTGCCATCAAAAATTTCAAGATTTAATTTAGCTAATTATCTAGGCTTCGGTTACAGTCAATGGTAATAGACAAGTACTTCCAGCTTGACCCATTCCTAAGCAAAGATGTGAATGAATGACTCCCCAGGGAGCTCAGACTCTCTCAGTTAAACACGGAGAGAACCTGGACAAGTTGTTTATATCAGACGGCTTTTAACGGCTAAGGGTAACTGAGCTGAATCTGTCCCAGCTGCCTAGGATTAATTGTTCCAGTTCTTAGGGGAGATCCACAAAAGGCTTTGTACAATAGAATTTGTAAATATAGCATTTGCTATAACAAAATATAATATGAAGTAAATATAGAATCACAGATCATACCGCTATGTACTATAATTCATAATGGAAATTTCACTAATACCTGTATCACAGAACTTTATGTTAACAGTTTCTCCCTTTTGGTCATTCTCTCCTCCCTATGAAAGGTGATTGTTTTTCTAGAAAATGGACCTTCCAAAATATACTAAATAGTGTCTAATAATAATGATGTATTGAAAAAAAAAAAGGAAAAACATTTTCCTTAATAATGGCCACTTATCTTATAGGAAAAGCACTTCCAATAAAAGATGTAAGTAATATAAAACTAGAAAAAAACTGCTTACCTTTATACCCTGGGTACCAGGAATGCCTGGGTAGCCTGGTTCGCCTGGGGCACCAGGTCCTCCCAGTTCTCCCTGAATAATATAATAGCTCTGTAAGTATCAGTGATACACTGTGTGTAAAAACTTATATTGCATCTTTTTTCGAGGTCACGTGATATGTTTTAGCCATGATATTCTGAAATTTTATAACTTAGGATGATTGAAATGCCTGGAGAATTTTTGAAGGGATGTTGAACAGCCACAAGCCACAAAAGACATTCCTAGCTCTTAGTACTCCAGTACCTATCTTTACTGCCTTCTAATACAGCCGATGTTGATTTTTCAAAATTACAAAAATAAAACTATCGGAAGTAATGGCAATGCTTGCAGGTTTGAATTTCATTAAGAGGCTGGTCTTATTTTCATCTCTGTGTAATTTAACACAACTTCATTCTCTTCAACATTCATGTCTCTTCAGCTTCAGAAGACTGTAATAGAAGCCAATGTCATTGTGTACATATGAAGCACAGAGACAGTAGAAGACGGGAGAAAAAGTGAAAAGGAGAAAATGAACTAATTCCTTTCTGCTCTTCCCCACAAAGCTTTCCCAGCACTAATTTTTTGACTAAACACTGTTTCTCCTTTTTGACCACTGTCTTCTCTACTTTAAATGACTGCTCTTCTCGTGAGGACTGAGCTGACCCATCAGAAAGTCCATCCCAGTCCCATCCTGTTTGTGGATCATGGAGTCATCTTTGGATTGAGAACATAAACTTCTTGTAGTGCTGCTTCCCCATCCAAACACGTGTTTTAGAGCACCTCTCTGACACTGAGATTGTGGGTTCCCCGAGTCCTGGCTCAAGTGCAGCACCATAAATTCTCTCATGTGTGACCCCAGGTGCCAAGGTGTTACCAGCACTACAGACAGTAAGCCAGAACTGATAGACCAGTCAAACAGCTGTACCTGCCACAGGGGTCAGCAGATGGGACACCTTAAGTGCTGGTTTAACCCCAACCACATAGGAATGTGAAGGAGACAATGACATGATCTTGCTCAACACAGACTACTGTAAAGCAGGTTTCAGTGAGATTGCTGTCTTGTATGGCCTAGTCTAATATAAAGTTAGTTAAGAATAACCTATCAAATGGATTCTGGTGTGATTTTATGTTCACTGCTGTACTATTTTGAAACAAAACTAACAAAACTACCTTAAACTTAAGAAGTTTATCATGGAAAAGTAAACCAATCTCTGCTTTAATTAGAATACTTCCAGATTCATATTTACCTTGGCTCCTGATGATCCTGGTTTCCCCTGCAGTCCAGGTTCACCTTTATCACCCTATATAACAACACAGGTATGTGGCTGATACATCAGTATTTTTTGTCACATATGGTGTTACTAGCAAATACAAACAGACACTGCTAGGTAACCAGCTTAAGTACGGTGAGTGACTGCAAGGCTACAGTTCTGCTCCTGTACAGGAAATTTGCAGGTTCAATCTTCTCTCAGGAAAGATGAGATACTTGTGCCAAAATGCGATCCACCTGCCTGTGCTCACCTGTCCCTTCCCCACCTGCCTCATTTTCCTTGCCCAGTCATACCATGTTTGTGTATATTGACTTCACATTTCCTCCATCTTGTTTATTAAAACTCTGACACTCCTTGGACCTGTCTGAGCCAATATATATCTGTACACATATATATATATGTATGTATATATATTAGCCTATGGAATTAGGCATATATTCAGCATAAGGATTTACATTAAAATCTAAGAATTATAGATTACTTTACAATGCTTTTCTGTAAGAATGAAGTTTTCCTCTGCAATCACAGTTTATATTCTGAATGAGAGAAAAAAGAACACAAGCACTTTTCACAAATGGAAATAAAACTAATTAATTTTTGATCATTTGATAGGTATTCAATCTTCTTGACCATGGCAAACATTGACCACTTTAAAACATGTTACATTCGGTATACAACTTTAAAGAAATACATATGTACTTTTGGATATAAAATAATGTATGGATGGAAATGGAGCTAAATGTAAATACGAAGTTCAGGAAATGGATTCTATATTAATAAATTTTCTCTAGGATATACAAGTCAGTGCTTACTAGCCAAAACTCATCTCATATTAAACTGAAAGATTATAACAAAAGATCTGGATTTATAGTATCTATTTTGGTTTCTGAGAGCATGGGTCAAATTAATTCTTGCTGTAGCTGTAGTGCAATCAATAAAGTTACATCTGAAATAAATTTGGCTCCTCGGATGGAAAAAGCAGCACGTAACTTTATTTAACACAATTAAAATATAAATAAATGTAACATGGGCAGAGACTTCTGATGTATACTGAGACTTATCTGGCTCTGAGCATTGCAGAACATTTTCCAGGACAGAGAAGCTGAAACAAAGTCTCATGACCATTTCTGCAGCAGTTCCAAACCTCATGGGATGACAGGCACCATTTACTAAGCTATATTAAGCTCTCTTGAGACTGAACTATCATATAAGGTAATATATGGAAAATCATATAGCTATTCACGAATATTCAGTATACCAAAAACTTAGCTGCGAAACCCTGACCTTTTGCCATCTATAAAGCAGTCATTTATCAAAGTCACAAGTGAATTAACACAAATGCTCACCTTAGGCCCAGGAGCTCCAGGTAGACCAAATGAGCCTTCTGGTCCCATCAAACCCTATTTATTTTTGAAAAAGGCAGAGACATTTCTATAATAAACTAGAGGAATAATGGCTTCAATACAGCATAAAGTATTATTACTATTATATTTCTACAGCAAAATAAATGGATAGGAAATATAACGTTTTTCATCATATTACTACACAGGATGTAGCTCTGGATTATTTAGGCCTTCTATGGCTTAAGGAAGGGCTACTGTGCAATGGAAAAAAAACATTCAGGAAAAAAAGAACAATGCTGTCATAAAATACTCCTGAGAGAAAAACTTCTGCAAATTAAACCGCCATCTGTGTCATCTAATTTTTAACATAACTTTAGTATGTCCTTAGCTATAATTGAAAGTGACACAAGAGTTTCTTCATTTCCACTTAGGGTTCCCAAAACTGAAGAAAGTATCTGTGGTATTTCAGCATTCTCTTTCTTCTTTCTGACCATGTGACCCTCCAAGGTTGCCATGCCTTGACGCCTCTTCCAAGCCCTGAGGAGATTCATCAGGAGCAGTTAACTTGGGGCCACACTTTTGCTTCTTCTGCAGTCTTTGGGACTAAACCATTCATTCAAGAACCCAACAGCTTCTGCCATTTCAACACATGTACACAACCAGTGCATTGCCAAAAACAGTCCCTTGGACTCCTCTCAGGAAAATGTGTTGATAAAGCCATGTTTAATCGTCTTCGTTCCATATATAAACTAATAAGAATAGGGTGTTAAATTAAATTAAATTAAATTAAATGCCATTAAATGGCTGCCTTTCTCCCTTTTTCTTTAAAGCTACTCTCAAGTATACTTTAGAAAAGAAATGTTATTTTCAAATCATACTTTCCAAGAAAGAATTCCCATTTATAGTATTTTCTACATCTGGTGTTAATATATGTCTTTCTCACCACTTCATCTCACTTATTTTTTACTCTAGAACTGCATGTGTCAATAAAAACAATATATTTTTATTGTTTTATTTGGACTTCCATATATACTCTGAAATATGATCTGCTGTAAGAATGTACTTAACAAGACACGGCATAAAATACAAGAAATAATACAGAAAGACAAACAATTAAATAAGGTCATACAATCTAATTTACTAGAGATTAAATTTTATCAATGCTTCTAATTGTTAGTATTTTCAAGAACTACTGTTATTATTATTATTTAAATTAATCTTTGCTTTCACATAGATAAAAACAACCACCCTCCATTTAGTACTAAATGTTAGGAACTATTCAGTTCAACAATAATATCCCAGTTCTTCTTCAAAAGTTACATGTGATCAAAAATAAATGTGTCTACAGTAATTTGTTACACAGACAGTAATCTAGTTGTGACAAAAATAATAATAATAATAATAATTTTTCTAAGACTAAAAGGATGGCTTTGTTTTTGAAAATACAAGAGAAAATTCAAAATATTTAGAATAGGAAGTAATTTTTGTATGCAGGGTTTTCACCATTCCGTCACTTCTCTGTTATTTCACATGTGCTGCTGTCACTGAGGCAGCACAGACTGACTCAGGTTTCTCTCCTGCTGTGTTGTAACAAATTACTGGGCAACAAATAAACATATTAACATCAATAAGCATAGCAACTTGCTTTTTGGGCCACAGATACAGGGCTGTGAATACAGAATACAAATGGTATCTACCACAAGACTAAAACTTGGGTAACTTTGCTGCTAATTTTCCTCAGACTTCTCCCATTCAGTTGATTGCACATGAAAATTCTTCTATTAAATTTCAATTTCTCTAATATAAGTAATAATATTATATACATCACATATATATACACCACATATATACTATAGACATCACATAATTTCCAACAGTTTCCTGAACTTCGAAGATGAGATCTGCTTGTTCTTACTTACTTAAAAATCAGTCATCGGAGATGACACAGTTAATCTAGAATAATATGTTTTTTGATGAATAAAGGTTTACCTTACCCTATGCCATTTCTTTCATAATTTTGGAATAGAAATTACCAATTCCACTTTAGCTGGAGTGAAGCTTCTGCAGTCTGCTTCCACTCATAGCCTAAGAGACAAACTAACCATTTGCTTACGGCATATGTTCAGAATCAGCTTTGTTACAGAAAGTGTAAGAAAATATTCATTTCATTTTGGAACTGAACCTTCATTACATTAAGACTGTCTTAATTTATTTGTGTATTAGTCCTGCTTCTTCACTTCTTCTCTTTGTATTTACATTTATATAGCAGATTAAGCTTTTACTAATTTTCATTTCAATGTAAGGCTGAATTCAGTTCAGCTTTTTTAAACCAAATTTCATATTATCTATTGACCTCCTCACTTCTGAAATACAGCTGTATCATGTCATCTTCTTCGCATTCCTTGAAGGCTACCTTCCTTCTCTGAAAACGCTTGTGAAATTATTACTTTCTCCTCCTCAGATTCCTATTCTGTGCTCATTTCTAGCACATTAACTGGTAGAACAAAGGAAGCACAAGTTTGAGGAGGGATAGTGGGAAGGGATGAGAAATGAGACTTGGGGATTTCTGGTTCCTCTCATATTGCCAGCTCAGTGTGGCCCTGTGTTACAATTCATGTAATATGCTGTTGAGGGTCTGCCCCCCACCAACTCCACGATAGATTACTTTTAGCTTATGCCCACACCAGCACTTGGATTAGAAGTAGTTAAATGTTCATCACCAATGCCCCGAAATCATTTTATATTATAAGGGAGAAATAAAACCCAATTGTCCTGATTTCCTTTCTTGCACTTTAATTACTAGGCCATATTTAATGTATTTCATTAAAAAATTTCGGGAAGATAACTACATGAAATCAGTACTCTGCAAGAAGAAAACTTTCTGATGCAATATAGGAAAAGCTTGAGAACATAATATGAAAACTAGGGCATGTAAAATTACAAGACAAAAATATGTCCTGAATAAAAATAAACAATAATTCAAGAACATAAAATGTAGTGTTACTCCTCTGTTTTCCAGAGCTGACACTATTTATGTGGCAGATAAATTAATAAATTACTGATGTTGGCAATGTAATAGGGATAGTTATTACTGAAAAAGAACTTGTTACTGAAGAATTTTCCCAAGGTATTAATAGCCCATCCACAAGCTTTCCATCTGTTTTTTCTGGAACAAACATATTCAGTGTGACTAATACAAGGAAAATCCCACTATCTTTTCTGGCTGAAATTCCCTAATGCCATATAACATGTTCAAATATTCCATGCACCAATTTCCTACTTATTTTATCAGGTGACAAAAGATACATTAAATGGAGTGGTCAGGAAATATGAATACATTATTTTCAAGTGTATCACAGAACCAGATGATATTTATGTAAAGAAAATTTGAAGAAAACATAGTAGGTGAGTTACTTGAAAAAATATGTATGCTTTGGAATCCCACAAGGCTTTATTATAGCTGCTGATACAGCCTTCCCTCCAGCATTTAGTTCAGCTTTGCTCAGAAAGAAATGGAGAAAACATTTCCAGTGATAGGTAATAAAAATGATTAGAGGAACAGGTGAGAGACCAAATGCACACGTATTAACTAGTAGAAGTATTTGAAATTCCCAGTTCAATGTTTCTTCCAAATGTGATCCAAACAACTGCAGAAAGCAGTTCTCAAGGAAATTTATTCTTTCAGAAAAGATCTTTAGGCAGCTGAAAAAGTCCTTTAAGTTCATAAAAAGAAAATTAACCACTGTACTCATGTTATACAAAAGGGCTTTTGACAGCTGTAATGTAGTGGTGATGCCTATGGTGGAGCAGGGAACGAAAATACTGCTGGATGGATGCAGGGTAGCTGTATACTGTGCAGGAAATTCTGAAGGTATTGGGTGACAGAGTAGTCCAGAATTTGTAAAACACAAAACAGGTTTCAATATTTCTCTCCATCCAGGAGTGTGTTGGTTTTAATTGATCATATACTTTATTAAGGAACTTCAATCATGACAAAAGAGGTGAGGTCATCAACACATTTATAGACATTCATATACCTATAAATAATCTATGTTATCTGGAAACCAGAGTCAAGTTTTTCCACAGCTAGCATTATTCAGAGAGCAAATTCAGGGTGCTCTTCTCTGTCTTAATTCTCCTGAATCTTCTCTGATGAAAACCAATAAAACAAAGTGAAAAATTAAGAAGAAAAGAAATATGAAAGAATATGAGATTTGTGGACCACACTACTTTGAAAAGTCAATTTACAGCTTAACGACCTCCTCAGCTTCTTCAAGTGATAGTCCACATATCCCTTTGAATTTCACATGACTAAGTAATATTCAGAACAATCAGAGCATCCTAAAGGAAAGAGTTAAAAGTCCTTTATAGAGTCAATGATTGCAGCATCATTCTGACAAACACGAAATGGAAACTAAAAGGCCACCTCAAAAATAGTGACAGATGAGGTGTACTTGTAGATGGAATAGAAGTATATTACTGGACAGACACACAGTAAGCCTTTATGCACACAGTGTATAATGATTCCTCTGTTTTGGATGTGCTCCTGATCAACCTGGCTGATTACAAATGAAGTTCAGCACATGATTCAAGTGCAATTCAGATGCAAGATCAAACAGAAACTTTGGATGGATCTGAAAATATTTTCTCTCTGAAAAGTAAAGTTAGAATACTATTCAGCTTTAAGCATCTGAAGCTCATCCACCTTCTGAGTGGAAATAAAGCCAAACTTCACAGAAAAATAAATAGAGAACAAATAAACAGTGAAAAACAATCTTCCAACAACAGACATGACATCTTTTAAACAAAGAGCCTCTCACCAAATAATCAACTAAATAATTCTGTATAAAATGATTAAATCCTAAGAAATTTGGAGGAGAAAATATATAGACCTGCTTTCAGGAAGAGGGCAGTGGGAACTACAGATGCTGAAAGGACTTTAAGTGATGCACATAATCAAAAAGATTAAAACAGTAAGATATAATCAAAAATAGCAAGGATTGAAAAGAATCAGATTTAGTCTTAGACCAAGTACACATTTCATTTAGCCAGGTAGGTACATACTGCTCTCATTACCAGCAGCAATTGCAGAAGAACAGGCTCTTTTTAGAAAGAAGAATGATCCAGCATCCATATGTGTTGTTACTGGTGCATATGGTCTTCTCTAAACCCTTTACTGTCAGGTCTGCTGTGTGTGAAGAGAGCATGGGACTCCTTATCACCAAGCTCAGAAAATCCAGAAACCAAAACTGTCTTAGCTGGCAACATGGAGGGAAGATCTGGTAAACCGCATCTTACATCATCCTTTGGTGATCCTTAGACAGCTATAGGAACATGGAAAGGCATATAAAATTATCTTTCCCTGTGACTTCAACTCTGGAAGTATAGAACTCGAAAGGAAAGCAGAGTATATTTCTAGATGAAAGCAAAAGAAAATTTTGGAAAACCCCACTATTAAAATGAGAACAAAAGTAAATTTCCCACTCCTGATTCAATATTCTAAAGTGAATGAGATTGCCTGGCACTGTGTTCAAGACTCAGATATCTGATAAAATTATTTCAGTACCTTCCAAGCACAGAAGAAATAAGCTTTCATTACTTTGCTTACGGATGGAAACCATCATGTTTTCAGTCACTATTTGCTTATAGTGAGACCTTAATTTGGGTTCCACCTAAATAAACTCCTCTTAAAGCTCTGAATTCCAATACTTTAAAGAACTTCTCTAGAGAAATGACTGCTGGTTTCAAGTACCCTTGGCAGGCTCTCTCTCTTAGGAGGGAAACATGCACCAGTAACAATATGGACAGAGAGGAGAATGGAGTAGCATACCCTGAGGAACCTTCCAGCACTTGTATATAAATGACCCTTAGGCTAGTAGTTACCTTCATACTTAGATGGTCAATTTGGGAAAGCATTAAGTGTAGATCGCTAATCAGAGGGTCCAGGAAGGTCAGGCAGGAACACACAGTTATGCAAGACTGCACCTACCAAAATGGTTGGACACATCTTGCTGACCTCCATCTGAACAAGGGCTCACTTTAGAATGATGAATGATGCAGCGAGATATAAGCCTCAAATAATCTGAAGTTCAGGTCTGTCCTCTTGTACTCTAGAAGATAGTAACCTTAACTGAGTTAGGTTTTTGTGTGACTTAGCAAGAAAGCCAGAGGAACAAAAGGTCCACAATGAAATGCTTGGAATCCTGGTTCTTCAAGGTTCTTGTCACACACCAAAATGAAGCATGAGCTACCACAAGAAGTTGGGTAAACACCACTGGAGCCACTGAGAGCAGAAAACAAAGGTCCCTGAAAAGATTATTCCTGTCCTACAATGAAGGGTAGATACTGACAGTAAGATGACCTTAGCAGTATTTCACCAGGCATTCTGATGACTGAGAAATGCACATCAGTCCCCTTTTAGAGAGCCACTGACTATCCTGTATTTGACTTTGCAGATACAAGCAAGTTTTTCTTTAAGTTCTGAATGTGCCCTCTCCCTTTCTTCTACTTTTAACACTGCAAAGTGGCCACTGAAACCCCTTCCTCTTCTGGAGTGGATAAAATCCAGCCTGATGGCTCATGGGGTCAAGAGCAAGTTCATTACTCATGAAGCATTTTCATAAGGAAAGATCTTGAAAAGAGATGTAGTAGATAAACTGAGAGACAGAGAAGTTATGAAACTGAGCGATACAATCTAATGATTGTCAAAATACAAGAATCTACAGCAATGTATTCTCACCTGTTGCCAAATAGCAAGAGGCTTAATGTAATGGCAAGGACAGCACAGAGAACAGTTCACAGCTTTCACACACAGTTTCAAAACTTCAAATATTCCACTGGCTAACAACTTACATTTGCTATAGCCTTGTTTTTTGATGTTGATATTGTGACTTCTAGGCATAGCTTCCCTATTTGTCCATTGTCCATAGAGATAACAGAGATAATATATAATTAATTCTATACAGTATTTACTTCACTTCAGCAGTAATACTCTATATTGATCTGCTCAAGGTCAAATATAGGGTGAAACATAGGTTCTTTAACTAAACAAAAAGTCATTATGTGTAGTTATGATGCCAAGACAGGCATCTTTCCAGGAAAGCCAGAAGCATTTTAGTCAGCAAAGAGGATAAAATATATCAAGCACAAAACAAAAGCTACAACAGGGTATATTGAGGATGATTAAAAATGGAACCATGCAAACACTGCTGAACATTTCAATATAAAAAGATAATTATTTTTAAGGCAGCATATGTTCAACTACCAATGAAGCTCCTATAAATTAATGAAAGATCTCTAACCACTTTCTGTGATTTCTAAATGATTATAAAAAACAAAGAAATTACCCTACTTAGGCAGTAACTAATATGTGTTAAGCTGGACTGTCCAAAAAGAATGAATTATTTTCAATTTTCTACATTACAAAATAAAAATCTCTCTTTAAGCATTTTGGGAATTCCGTGAGCTCAGCTATTCTCATAGTCCTTGTTGAAAGTGAACACTATGACAAAAGCATCCTGAAATTCACATTCAGAAATCCATTGAACACTATGACAATATTTAAGTCAGTCTTTACTTTCATAATAAATTGATTTGAGTACTTTCAGAGTTAATTCAAAGTTAAGTAACTCAGAGAGTAAATTCACACCAATGTGTTTGCTGGATTCGTTTATCAAATGTGCAGTCTGGATATTATCAATTTTAAAAGAAAAGTGGCTATATAATATTTTGGGGGGATTAGACTTGGTCTGATCCTACCTGCAAATGCGAAAATGCTAGGTTGCTATTATATGTGCCATTGCTTGTTTGTTTTTCACAGGTAGCAAACAACAGCATAAGAATTATTGGTACTTCCTGTTCATAATAACGTGATTTTGCAAACTTACAGTTTCCCCTGGTGACCCTTTTGCTCCTGGTTGACCCGGTGGTCCAATTTCACCCTATATTTTTTGGATAAAGAGAATAGTTGTGTAATTAATTTATGTATGATTAACAAATCTCTTAAATATCCTTTAATTATGCACATCTGTTTGGGTAGGATTATTTTTCTAAGTATTAGGACATGAACTTTGTTACTTTTAAATTATGCATTCCTTCTGTAATAGTAGAAATAAGACCTAATAAGAGATGCCAAACATGCCATAAGCGTTTTGGAGTATGTCTCCATTCATTTGCAGCATGATTTGTTGTCCTAGATCTTCTCTGTGAAAACTCCTCTCAATACAGACTGAACATTTAGTTTGGAAAGCTATATATGTGCACACTTTTTAACTGTGTTTTGAGATATTAATAATACCTTTTGTCCTTTTGCACCTTGATTTCCAGGGATTCCAGGAATTCCCTGAGGGAGGGGGAAGAAAATCTTTTAGATATATGGAATATTTTATCCAAAATATAGTATGTAAAAAAAACATGTCCTCATAAATTAATATTTTTAATAATTAGGGTTCAAAATATAGGCAGGAAATAGAAAATTAAAAAAAAAAAAAAAAAACAGGTATAAGAAAAGACCTTCAACTGGAAACATGCAAACTATTTCATCTGGGGATACAGTGAAGCAGTGAAGTTCAGTCTCTCCCTGATGCTTTCCTGCCAGAACTCCACATCTGCCCTGGACAGGCTCACGTACCCATGGTTGCCCACCAAGGGCTGCAATGCTGTACTGAAAACCCTGACATGGGGAAAGAAAGCACTACTCGTTATTCATAAAATTCCCATATAAGATAGAGCATGTCTTCTTCCAGCAGAAGCCCTGACCAACAGGACATCAAGTTTGAGTACCACAAATCCTCTTTTCCTATTTAAAATACAGTGATTGTAACAGAACACAAGAGAGAGCTATTATCATATGTGATATGTGCTAGCTTCCACTTCCATAAATACTTGAAGATCTCTATCATTTCCTCGACATCATTGTTCATTTAACTCTACAGTATATCTCATACTGTTTTCTTATAGTGATAATCTAAATGAATAGAGTTTAGCTTTAAAACAAAACGCCATATATACTTAAAACCGTAGTCTATATTCAGTTATTCTGTTTTTCCTCTTAAATCTATTCAAATTTATTGTACAGATACTGTTCTTACTTGTACCATCATTAATCTGCAGCAAGCATTTGGTATATAGACTTTACATTTTAATCTACTATTGAAATTAATATGCTACAGTGAAAAAAAGAGGACTGTTCTAGACAACACCAAAACAAATGCATTCTATGGAAAAACAACATGAATGTAACAACCAGGAACAACTTGATAGTTTCCGTATGGACTACATTTGTACAATGCTGGCTTGGAAAAGATAGCTCCACTGTTTTGCAATTTACACCCAGCTCATTAATAATGACCCCATCAAGCAGAAACAGTACGTTGGTCAACAGCACGCGAGTTAACTATGGTATTCTCAGCACTTTGCAAGTCATCAAAATTCCAGTGTACATATCATTAAAAGAAGAGATCAAAGAATATAATACAACTAACTGGAAAACAATGCCCCATTCTAAGACTTCTATTCACATTGGGCAACGTAAATCTTCCTGCTAAAATTTTGTCCAAAGCCATCTCACATCTTTTGCACAAATAAAGAGATAGGAAATAGTGTGTATTTATCACCACATTAGGAACTGCCAGACCTGTCCATGACTTCTCAGTATATTCATTTAACAGTAAATTTCTGTAGCTGTAAAATGTAAAACTAAACTTAAACATCCATACCAGAATTTCACACAATGCTGAAAAAAATGTCCCAGTAGGCAGGAATCTTCTTTTACTGAAAGGATGCACTAAAGCTTTCCATGCTTACATTTCTAAGTTATGTGCAGGGCTGAGAGAAGACCATTCCACACATTTATCCAACACAGCAAATGATTTACCATTGTATAAGCAGGCCTAAGAGAAGACTGGGCTAAAAGAAATCACTGATACAAGAAGTTTAACTTTACCTTTATATTAGTGGCAAAGAAGGATAAACAATTGTAAAACTAAGCCACTGGGCCATAAATTTTATTTTATTTTATTTATTTCTGATCAATTCTGCTCTACTGAAATGCTGGGAATTTACATTATTATTTCAGTGGGAGATGGTCCAGACCCTGAAAATTCTTTTATGGCTCATTGATATTCACTCAGCTAAGAATGAATCTATCACTTATTTTAATCTAAGTAATCCAGAGTACCCGAGGTGGAGATTTTCACCGTTATTCACTGCAAGTCAGTTGGCACAGGAGAAGGAGAATGAAGTGGCTAATTTGTTCATAAAGAATGAGTTTTTCCCATTACAGTTATTTTTCTGTATAGCTTCCATGGTTCAGCAATTGCAAAAAATAATTTCTGTAGGTTCAGTTCCAGGATACTTAAAAAATTAAATTTTGTTTCCTTCTCATTGTCTACTCCAAATCTATTACCTCCTTTTATATGGATAACCCCTGGTCATGCCAACTACAATTACTTGCACTTTCACAGAAGACAAGGTTAAAAAGTAGCTTAGATATCCTGAGTTTCTTCCCTAACTTCTAGGTCAAAAGCCAAACCAAGCTTTCAAAATGTATTAGTATCCTTGTTCCTAAACAGAGATTTCATATGCAGTACAAAGCCTCCGAATCTGAGCATTTTTTTTTCTATCCACCATGAGTAATAAGGCACTTTTAACAGGAAGTTCAGTTTAATAAGGTGACATAACAGGAACTAAACTATCATAGAAACCTTACTCTAACTATCAAAAGATGTATTCTTACTTCAGAGCATGAGATGAATCAACTAGTTTCACTCCATTTGTTAGATAAAAAAGTAATTTTTGTGAAGTGCATATTGTAACTAAAATTATCACAAACGCCTGTGTTTAATCAAAACTTAATGTGAAACAGATTCATCATGCAATTCTTCTGCCATTGAGGGAAACACAATGTTTGGAACTACTACAAATGGGAAAATTGCCACCCACGGGGAGTAAGAGAATCAATTCTATGGAATAATTCATGATTCACTGGGCTAGGAAAAAAAAATTGCCTTTGGGGATGTTTTTTGCAAAGCTACTAAGCAACATTTTGTTCATATGAAATAAAAATAAAAAAAAAGGTTGTAATTCTAGATTTTCTTTTCTTCCTCTTTCCAGAAAACTTATTTTAAATGGTTAATATTTATCATATATACAGTTATAAAACATAGCATTACATTTCTAACCAGAATAACTAAAAATCAAAGCATCTACTGGGCTTTTATGGATTCTGTCCTTACACATCTTGGACCATCTTACCCTTCAGAATCACTTAATTTCTTGACCTTCTTTCCACGTAAGGGTTATTCATTGCTTTTCAATATTTAAAAATTAAGTTTACTGCAAGCCTTACCACTGCCTTAGCTGTTTCAGCATCAACCATCTGACTTTCTTAATCATCTTCATTTCCTTTAAATGTCTTCATCTTTCCTCTGAATTTTTCCCTTAAATGGGAAGTCTTCCCTTACCTCTTTATAAGCCTATAATATTTAAATTTTAGCAAGTGCTATAGTCACATGAAATTTAAAGCCAGCAAGATAGACTAGTAAACTGAATTCACAGGCTTAAAAGTTTGGCTACTCAAAAGCTTCTCTACCGCAGCCTTATCATGCACTACTGAGTTTGTGCCTAAAAGCTAATGTGATCACGTATCAGTCTGGCAGCTAACTAAGATTTTTTAATTATTGAGACACAGACATGTTTTCCCTTTATTCAGCCTCCTTTGTCTGTTTAAGCATCCATCTCCCGCCCTGTGTTACCTACGCGCACCGACAAGCCTGCCTGTTTTCTATGCTCTTGTTACAGACGACGGGAGGCCTTGCAGGGTACCCCCAGAACATAAGTGACACCTGAATGCAACAGAGGAAACTGAAATTGTCTCTGGTGTCATCTAAGGTGCTGCAGTGTGTTTAAGCTCACCTGCTCTTTGAAAAAGATGCCAGTGTGGTGTAAGTACTGCGTTATATGGATCAGATGTTGCAGATGGCCTCATATGTCTCAACTGGCTCTCAGTGCCAATGCTTAGGTGACCAAATCCTATACATCAATGTCTTGTTCTCTGGAGCAAAAAATATCCTTTTTTCTTCTTCTTCTTCTTCTTGTTTGTATATGCCTGGCACAATAGGTTTCTATAGACTCAGCTAGCAAAACCTCCTGACAGTCTTCATTAAAAAGTGATACTTGACCAAGAATCACAAGACATATAACTGTAAACTAGGACATGCAAAGGTAAAAGGAGCTCTGGGTGTCCTTTACATGTGGGAAATACCACTGCTTAGCCATGGGTCTCTCTGCTTCACCAAGAATGAAGATTGCCTGGGTATGCAACTAAATCCCTTGATGCAGTCTTCCTCAGTAGCAGCCTCCACAGCTAGGAATTCAGAATACCCAAAAGCAAGAATTTGTTTCCATTATGACGATAAGCTTCAATGATGATACTGAAACAATTCTGTATAAATCCTCTATGTTATCACAGTTTTAGCAATTTAAATAAATCTTCCATTCTTTGATAATATCTGGCTGATATAATGGATTTAACTGTAAAAGTAGCAGGGTTTCACAATCCCTGGAAAATCTGTCTTGTAGCTTTCCTTAATCATGAAGTATCTATTTTTGGTTTTGGATGATAATAAACAGCTGGATTTTTTTCCATGCAATCCAACTAAAAATCCATTAAGTTGCCCAAAGCTTTATATACAAATCAACTAGGTAAGCATTTTTACTTAAGGTACAAGCTACATTTCTCAGAATATTTTTCCCCCTTTTACTAGCTAGCATTATGGATTATTTATATCTGCCTCATGCTTAACTATGCTTACGAATAGCAGAAGAAACCATGCATAAAAACTTTTGCCAGAAGAAAACAAAAACCTATTTTATTCCTAAAATGAGCATTTATTAGCTTATTCTATTCTTTATTTTCTGCTACTGTCTTCAATATTTCCGGTCTCTTCAGTGCCTGGTAGAACTTCACTCTTTGGTACTGCTTGACAGCTTTGGTATGGAAAGTGAGAGCTTCTAGACCTCAGAAAACATATGCATTATCATAAAACCCTCTCTTTAGAAGAGATACAGAATTACAGAATATTTTCAAAAGATTCTCCATTATAAGCAAACTGTTTTGCAGTGAATTCCCCAAGAACATAGGAAGACCATTAGCATAATTATCTTATTTTCTTAGGGCAGGTGTACAAAACTGCAGCAGTCTGCTTTAAACAACCTTCACACTGAATACAGTACATCTGGACTTATTTTGCAATGTGTCAAACATTTGATCAATAATGTCTAGGAGAAATCATAATGGAACAGTTTTTCAAACTATCCATTCTTTCAACATCAAGACAAAAATATCTGAAATAATATAATTTTTCTCTATTAAAAATGATCGTGATTTTAAAAGATAGGATTAAAAAAATCCCATTTAAACTGTGAGTCCTTCTGAAAAACAAAAAAAGTATTAAGATGTAAGGTAGGCATACAACCTTTATTTCTGAGGTCATTCTTTGGGAGAAAAAATCTATCAGCTTCTTTACTACTGTTGTTGAGTATTGCTAAATATTATGGTTTATTTTATGGCATAACATAGTATCTGCTTTAATTTCTTACCTTTGTATGAGGATGGTCAGTGAAGTTACTTTGTTGTGACTCCACCTTGTTTAAATTATATTAATGTTCAAAAATGGATCCAGGAATGATATTTAGAAACTTTTATTAAAAAATGGTCAGATTCTAGTCTGTTGCCCAATTAGACAACAAAAATTCAGGCTGTATGCCTAATGATCATTCATAATTCAGGTAGTCGCACAAGCCTCACAAAATACTCCCAGCAAGGCAGTGAGATACTTTATTCAGAATTTCAGTCTCACAAAATCCATAGGCTTTTTATGAAGGTTGCCCGAATGGTGCTAATTTTGACCCTGTTCTTTTTTCAACAGTGTAATTGTTAATGAGGGTCAGCTGAAGTATCATATTTAAAACAGATAAAAATCATGATGAAAAGATGGGTTTTCTAGCATATATGAGTTCTCTGAATCATGTTTCAATTAAATTATTCCTTCCACTCTGAAAAATCTGCAGTTCTGATTCTGGGAAGGCATTAAAGTACATTACATAATATAACAATAGGAATAGCACAAGATTCACAAAAGATATCTATCTACGCAGATATTCCCATGATCCCCCTAAGCACCTGAAAAAATCAACTGTTTATGTGTTACTAATCTTTACTTGAACAAGCATACTTGATGACACATGAGAGATTTACTGGAGGTATGTAAAAATGTACAAGTCAAGTCAAAATTTGGATAAAAGTATAATAGCAGTCCAGATACTTCTAAAAAGATTAGAGCAAATCCTTGATAATCCTAAAAGAATGAAAGACACATAACCAAATTGGATAGCAGATAAAACTCTTCTGCTGTGGAAAGTAGCAAAAATGTGTAAAAGAAATTCAAAAGTTGCATGTTACTACTGACTACCTAGAACTGACAACAAATAAAAATGGGCTAAACACAAAGAAGGGTTCCCACATAACGAGTATCCACTAGACTAATGTTGCAGCTTTAAATTAAATGCAGGAAAGGAGAAAGCATTCCTAAGACTTTTACAGTTACAAGAACAGAGTTTGCAAGCACTTTTTTTTTTGGCAAATTGCTTATTAAAAATAAAACACACATATGTTATATGTGGAAGATGGTGACCCCTGTTGCATTGCCAACAACACAGAACTTGGAAAACTGTAATTTGAAAGCTGGAAATACTAATAGAAAATGAGAACTGTGTATATTCTGTCACAGGGTGAAACTGATGTTACTGTTTCTGGTGAATACGCTTCAAAATAATATGAATAACAGACTCATCAAATCTTTGTGGATCCAAAGCTAGCCAGACAAACCCCAAGTCCCCAGCCCCACAGGTGACACTGTGATGTCCTCCCCAGCCTGTCATGCCAGGCACCAGCCTTATGCACTGTGCAAACCAAGCACATCCACTCTGGCTAGAAAGCTCAGACTTCTAACAGCTAACAGACCAAGCTGTGTTTCATAACTACATGTAAACACACTGATATTCAAGCAGTTACGTGTCTTCAAAATGATATAAAATTTCTCCACTACTTATAATTTATGCAGAAAAGCTTATGATTGATCGCACAATTTGAGCACCCTGCACATCAGCGCACAGGGTCAGGCTGAGGATGGCAGAGCTTCCACGGAGGGCACTGACTGCTGCCCTGCTCCTTGCACCCAACACTCCTGGCTGTCTAACACTACAAGAATTGCAATTCTGTCCACACAGATCACACTGATGTGGAAGAATGCAATTTTTGGCCATTCCCCTTTCCTGCAGTAAGGGGCCACTTATTTAAATTAGCAGGGAGTAGGTTTAACAACGAACCACACTTTTTTTCCATATGGTGCATACTGTGAAACTTGTCACAGGATGTAGCAAAAGAAAACAATAAAACTGTGTTCCAAAAAGGACCACAGAATTACTAGAGAATTGGACCACTGCTGGCTATTAAGCAGGATGGGCTAGCATGCACTTTTGGCTAAGGAAGTCCCTAAAGACAATCAGAATCTGGCAGTAAATAACAGGGAAAAGAAAAATTCTACATACTCCTATCCATTGTCAGATAAAAAGTTCTGTGATAATTCCTTTAGTCTGCTTGGCAATTCTTACCTGTGTTTAAGAAACAGCTAACAAAAGTCATTGCAAAGAATGGGATGAAACCTTTCCAGAGTGCAAAGAAGGAAAATCATACCTTGATTCAATTAGTAATTGCTAAGACCAAATTTAATTACTAAAACTAATTACTAAACCAAGACAACTTTTGCAATGTGAGTCAAAGATCCCTTCTTAAATGGTCTAATATTTCTGTAGTACATTGCTTCATGCTTTGTCTTACTGGATCAAAAACCTTGGTTTTGCTGGCTCTGTAGTAATTTATTCCATATTGGTCTAATTTGAGTAAAAGGTGTCAAAATCCTCAAGACAATGTGTTTTGTAGCTTGATCTAAGAACAGGATCACATAAGCACTGTGTTCCACGCGCTTCATTAGCCCAGAGTACTACTTGATTTCTGATACTGATTCTGATCAAGTACTACTTGATTTTCTGTTCTTTTTAGAACAATGGCTAAGCACAAATATACAGTATTTTTAAGTTATCTGCCTGAAAGGAAACAATTAATGGCCATACCATACATAAAAGTGAAGCCTTCTGAGACAAGAAATGAAAAATGATGTATGTTTAGTATATTTTTTCAGTTTGGGAAGGACAGGCCTTATATCATCACAGTATTTTAATCTGAGCAAAAGCATTAATTAAAACCTACAAAAGGATTTAAATTCATTCTGATTAAAGATTGTTTAGGTTTTTATTTCAGATGGAGAGCCAGCCTACATTCAGACAAGACTTTTCCATGGCTTCAATTCACTGTAATTTTAATATGTATAGCTTTCAAAAATGAAAACATACTAATTGCATCAAATTTCTCCAAATTTGCTAGCACTGTATCTACTTGAATGCCTGAGATTTGAGTACCAACTTCTCAATTCAGGTTTAAAGCTCTTTGTGCACAAGGATTGTCTTCGCTGTTTCCTCAATAGAGGTGAACAACTGATCTCACTTACAAAACAATTGTTCCATTCTCTTTATAGCAAGAATATGGAGTATAAGCAATAGTAACATCATTTCTCTGTCTGATGAAAGGATTTTCTAGGTTCACAAATACTGCAGATCTGCCTTATTTAATTTCACAATATCTTTTACTATTTCTACACTACGTTGCATGCGATGATTTATCTTCAACAAGTGGCAGGACCCTAACTGAACAAACTGCACAAGAGTAATGCAATGCTGTTGATTCTGAAGGACACAGGGAAAAAGAGTAAGAGACTAGTTACTTTAACACCCCAGCTACTACTTGAACACAGAAAAACAAACAAACAAACAAAATAAAAGCTCTACTTTTATGTGTTTGTTTGCTTTTCTCTTCCACACTTTCTGGAAGGGTTCAATTCAACAAACTTTAGCCAATCTTAAAATCTAACTTTTAGTCTAAGCCAATCTTCTAGGCTAGTCTTCCTTTAAGGTCAATTAAAAGAAACAGGCAACAAGAAGAACATGATCCCTTCTACCTGAGACCACTTTTTCATGACGGGATGAATAATCCCATCTATCTATATAGATTCTTACCAGAGAAGAGTACAGTGAACCGAAACACAGAGATGGACAAAATATGTCTACTTGACTATATTAGGTGAAATGAAAGTTGTACTGGATAATTATCAGAGTACAGACCATAGATTTGATGCCCACATTCAGCATTTAGAACCCTGAAGGAGTCATAGCTAGATTGCTTCATATTACCACCCTCCACCATATTACCACCTTCTCAAGGAGGCTGTAACTCAGATCCTCTGAGGATACATACGTACAGTAAATCTTTTCTCTAGCTTGTCCCATATCTTGAAGAAGAATGAGGACTAGCAATAACGCTTGCTGCCTTGTTACTACCCTGTTGCCAGCTAAAGTTAAATCAGAAGGAAGGTCAAACATCCTTTTGAGAACCCTGTTTCTACTTGTGGTTAAATAACTCACCATAACCATGTTGAGAAGCACAGAATAGAACAGCAATGTGAAAAGCAAATTAACTGAAATAATAAATATTTATGACTACTACATACTAACTGAGCGTCTTCTTCATTCATCACCTCCTGTACTTATTGCCTATGCTTGGTTTCTATGTTTAGGAATCAATGGAGGGAAGTCTCTGTTCAGGTATATGTCTCCAGGGTCACTGGAAACTCCAACAGATATTTATTTACTGTAAATCAAAATGCTAATTCCTAGTGTTGAAAATCTATTAGGAAAGGAAAATAGAAATATTTTGGGGATGTCTTAAAGATTCAGATCTGTCTTCTTTTGATTATTCTCTAGCATGAACATTAACAGAGACAAAATTCATACCAAGAAGCCAGAGCTTTCCCTAGAAACCTGAAATACCTTGTTCCTGTGCTCTATGAACCAACATTCAAATACTGCTAGGAATTTGTCCATAAACCATACTACTAAGATTCAAATTACACTTCATATTACTGTTATGTCAAAATGCAATGATACAAACCGCTGAAGATGGATAATGTGTGTGCATAAAAATGAAGTATTATGAAATTGCACACACAAACAGAAATTGCATTATGAAGCATTAGCTCCTATAGTATTGTCTGTGACTAGGTGGAATTACAATGTTCAGTTTAAAAAGCCTGGTCTGAATTTTTCATTTGTACACCATAAATGGTGAAAAAATGACATATACTTTCCTTTCATACACTTTCCTTTTATTCAGTATAAGTGATAATCTGAGAAGTTTAAATAAGACCTCATTGTCTGACAAATATTTAAAGATTTAAAACATTTTTATTTTACAATACATGTTAAACCAAAGCAAAAAAAAATCCAAACCCATCTTGATTTTCCACAGCTTGCTTCTGCAACCTGACAAAATGAAAGACCACAGTAAACACAGTGTTTAGTGACTCACCACTTAGGATAAGCACATTATTAGTTACATATTCATGCATCTCACAGTCTAACATAGTCTTACACGACTCTTTCTGTGTGACTGAATACAGCTGCACAGCAATAGTCATGAACACAAATGCTGCGAATTACAGATGAAAGCATTACAAAAATGGCATTCTCATTAATTTAATTTATAAGACTGTAAATATGTTCCATGCCTTGTATTTTTGCATAAAATATGCTGGCTGAATGATCATTTATTGTTACTAAAAATATTTTGAATTCTATCAGTATAGATACTAGACACTGATGTATTTTATGTCTTAACTCTACAACATGTGTGAGAGCGGGAACTTAGCATAGACAAAAACCCAAATATTAAATTTGGCATTGCTGCAAAATATTTAAACACAAAGAGAAAAACATATCTGGCATTTCACTTACTTGTAACTTCTTAGCCACAATCCGCAAATGGGATGTTTACTCCACTGGTTGTCAAATATTTTCTTCTTTACAAAAGATCTTTATTCATTTTTTGTTCTTTCCCTTCCCAATAAATGGCAAAAATGTTTCTTCAATGATTTCAAATACTTTGTCATACCATATTTTGGTTAAGAGGAGATGTGTGGATGACTAAATAAGGCCAAAACATGTGATGGTACTGCCACCCTATAGGGACTGTTGGGTGCTTTGGTTGTCAGAAGTTCATTAAAATTCTTAAGCATTTCTCTATTCATAAACTTATTTTTCTGATCCTAGGCATGATGTTTCTGTTAAGGAATATACAAAATCCATTTTGTTAAATGTGCCATTTCCCACGTGCTATCTATATTACTGACGGATTTGACAGTGTCTTGAAGTATTCCTTGAAAACTGTGGGAGTTGAGAAGAAAACCGTAAGGTGAGAATAGCAGGGGAATGTTGCTGTCAGAAGATTAATCAGCACTTTTGAAATATTGGTTACTGGAAGCATAACTTTCCTGGCATTAAAATCGCAGATGTCAGCCCAATATACAACATTGCAAATACCAGTCCAAATATTCTCTGCATGCACCTCCTACTTCAGCAAAGACTTTCATGGATGAAACTATCACACAAGCTCAGGAATGTCATAAATATTATTACTGACATCAGCTAGATCAAAAAGAATGCAAATTAGTCTGTTTTTAAATATCACATGTTAAAGGAATTGAATATTAATCACTTAAGGTATACCTATTTTACACCAGTTTTACTACATAACTTTAAAGATCTGTAGTGGCTATTCTTTTCTTATTGGGGTAAATGAACCCACTTTGCCTAGAAAGTATTAGATCAGATCAAATCAGATTAAACACGTAAACAAACTCATAATTTAGTAATCTTACACAGAAAATAAAGAATGGTTAAAGAACTTCTGAACTTTCTAATTTGAATCAGAGATACCCAGACAGAGCTGAGCTGGATTCATATGCATACACACACGGAGATTACATAGATTACATAGTTATAATTCTTCAATCTAAACCAAGTCAGTAAGCAAACACATTTTTAACTGAGATTTGGGAGTTAAGAAATTTCTGAAAAAGAACAGAAGATCTATTTATAGTTGTGTGGATTGTTCCATTCAACTCCTCAGAAATCTCTACTTATCTAAGTCCTGTAATTTTTGGAATGTCTTATTTTTTTTTCAGTCCAAGCAGTTGTATGTTAGCTAATACACTTGAAATGTATCCATTCATCATTTGCTCAAAATCACATGAAACAACTCATCAGAAATATTTTTGACATATAAACAGTTGTAGAAAACTCACTTTTACACAATTAAAAATTACATTGAAATTCAAATTGTACAGCTATACTGTTTGAATAGTGATTATTTCTACAGGAAGGCACATTGCAATGCCAACACTAAGAAAATCTTGTCTCTGATAGTTAGAAAGAAAAGTAGTGACTGCAATATACACACGCTTACAAACATCACTATAACTGATATGAAAGACTCCAGTCTCCTAAATGCACAAACATTTAAACGGGCAAACATTTAAACGGATTTTTAAGAAATATTACTACAAGAGAGGATATGTGATGTATACTGTGTACATCCATACTGCCAAGCTGATTCACTTTTAGTTTCATACCAGATCTCTACACTCCATCTTACACAGGCTGAGAACAGAACAGCTGAAGTGCAGCATGAGGTAAATACGATCGTTGCCTCAGTGGGAAAAGGCACATGTGGAACAATCTGCGTCACAGCTCTTACTCTACAGACTTACACTCTACAGTATAAGTATATGCCAGTCAAAACACTTCATCTGGGAATTACAGCTCACTTTCTAGTACAGCTAATAAGTATAATCTCAAGTTTAAAGTCCCTACATGAAAATTTCCAATAAACACAATTATTTTAATAAATAGAAGAAATTACACTCTTCAAATCTATGAGTTTGTGGTTTTGTGTATAAAAGGCCTAGTTCATCAGAATCATTGAATAAAAATAAATAAGCACTACCAATAATTTTGTGCTTAGAAGATACTGCAACTTCAAAAAAAAAGTGCACTTACACTGTTCGCTGCAGGACAATTCTTACAGAATTGTGCTTTTCTAAAAGATTTTTTAATTTATAGAAGATTAACAAGTTATTAAGAGAGATTTTAACAAATGGAAAATATCTATTGTAATACTGTTCATCAAGTCAGTAGGGAGATTTTAAATTGGTACAACATATTGGTCAGAGGTAGTTCTACCACTGGGCTTACAAAACAGCTGCAATGGAGGGGGAATGCTGGCACGTAACTTTTATCACCACATGAATTAATAAGAAAAATGCCAGCATAGCTATAAAAAGGTCACTACAGAATACAAGCATAAAACAGAATACTCTTGAGTACTGTTTATAACTATTTATAGTACATACTGTTCATGTCCATAATAGGCTTACAACTACAGCTCCTTTAGTAGTCTCTCACATGTTTTAAGAAATTGCCTCTGTTAACATTGCATCTATAAAACAGTCCTAAAGAAATGTCAGCAGGGTATGCCACCTTTTCTCCGCTTGATTTTCCAGAGTAAGTTATCTGATTTGAAATGTTGCTAACTGAAAAATTCCAAAAATAATAATTTCCTTTGTCTTTGTAGACATAACAAAAATAAAAAGATACCGTATAATTACAGAAAATGAATATAATTAATCTAACTGCATGGTGTGTGAAGCCAGAAATTTAAAAATTAGAAATCACAAAGAACAGACAGAATGTGAGAATTAGATGGGAGAGAACTGTTAGATTTTACAACTTAGAAATGCAAGCATTATTTTCCAAGTTGCATTAGGTCAGTGTGTCCAAGTCTATTACAGCATTTATTGTGGCTCCTGTCCAGACTGAATTCAGTGAGAATCCTGTCCAGTAAGAATCCTTCCATTGACTTCAATATGCTTTGGATCAGCAACTACGTTGTCATGTCTTGTATCATTTTTGTCACCTGGGAATAATAGAGTCATTGAGACTAGTCTGCCTGAAGGTCCAGAAGTCTTTAATCACCTGTTTCTTTACAGCACCACTCTCACATTTATCTTCTTAATAGCAATTAGCTCTGCTGAAAATGCAGGATGGAATGTACTTAATTAACATAACTTGTCAGATCAAATGATGAAGATAAGCTTTGTTGCAAATAATGTCCGATAAAAATATATGCACCTTTTAAATGGACTTAAAAGTTATAATTGACAGGAAAACCTCCCTTCAGTCTAAAAAAACGTGGTTGAGCTTACAGCAAACACTGTATAATTAAAGGAAGATTATTGAAATTATTGTGTTGTCAAAGCTGTCATCTCCCCCTTCCTCAAGTAAGACAAGACTAACATCTGTTGTAGTAGCTCCGGCAATCAGAAAGTCATCAGAAGACTCTGCCCTGACTACTCTCACAATTCAGCAGAGCCTCTCAAGGAAGTTTCTCAGAAGGCATCAATATTAGGTTTGAAGCTAAGAATTCTGATGGACTCACACCAACCAGGTTGCTGAGTGTCCTGTGCACGCTGATCACTTTTCTCTTAATGAATGACTAAAGAATCATTTCTTCTGAATACATTACTTTTATAGCATTACATACATTACTTCAAGGCAATATTTATTGAATGAACATTTGTCACTCTATGAAACATTTTCACAACTATTAAATCTACATAACTCATAATCTTTTGAGCACGAAAAGCTAACAGGATTTCTATGCTTCAATCTTCTACTAAGAGGACAAAAATAGAACTACACCAATAATCAGACTAGGTGCATTAAAAAAATAAGCTAAGTAACACTTTCAGATAAAAAGATACATGTCACAGGCCCTGTTGCATACATATACTACAGAGATTTTAGGTTTGTTTCTAACTGCAGGGTCAGAGTATTTCATAAATTGCTATATTAATGCAAATATAAAATATAATTGTGAATAAATGGCATCTTGTTGATTAACGAAAACTGGTACAAAACAAAAGACATCAACATAAAGTGCATCAAGCAAAGTATATCATTATGGTCACTGCAAAGGAGGTGTGTGCATATGTGTGTGTAAATATTTCACTTTCACTTCTCTCAGTCACAGATCATCATCTGTTAGTGTTGACACTCTAACACACTGTGCTGCTCCTTCTATTTCTGAACTAAAATGATAGGACTGACAAAGTATTCACACATGATGCTGCATCCTCAAACATGGTTGTTATCAGAAACACCTCTATAAATATGATATGACTACCCTCTATAAATATGATAAATATGACTACTAAAAGTACAAAATTTAAGCTATTTTAGCAAAGGCCATTTGAATGGTATCTTTCTCCCTAAAGAGATTAGCATAGTTTTTGCACTCATCTATCTATTGTAAAGGTTTTGATTGTGAATTTTAAGTTTTCTTCCATTAATAGTTTGAAGCAATTACCAGGTTTTCCATTATTCACACTCCCATCCTATTACACGGGTAATCAACTACTTTCCCTCTCATATTGCCTACCTAACTGAACCAAATTAAATGAACAAAAATCATATTAAAATTATTTTTTGTTCTGTCTTAGACATGAAGAGGGATTTGAACACTTTAAAATTTGCACACTTCATCCAACTATATTAGTTAATCTCAAACAAAAATTCTATACTCCATTCCTTTATTTCAGATTTTTCACTCAAATGTAGTGGTTGTGGTATTAATATTCCCTCCTCAGCGATGCTCATTTGAACATACACAACACTAGAAGCATAAAAGGGTGCAATTAAAGTGAAAGAAAATTTGCTGCAGCACGTAAATATATGATAAAATATAAATTTCAGAATTTCCTCCATACTGAAAATACTCATTTACTTATATATGTCAGTATTTGAAATTACAGTAATACAATAACAGTACAGCTGAACTGGAGAATAATAAAGTTCATTAGAATCAGCTACATTTACTTTTTAAGAAATAAATATTATTATTTCCTGTTATTACAATCAGCTGCCAGGCATTTGCCCTGAAAACATGATCTGTAAGGAATATTATCAGCATACATTTAAAACAATTGCTACTAGTTTTGTGTTTGTTTTTTCATAGTTTGAAAAGAAACTTTGCAAAGAAAGACAAGAGAGGCAACACTGAACATAATAAAGACTATTTAACAAGGTATCTTGCCTCAAGGAGGTGTTACAATCTAAGTGTTCCACTAAAGACAATTTTTTGGTAGGGAGGAAATGTGGAAAACTGTATAGTAAGGGACAGGTGGCAATATTATGTGGCACACAGAAGAAAGAAGCAACAAAAATATATTTTGTCCTGAGTACTACCACATAACCAAGTCAGGAATTTTCTCTCCTTGGACCCTGTTTGTATTAATCTCAGCATGGTTATAGATGCAGCCAAATTACACTAACCTTAGGTGTGCTTACAAAATATACAGGCTACATCATTACATCATTTTCTGTGCCATATTTTAAAGACTTCTGCTTCATGAAGGAAAATACAGCAAATTCTGTGGTCTGTAGATTTATCTTTAGTTTATCTTGAACATGCTTCAAAAAGAATTCTGCTACCATACCCTAGCATAAAGCACGCATTTTGTTAATTTTAGAGAGCAATTTCCAGAGAATGCACTGATCTAGATCTTCATTCCTGGTGCAGTTATAGGAGATAAACAGACAAACTAGGAGTGTAGGTGTAACAGTGGGAGTCAGGTCAGAAGCTAAAAGCCATGTTATACTTTTGTCACTGTCACAAACAAAAGACCACGTCTGAGGTCTCATGATGTGGCCTAAATATTAAGGGCAAACTCTATCATTTTAAGTATTTGCAGCTGTATTTCTGAAACATATGATTTCTGGAGAGTAAACATCAGCAGTTGCAATTGTTCAGACATATTTCTTGTGGCAAGACAGCATATGCTAGGCACAGAAGAGTGCTATAAATGTCCTGCCAGCTTCACCCACAAACACTCACTTCAGAGTTCCCATCTGTAGAATTGTAAACACAAGTCTAACTTTGTTTTCTCCGAAACCAAACTCTGACAAAACTCTACCTACATTAGAAAAGAGAACCAGGCTGAAATTAAGCTCAAATATGTATTGATGTTTTCTACCCTTTAAACAGCTGGCTCCTCAGAAAACTATTTATCAAAACAGCCTGTCATCAGTAAGATGCATGACTAGCCATTAAAGTGTCACTCAAGTGACAGCATGACAGCACTTGGAGCATGGCCTGTTCGTCATTAGTAAGCTGAGCTTGATTACTAACTTTACTAAATACTTTGTCAAGTATTCTGTCCATAATGTCGAATGTTTTATTGCACAGGGTAGGTAGGACAGGAGGCTGGCCTGGCTAACTTCACTGCGATCTACAATTGCTGAGGGAAAACAACCACACCACTTGGAATTATTTACTTTTACAACCTATTTTTTTCTGTTCATATATCTGAGTATTAAAAAGACCAATAATACACCAGAAAGAATGTTGTCCAGAAAATAACCACACCTCTCAGATGCTGGAGGCAATAGGAGTTCAGTTCAACTGTGCTCTCCATCCTAGACAGATGCTTCTTAGATGTTGTCTCAAGATGCATTCATTTTGCAACCATGCTCTTTTTATTTGCTAAAGCAAAAGGGATCATAAGATTGCTATTTTTGAAGAGACCAACTTAACAAATTGGCCACTAATGTGGCTGAATGGAAGAAATAAAAATTGTTTGCATGTATGTTTGTGTGGGTGGGGTATCCATGCAACCTACTGAGCTGCTCCAGGGCCACAGCTGCAGCTGGCTGGTCAATACACAGTCATTCAGTTCCAACAGTATCATCCAAGGCCTGTCTTGAGCTTAGGCTGCCTATTTCGCTATCTCACGGAGTGCACAGCAGAGTTTGGTGCCTCTCTCCCACATCAGTGCCCTAACTACTAGGATATCCCACTAGAGAAGACCCCACTGAATTGCAGTGAGAAGTCATGGTGCCAGAAGAAAAGCAGAGAGGAAGTGCTTACACATTATGCATCAAATACGTGTTGGAGGAACAACAGAAACAATAGAAGCAGTAAGTTGCACAAGGCATCCACCATAGCCCCCACAATCTGGCTCACTTTTCATCAGATGAAAGCCAACTACATCCTACTTGAAGAGGGGAGCCCACATATCCCAGTCACCGTGGCTGAGTGAGGACAGCTTTCCTTTCCCACAGCCCAAGTACACACTTTTGCCTTGAAGTGGCTGCACAGAGATGTCCTTTGCTCCTCTAGACAGGGACACCACATTTCTACACACACACTGATACACACACACTGGTGCTGCACCAGCAATAGAGGCAGACAATCAATGTATAGTATGACTAGGTGTCTTACATTTCTTATTGGTTACCTTGAGGCAATTTCCTGATCAGCATGTAGACTTTCTGCTCTTCAGAACAACCTCAACTGACTAAAATTGAAGCACATAGCACAATCTGGCTTGCCCTGTTAGGACTGTGTAAATCTCTGGTAGTTGTTTATATATTGAATCTTCCTCTGTATTATTTTATGGTGATTTTAAAAGATTCTGTAGTGATTTTAATGTCTTAAATTTGGCACTTCATTTCTCTTTGAAGTCAAAGTATGAGATGCAAGTGATGAGTTTATATTGCTGTTTAAAATGTTACATTGTGAAGCATTCATATTAGTTTTAAATCAATATTCCTTTAGTAGATAAAGGTCAGACTTAACCAAAGCGATCATATCAGAAAGAGAGCCATTAATGTATTAAACACTTAGCTTCTCCTAGTTCAGAAATGCTTTCTCCTTCCTATTTTTTAAGCTAATTAAAAAAAAAAAATCACTATGACTAACATGTTTTCTAAAAATAAAAAAAGACAAAACAAGGCTGAGGAAAATAAAATAATGGAATTCTTGTTATTACCTTAACAATTTTTTTACAGTGTACTGTAATGATATACTAAAAAACCTTCACTTGGATTTTACGGTTTTTAATTAACATTCACTTTCATTTTTTCTTGCATCTGAAGATACCATAGATTGTAAAAGGTTAATACATCTCACAGTTACCTGGGGCAGAAAAAGAGGAAAAAATAAAGCCAAGGGAGGAATTATATATGTTCTTCAATTAAGCAAGCAAAATGGAAAGAAAGTCTTTTGGGAATGATTGCCTAGTGTTTTTATGAGTTTTTGGTGAATATATAAAAAATCTAAATGAAAGAGCTTGAGAATAGTTCAGCTGGGAGTGTTATCTCAATCTCCTAGCAAGCAAAACTCTACCAGATTTTAGAATCATATAACACATTGCCTCTCATGGTATTACATTCAGTAAGAAGTTTGTGAATGTATATAACTGCATCTTCTTATCTTACAATTCAAAATGTAACTCAAAGTGTAATATATCTGGAAGGCAGTGGTTCACCAGCTGAATTCCATTTACTGCTCTTGGAATGACTACTGATGGTTTGAAGACAGCTAGCTCACTCTCAGTACTGAAAGCCTTCAGCTGTTTCTTCAGATACCTCAGCTCCTCTGCTTCAGGCAAAGACTGGTGGCCTTAAAGAGTCAAACAAAGAAACCAGGAGGACACAGCCTACTTATCACCTAAAAATAGAAGGAAAAAATGAGCTGCCCAAACACCAGCAGAGGAACAATATCTTGGGAAATGAGCAAAAAAAAATTTTTTTAAATGGAGCAACATGCTCCCCAGGTAAGCCAGAAGACCAGAGATTTAGAAAGCTTGGACAGTGTAGCAAGATGCAAGGAAGTAAATGACTGACCAAAGGAGGGGGGAGGTAGACAGTGAAAAAATAAACTTAAGCGCAATCAACAACTATATAAAAGAACATATTCCATGTTGTAGAAACAAAAGTTAAAAATGTCCAGAATATTTCCTCATGTAAGTAACCACCAATATGTAGCCAAACCATCTTATCAATGGAAAGAAGACAGTAATGAGACAACTTTATATTATCTATAAAAATTGGTGTATAACAGCCATATATTTAAAAATCTTTTCTTTTAAGGCATCTTTCACTTTAAAAGCTTATTTCTTTTACTAAATCCAAATTTAAAGATAAACGTCAGAAAATAAGTATGCTTTTAGAAAAAAGGACATAGCAACCAATTCAAATCAAAACAGGTGAAACATGAAGTGCAATATCCATTAACTAAAAAATAAAAGGAAAAAAAAAACTGTACGTAAGAATGTGCCAACAATTTAACCACTTACAGGCTCTCCCCGATGTCCTTCTAGTCCTGGAGAACCAGGCTGTCCAACTTCTCCCTTTAAAATGAAAAAAAAATGTTAAATACCATATTCAAAAAAAGACTTTGCATAATAAAAAATAATGATTTCAAATAGTAAATTAGTATTTTTATTTTAAGTAAAATGTAAAGCAAGCTCAAGGCTTCATCAAACAAACATCTCAAAAACAGTTTAGAATACAGCAAGATGCGTTCTCAACCCAGAATTCCCTCATGTTGTCTCCAACAGTTGTCAAACAGTTTGCAAAAAGAGATGAGAGAGAGAGAACTGTCTTTTGAAATTTGAGAAAAGTTGAATCAGAACAGCAGTTACTTGTTCAAGAAGGTCATATAGCAATAATAAATTGTTGTCTAATTGCTAGTACAACTAGTAGTCTGAAAACTACTTCAAAGCACTTCAGAACTACAGTACTACCAGATATGATCAAATCTTTATGTTCTTACTCAAAATACGTATGATCCCCATAAATACCCTGAAAAAATGAAAAATAATTCCAAAAATAAAAGTACATAAAACAAATGCACAGATTATATATATAAAACAATCTAGTAATAATTGACTTCAAATTACAAAGAATGGTCTTGAAGTCACAATGAGTAGTATCTGAATTTCAAGCCATGCTTTTTTCTATATTCTTTCCCAGAATGAATTTTGTAAGAAAAAAGGAAAGCTCCAGCAGAAATATCCTTCAGAGACAGCTTGTTTGTTACAGCTCTGAGTTTGATTATGGACCCAGAATGAAGCAATGTTTTATAGCAAGCAGATGCTGAAGTCAAACTGACAAAATATTTGAATGAGGAATATGGCTTCTGTTAACTATTATATTCTAAAATGAACAAAAACTAATGAGTATCATATTTTTGTAGTAATTAGATTAAGAAAATAGTCAAGAAAATGTTTTTTAGTTTAAATGCACACAGGTTCACATAACTAATATATTGAATTATCTGTATATTGTTTAGAAGCATAAAAACAGATCAATATACTCTCCAAATTCATGCTTTATCAACATAATACTTCACTCCAAAGGGTGTTAAAATGTGTGACAGTTAAAATTTTATGTTAAGCAACTGCAACTATTACCTGTCCATGTTATCAAACACCAGAGAGGAAAACACCTAGTATCTAATTATTTTTTCTATTTCCTGTAATACCAGAAAGGGAATTTCTCCACCAACTTAGCAGAGATATCTGCATACGTATAGTGAAAATAAGGGAGAATTCATATGAAATAAAGATGTGTAAACTCTTATCACAGCCAACTGAAGTATAGTCAAGATAATTGACAGAATCTTGATTCAGCTGATCAGTCACCAGGAGCTCAATTTCATTGCTCACATACGGACATTCGGTCATATCTGAGATACCCAAGCTCATCTTGTATAGACAACCTGGGCTCCTACTCCCACTCCAGCAAGGCATTGGCTTTCCATAGGACTTAAGTCATACTTGTCAGCTCCTTTATGATGCTTTGGACACTCCAACACATCTGAAATAGCACTAGATGCTTTTATGTAGGCTACTAAGCTAGTACCTACAAGTCTTCTTTTTTTGAGCTGAATTGCTCTCCAGACTCCACTGGCATAACTGATTAGGCCTCCACTGGCTTTAATGGAAACACAGATAGTTATGTCCACAGACCCAAATTTAGCTGAGTGTTTTAAGAACATCTGTTAAATTGTCTTTGCCTGACATATTTGCAGGTGTCAGAAACATGCTGTTGTAGATATACATTAATAATGACAATTTGTAGGCAAGTATAAATGGGATTTGAAGACCAAAATGAAATGAATGCAGGAGTTTACCTACTTTAATTTAATTTTTATATGTACTTTTTAAAGGCTGTTATTTTAGATATGCTCTCATAACAAATTTTTGAATTGCAGGATGCTTAGTTATACATTGAAGTTGGGCAATTTTTAGACTAACAGTGCTGTATTGTTGTATACAAGTGATAACTTTGAACTGACTCCCCTCGTTAACTTCAGATTAAGACACCTACATGTGTTTTTCTACCAGACTATGTTAGGCACCTAAGATCTCATTACATTCAAGAGGGGCTTGATTCAGTTACCTGGTGCCATTTTACATTCTGTAAGGCAGCCAAGGCTTCCACATCGGACTGGCAGGTATCACCTACAGAAGACCTGTGTCCTTCTGAAATGGCACTTACAGGTCACCTGGGGTACCCAAAAGCAACACATAACACTGCAAACTTATGAGTGGTCTCAGCAGTCAACAGCCAGCAGCTGAATCACTCTACAGGATCCATTAGAGCTTGATTCAGTTGTCAACACATAGACATGCAGAGCAATTTCCTGCTGCAAATAAGGGTGAAAATTTTTTTCACTATGAATACAGTCCAGGATGGAACAAGCTGCCCAGGGTAGTTGTGCCATCTCCATCCTTGGCTGAGGATGGAGATGCCCCAAAGACAAACAAATCTCTGATTATCACTAATACACTCTAAAAGCTACTGCCCCTGTTCACAAGCTAACTGAAATCAATGAAGTCTGCCCAGTCACAGCAGTAAACTTTGGCATTTCCAGCAACATGTATTGTTTCAATTTCCAGTTATTCTCCACAGAATAAACTAGGTATATTTAGACAAATAGGAATGCTATTTAAGACTTTGTCAAGATATGAATATATATTTGTTTTTACCTTGAAACCAGGACTTCCTGGTAATCCATCTTTCCCACTTCTGCCAGGGTCTCCCTGTGGCAACAGTTAACAGTGATCAGTAGGTAAATTAACAAACAAAAGTTAAAGGCAAACTGTCTTGGCAGAACTTACGGATCGCCCAGGCATTCCTGGAAACCCTGTATCACCTTTCTCTCCCTTTGAGCCCTGAGAAATGCAAGAAGTGAAAAGTAAGTAGTGCTAAATGTTTATGTTACAAATTCAGAATATTTAATCAGCATATTCATATATGTTATTTCTTATTTTGAAAATTTTTGGAAGATCTTTTTCTTTCTTAAAACACACAGTAGTTGATTAATAATTATGACCTGTTACAGAAGTGCAAATATGCTGTAAAAAGCCCAGACTTCTTTGCAATATTGGTATTACATATATACCATATTAAAGGCATAGACATATTTGTAAAAATATATTTAAATGTATTTGGTGTTATATTAAAACGAATTACATAAATACATTGACAGAAGGATGAAAAGAGTTCTCAAGATATCCAAATAAGCAGAGCAGGAGTCTAATATTACTAGACAAAAGTATATCTTCAGTGGAAATATTTCTGAATCAATTAATTCTGAATTTACAGAATTAAATTCTGTATTCTTATAAAATATGAACAATATTGTGTTGGATGCAGGTGTCCAGGAGTTGGCAGCTGAGGCCTGTGGGGCAGCCTCCATGAGGAGAGGCCGGGGCTGCCCCGTGCCGGACACAGCCGGTTCCAGCCGGCTCCAATGGCCCCACCGCAGGGCACGGCTGGGCCCAGCTGCCAAGATTGGCAGCACCTCTGGGAAATGTGTTTAAGAAAGCATAAAAATGCTGCACAGAAGTGAGGAAAAATGTGAGAAAAACCATAAAGGTCAGCGATAGGACCCGAGGGAACGGCCTGAAGCTGCATCAGGGGAAGTTTAGGCTAGATATCAGGAAAAGGTTCTTCACCAAGAGGTTGGTCAGGCACTGGAACAGGCTCCCCAGGGAAGTGGTCACGGCACCGAGCCTGACAGAGTTCAAGAAGCGTTTGGACAATGCTTTCAGACACATGGTCTGATTTTGGGTTGCCCTTTAGGGACCCAGGAGTTGGACTCGATGATCCTTGTGGGTCCCTTCCAACTTGGGATATTCTTGGATTCTATGATTCTAAGACGAAGGGGAGGAGGTGCTCCAGGCACCAGAGCAGAGATTCCCTTGCAACCCATGGAGAGAACCATGGTACAGCAGATATCCACACTGCAGCCTGTGGAGAGCCCCATGCCACAGCAGGTGGGTATTTCCTGACATGAAAGGCAGCCTGTGGAGAACCCTGCTGGAGCAGGGGAAAAGTGTGAGGAGGATGGAGTGGCAGACAGGAACTGACTGCAACCCCTCATTCACCACCACCCTTCTGCTGCTCATGGAGGTGGGGAAGGAGGTAGAGGGATTGGGAATAAAGGAGTGAAGCTGAGCCCAGGAAAAAGGGGGTGGGGGGAAGGTGTTCTAATTTTTGTCTTTGTTTCTCACTATCCAAACCCGTTTTAACTGTCAGTAAAATAAATTAATTTTCCCCATGTCGAGTTTGTTTTGCCTATGAAAGTAATTGGTAAGTGATCTCCCTGTCTTTATCTCAACCTACAAGCCTTTTCATCTTATTTTCCTACCCAGTCTTGTTGAGGAAGAGGAGTACCAAAGCAGCTGAGGGGGCATCTGGCAGCCAGCCAAGGTAACCCTACCACAAATATCAACAATGATGTTGCTTTATTTTATAATTTTACTTGCCTTTTTTCCATATATTCCTGGCACTCCTTGATCTCCTTTAGGACCCCTTTCTCCCTAGACAAAATGTGTGTGAATAAATTAATTTTTACAATAGAAGTATTTATATACAGATATATATACAAAGTAACATATATAGCAGACATAAAATGAAGCAAGCAAAGAACTCCCTCTGATATAAAGAAAATTATCAAGACAGTGAATGCAAATCTTGAATTTTCCAAGGTCTCCTAGAGAAGGAGCTCAGACTGTCCAACACCACTGGTGAGACAATTCACAGCTCGCAGGCATAATGCTTCTGCTTTCATTGGAAGCTGAGCAGAAGGCACTTTGAGTTTCTGGTCACTTTTTATAGGTAGGTACCTAAGTGAAAATTCAGCTCTTTGAAAAGTGCTGCACTCTCATGAAGACCTTATCTGAAAAGTCTAAAACACAAATTTGGAAAAAACAATAAGTAAAGTCAGTTGAGTACTAACATAGAAGAGCAAAAGATGTGTTTGATGATGTTGTAGGGAACATACATGTGGAAAAACGCACACTGGTCAGACCTATCCTTCAAAATACTGTCACTCAAATCAAATGACTTCAAGGAAATTAAATAATTATTTTTAAGTTCCTGGCACATTATTTGTGATGTAGAAGGTTCTAAGTACTATTAAAATCAAAGTTCAAAGTAATTCACATAAAATCCCATAGAACAGAACAAAAACGAAAAAAAAAAAAACAGTCAGTTTCCATTGCTCGATACGTATTTAATCAAGGCCTATGGCATGTATCACCCTTCAATTTTAACATCATATCTATTCATTCTATGTATTTTATCAAGTGCATCCAGTATTGTACATAAACATTCATTTTTTAAAAACTAAACAAGAGCAAGCAGAGAGATGTGAATATTGTAACAAGTATTTAATTTCAACCTTTGGTGCTGGCATCCCATGTAATCCAGGAAAACCCGGTAGTCCACGGTCACCCTAAAAGAACAAACATATTTGAAATCCTTATGTCTAAAATAATAGTAATATATACTTTAATAACACTCATAATCTAAACAATCAACAAATAGTGGAAAGATGTTATATATCACGATACCTACTACATAATATTGGTATGCTGACTGATAAAGAGTTTGTTGATGTTTAGACAAGATTCAATACACAAAAGAAAAAAGTAACCAATTACTAAATTTTTTAAAATGAACTTTACTGTAATGTCTCGGTAAGGCTGACTGAGGTTCCAAAGCAGCAACTTAGCTCTTTGACAAGGGGAAAAACAAGCTTTGGAAAGAGCTTTGAAAACCTCTGTAGGAACTGTTACAATTCCACCATCCACTCTTAATTCCTGAAGAGTAAGGAAATTCCCTAAATCTGGGATAGCTCTGCTCCTACCTCTTAATTGAAAATATCAAAGTCCTACTGACCTTATCAAATTTCTCACCAGCTTACTCTGGATGAGTAATGTATTCAATAATAAAGTATTAGTTACTTTCTCAAAAAAAAAAAAAATAAACAAAATGAAACCAAAACAGATTGATTAAAACTTTGGCACCTTGACAAATGAGTTCTCATTTCAATTAAAGAAAGTATCCACTTAGGTAGAAGCAGTTGGCAACTGAAAACATAAGCCAAAACAACAGTTCTCTCTATTGTCCTCACTGCTGTCAAATGTCAGGAATTCCCAACCTTTTGCTATTGGTACTGATGATATTTATCTGACACCAAGTTCCTTTGAGCTATTACAACAAGGCTAAACTGTAACTTGGCACTACCTGACTTGAAACAATAAAAACAAAATAAGTTGCTTCTCTCAGTAGACTGGACCTACTTCACTCAGGACAGATCCAATCACCAAATTGCTTTTGAACAATCACAGTGTTGTATCTTTGTTAATATCTAAGTTTAAATGCAGGAATACATATTTCAATTTGTTTAATGTATTTCAGTCATAAGAGAGGAATAGTAAATTATGCTCAGGCAGTTATTTTATATAATATTTCAAGTTCCAAGACAAAATACAAAAAATAACATCTCAGTGGTATTTATCAAAACCATCTATGTCTAAGGAAATTTGTAGAGGTCTGTCACATTCACAGAAGACAGGGACATGACCACAGGAATGACAGCTTGAGGGTTAATGCAACCAAACTATCTCTCAACAAGTAAGTATTGAAAGCAGGCAACAGAAATGGAATGCAGTTCAAAAAAATCAGCAAAGCTTATAACCCTTAAACCCTTCATGCATCCATTGCTTCTTATTGAAAAAGAATGAGAAAGAACTTCTGCTCAGAATTCATGATTCAATTATTAGATAAACTAAAACACTTGGCAATGGAAATAGTATTAAATTAGTTGCTGTAGAAGCTTTACAAGTAATGGGATGAAATTAAGAGATGAAAATTTGGGCTGAATCATCAGGAAAAAAATTCTAATGGCAAGACCTACTTTACAGTGGAAGAAGTTTTCTAAAACAGTGGTGGAAGCCCTATTTCTTGGCACATTTTAAACAGGGCTGGACTGAGCATTAGGAAATATTCTATCTGTCACAACCCTCCACTGCCAGGAGAATAGTGTTTTTTGTCATCAGTATCTTTCTTTCTGTACATGGCCCAATACTGACTGATAAATTAGACTAACATAAGATCCCTAAAGCAACAGTATACATAAGCACATTTTTCAGCTTTAATACTGCATTTGAGAATTCTGCTGAACAGTAATGAATTTAAGGATTTTTAGGATGCTTTTAGGATTGGGAACTTTAGAAGAAGGAAATTCTACAGTAAAATCTGTTTGGAAAACAAGCTTTCATTTTACAAAAAAAAAAAAAAAAGGGTTGAAGTTTTAACAAACCAAAAAGAAAATAAGTTTGTATCACAATGGACTTAAAACTTTTCTAAACATACTTCTCATAGGGCAAAAGTGTGACAGAAGGTTGGACACAAATATTCACATATCAAGGAGACTTGCCAATAGCCAGAGGTTGGTTTATTCATTGTACATATGGGAGATCCAGATTCAAGTTTATCCTGATTACCAGAAGGGACTTATATATAAGCTTCCACATCTGTCTGCAGCTCCAAGCTACTGGCTACACCTCAGCTAGAATTTTTCCACAAAAAGCTTTGGTTTCAATTAGTCAGTGTTTTCTGATAAAAAGTGCCATCCAAAAATTCTTACCTAGCTCATCTAGATGCTCACTTAAAAAGAAAAAGGGTGGAAAGAGATAGACAGAAACCATTCTGATAGATGTCTGTATCATGCTTCCAGGTACCCATATATAGATATGCTTTCTAAATATAAATTGTTCATTGCAATAAAGGTATTACTGGCAGTGCTAATGGCTATATAAATTTTATTAAATAAAGCAGACCAGATTTAGAATTGAGGTAACATTTAAAATTTTGGATTCTCATTACCTTAGCCCCATCTTTCCCTGGTTCTCCCTTGATACCTGGTAAGCCACGTGGTCCCTAAGAGAGAAAAAAAGAAAGACAGCTCAAATATTAACACCCAGTGCTACAGAATGAAACCCAGAAATGTAATACAACATGACCCAGGGAATGATCTGTGAATTGGCTAATCAGAGTATTTTGGTAACTGGATACAAAAGCAGAAACAACATGAAATGTATCCAGCATGTGAGAATATGGCACACTGTCATAAACCACGACTGGGGAACACCAAAACAATTCTTTGCTCTAACTGAGGAGAACCCCAGGCAAAAAGGATTGTCACACAGACTGTACAGATGTCCCCTTCCTTTCAAATGTCCATCAGAAAGATTTCACATATGCCATGTTGCGGGCTGGCTCTTGGCCCTGGCATGCTTTCAGGTATTTAATTCAACAAATTAATAAGTTCTCAACTATTCAGCCAGAATGGATCATGCTACATGTAAAATATAGCACTGGTTTGCAATAACTGTCCCAGTCAATGCTTCTAAATTAATACCATGAAGAAGAAAAAGAATTCTATTCAGTTAGTCTTGGTTTTTCTGAAATCTTTGTTTGGACATGTGAATTGTGGGTAATCACAGAATCACAGAATGGTTGAGGTTGGAAGGGACCTCCGGAGGTTATCTGGTCCAACCCCCCTGCTCAAGCAGGCCCACCTAGAGCAAATCAATCCTCATAATGTGGCTTCAGATCACTGTTATCGATTCAAAGAAAAACAGACGGAACTACTGTTTGGTTTCTGGATCAGGATGAAAATGTCCAAGTCCCAGGTGAGTCCTGCTCCTACAGACCTTGACTAGCAATGATTTGCAGTCTAATAGATAGCCTACCTACAAACCCCAAGGCCATGTAATTCACCCAAGGATTGCCCCTGACTTCGTGTCATCCCTCGAGCCTTTTTCACTCTTCACACCTCAACTCTCAAAGACAAACAAAGAATACTAAGAGAGAGCTGGCAGCATTTAGAATCATAGAACCATAGAATCATCTAGGTTGAAAAAGACCTTCAGGATCACCAAGTCCAACCATCAATCTGACCTGCCAAGTCCTAACAATAAACCCTGTCCCTTGCTACATCCACATGTCTCTTAAATACCTCCAGGGATGGGGACTCAACCACTTCCCTGGGCAGCCTGTTCCAATGGTTGACCACCCTCTCCGTGAATAAATTCTTCCTAATATCCAATCTAGCCCTCCCCTCCCCGCAACTTGAGACCTTTTCCTTGGGTCCTATCACTTGTCACCTGAGAAAAGAGATCGACACCCTCCTTGCTGCAACCTCCTTTCAGGTAGTTGTAGAGAGCAATGAGGTCTCACCTTAGCCTCCTCCAGACTAAAACACCTCAATTCCCTCAGTCACTCATCAAAAGTCTTGTTTTCTAGTCCCCTGATCAGCTTCCTTGCTCTTCTCTGCACGTGCTTGAGCAACTCAATATCCTTCTTGTAGTGAGGGGCTCAAAAATGAACACAATATCGAAGGTGTGGTCTCATCAGTGCCATGTACAAGGGTGCAATCCTTTCCCCAGTCCTGCTGGCCACACTAGTTCTGATGCAGGCTGGGATGCCATTGGCCTTGTTGCCCACCTGGGCACACTGCTGGCTCATGCTCAGCCGGCTGTCAACCAGCACCCCCAGGTCCTTTCCTGCTGGGCAACTTTCCAGCCACTCTTCCCCAAGCTTGTACCGCTGCATGGGGTTGTTATGACCCAAGTGCAGGACCCAGCACTTAGCCTTGTTGAATGTCCTGTGATTGGATGTGACCCATCAATCCAGCCTATCCAGACCACTCGGTAGAGCCTTCCTACCCTCAAGCAGATAATAAAAATTTGTCTCAGATTTCCAAATTCCAGGATTGAAATAGGAACTTACTTGAACCCCTGGAGTTCCTGGAATACCTGGAGTTCCTGCTGATCCTTGATATCCCTAAGGAAAAGGAATCAAGACTTGTGACTTTTCTTAAGTTATATTCACAAATTTTCAAACACCTACTTAAGGAAAAAAAAAAAAAAACAATCCCCCTAGTTACTAGAGAACTGTTATCACAACCATGTCATTTTAGGTCACAAAAATTTCAGTAACTGCTATCACAGTCTTACTTTTGAGATTTAGATTTCACCTTTCCGAAGTTTTCATCTCTGCATCTGAAATTTGCAGCCTCCAAACTTCATGCTAAGTGAATTTTTTTCAGGCAATGAGGAAAATCTGCTATTTTAGAATTGTTACATGCGAATGTAACACACTGTTTTATTCACCATTGTAAAAAAAAAAAAAAAAAAAGAGGAACAAATTAACCCACATACGCAGACACTTTTTTTCCTGTCTCTCCACAAAAGTAGATGAAGAATGCCAAGACTTTTAAAGGCTTATTTCTAGTTACAGGAAAAAGCTTTAACAAATAAGGCATGTTCTAATACATTATGCAGCTAGTTTTATAATATCTCTAGATAATCACAGAATGGTTTGGGTTGGAAGGGGACTTTAAAGATCATCTAGTCCAACCCCCCAAAAATAATAAAAATACCCATAATAATAAAAATTCTGTTCTCAATACTAAGCACTTAGCTATTAGCTTAAAGGTACATAACGATCTATACAAGTAAAAAAAAAAACAATCTGAATGACTGGGACTAGGAAAAGAAATACTAAATAATTCATGAGTTGAAAAGAGAATTTCAGGAATGCTTTACTAGAAATCAGCATTGGCAGAACAAGAGAACCTTGACAGAACCCCAGATATATGCCTGATATGTTTTGGTAGATTGGATTCAGTAAGTACTGCAAATACAGCCAGTTTTCTATGCAAAATTAACCAGTGCTTCAGAAGAATTCTTTAACAGAGGCAAGTAAATGAAGAATAGGGAATTCTACCTAATTCCATTAAAAACATGTCATTCTAACGGACAAAATGAGCTACAAGGAGGGTTTGTAGTTTTGGTTTTGTTTTGTTTTGTTTTCTGAGAAAAGATATTAAACAAGAAGAGAAATTGCCCTGTAAAATTCTGAGGCTGAGACCTTTCAGCAGACAGTCCAAACTAAATGGAAACATTATTTCATTTGATAAATCCCAGAAAACAGACTATCCAGTTTCAGCTACCTAGAATTTGATCTTGTTTTGATCTGAAAGAACTAATAATCCCATTTCTAAATGAGCTTCAGTTTTAAAAAACTTAGTACAAAATGTAATGGTGGGATTTCCAGACTGGTACAGAGGAGCTAACCGAACCTTTTCAATACAAGGAAGGCAACCTGTATGTCTGATTTCTTCTTTAAATCAGTTAGAGCTGCCTGGAAATAATAATCAGAGTTAAAATTATCTGCTCGGTTAGATAAAAGAGAGTACTTTCTGTGCCCTCTTCCCAAAAGATGTTTGAGCAGATGCCCAAAGAGCCAGCTGGTAATGTTTAGTATAGAAGTAAACAGAATTCTAGGTCTCTGTCCTACATGGATTCTTTATCAAGCAATTCACTTTCAGTGCTTAAGGCAGTTCTAGCAAAATCAGCTTCAACTGTAAATGGCGTAGCATTCCAAGATTGCTTATAAGCCTCCTGGGTAGCTGAAACAATTTGCCAAGCCAAAAATTTGTTTAAAAGTTCGTCCTTTTATTTCTGCTCCAAAAAAAGCAAAAAGTTTGGATGACTTCCTGTAGGATATAGTCCTATATAAATAAAACTTTATTTCACATTTTAGATCTCTGAAATGCAATTTCCCTTCCTTCTTCTAACTGAGTAGGAGAAGAAATAGAGGAGGATAATTTCCTGGCTGAACTGAATTTCAAAATTCACGAGATGAATGGAGGATGGCAGAAGAGTTTTCAGCTTACAAAACTGCGTATTTAGCTCAGAGCTAGATCTTGTAATGTGATCTCAGAGCAAATCAAGCACGTGTTCAGTATGTTTGTTCAATGGAAAGCTGCAACAGAGAAGATTCAAAAGGAAAGTCACAAAAAGGTACAAAAATGAGAATCAATGTCTCATACAAATAACCTAGCAATTGTCTGGACAAGTTAAAAACATTATAAATTCACTATATATTCTATAAAAACACTATATATTCTATAAATTATGGCAAACAGCTTTCATAAAAACTGATTGTCTCTTTGTATTACTACTTCTTTTTCCAGTTATCAGAGAGGAGCAGTGTATTACTATATCGCTGTCAATTTGCATAGCCTCCTTCTGTTCCCTTATGTTAACCTAATTGCACACTTACTTGTCACTCACAAAACTCTGATTTAAAAACACATATTCTAAATGGCAAATGTAGTATACATCATCAAACTATATGCTAAGATCTACATTTTTTTCTGCAGTAAAGTCAGATTAAGCCATTTTTCCTCACAAAGCCCTCAATAGAAGTACGTATGTGACATACATACATATGCTCCAAGACCAGCTGTGCCATAGCCGACATTTTATGTAAAAGGGACAGAAGTGAAAGTTCACTTTTCATTTGACTGCAGAGCTAGTTCAGGACTGCAGATTCGCTTTCAGATAAGGTGAAAACACTGAATTTGCCACCAAATAGAATTCTTTTTGTCTGGGCTTGGTTTTCTCTCATAAATCCCTCAGAAGTTCACAAATGGTGTGGAAAAGTATTATTGCTAATCCTGAACTTGATACTCAGTTTTGAATTCTGTGGCCTAAACATAGGCATCTCCTGCCTTTTGATATTCCCTAGACACCTACACAGTGCTAGAAGATAGAGGCACAAAATATTTGGAAGGCATTCACCCTTTTGAAGCAGCAGCTGCAGGCAAGACAGCCCTATGCCCTATGGCGTGAGAACCCCATACCTCCTAGGGTATAGTAGTTAAAAATCTGTTGATTAATAGGGGAATTTAGACACCCAGTGTCCATGCACACATGTAAACACTAAATGTAGGTGTCTTAAACTGAATACCACCTATAATGTTTCATCAGTGCTGTCAAACAGCACTACTCAACAGCACTTTGTTTATGTTCTCATTCATTATTTTTCATCAGTGATTTTATGAAATCTCCCTCTCAAGTTGTGGATGGGAACAGAGCTGATAAATTGCAAATGCCTGAAAACCTATAAAGGCAAAATGATAAACAGCAAGATACCAAGAGGCTTATGCACCAGATGAGTGGGTATTAAAAAAATCACAGATAGAATTTAGTTTTAGAATTTAAATAACATGACAACAATTTGCATATAATTCTAAGGGGAAAAGCTGAACAGATTACTTAGGCCAAAGAACTTATATAAAGGACACAGACAAATTAGCAATACCAACATTGTCAGTCAAATAAGAGCCTTGCTGGGAAATTCAAGGTAGCTTATCTGTAAGGGAAAAAAAATGAACAAGAAGGGCATGTGACAAGTATTAATTCCAAAGATGTTTTAGGTGCAATAGCAGAGTAAATGGCAGAAGTACATCTTCAATGCACTTGCATGCCTAAAGTACAAAAGTTCAGACGGCATTCATGGGTGTATCATATCAGACAAATAAAATAAAATAAAATAAAATAAAATAAAATCAAAAATGAAATAAAATAACAGATAAGGCAATGCCAATTGCACTGTGCACTTCCTTATTGAAAAGCTTTTGGAGTCACTGAACAACATAAATGATAAAGGGATTACAATAGGACTACTTGAGAAAGACAAGGGAGAAGTAAACAAGCTCCATTTGGCTAGAAAATAACCAAGGATCAACCAAGGATCAAGTAATGGTCTAAAGATATTTAAGGACTGTAAACACTAAGTAAACAGAACTATTTAGGGTGATGTAACTAATCATAATGGAATTCAACTGTGAAAGAAAATTCTGACTTGGTGTTAGGAAAACATCCCAACAGAGAGGTCTGCAGACCCCTTGTGGAAGTCTCTTTGCAGAAAATCTTTACTATGTTTAAAACAGATATCTAAAGCGTTACAAGAAAAGCTTTCAAACCCTATTCATGAAATACATTACATGTTAAAGAAGAGAAAGTCCTACAGCTATTCAAACATATCCACGCCTACACTCAAATTCACAATCATGGTATGACCTTATCCCTCATTGGCAATAACCCTTCAGCAACTAAAATCCTGTGAGGCAACAGAAATGTTAGAAAGTACTTGATGTATTTGAATGAAGTGTTTTAGCCTTTCTCTGAGAAGTTGTTTATCATCTAAACTTTTTGCCTTACGTCCTTCTTCCTTCTTTTCTCAAGAAGCTTGTTTCCTGTCCCTCCCCCAAACAACCTACTCTAACACTCCTCTCTGCCTGTACTCATCTGCCTACTGCTGCTCTTCCTGCCCCCTCTGGACATGTTGAAGAGTCAGGTGGTCCTCTCCAGCAGATCTGTTTGGAGCCTGTGCCTTACTCCTTTCTTCAGGAGCTTCCTTTAGCATTACAGCTACCACTGGTAACTCAGGAGATCACAACAAGTGACATCTGGTCTCTCCTCCCTCTGTCACATAGCGGGGCCCTCTAGTAGGACTCATGTCCATCTGCTTCTGCAGGCTACCAGGACTGTCTTTACAGTGTCTACACATATTAAAACATGAAAATGAAGGGTAGATCCAGTGTTAGATCACAAAGGTAACTAAATGCAGCTTTTACTCTCCAACATAAATTTGGTGGTGATTCCTGATCAAAGATCTGTCACCACATGAACATTATTATGGGAAAAGAAGAGTTTTCATTGCCTTGTTCACTGCCTTTTTCATTTTGCTTTGCTTTGGCCTGTTTAGTTCTTTCTCCATGCGATTATACTTCCTTCCATTGGCTACTCTGCCATCTGCCAAGGCTTTCCATAGCTCTGAGTCACTAGCAGTATATTTTAATTGAGCATGATATTGTGTGATAAATATCTGCATGGGCTCAAATACCACAGAGAAGAAAAATTTAATCACGATTATTAGATACAAGATCTTAAAATCTGGCTTGGAAATTCCTGAGCTGTAGACTGCTGGAAAATAGGATGATGTACTCAGCAAGTATAACTTTCTGCTTTCTGGATGAAGGATGAAACTTAGGTTTCATCCCTATCATCTGCCCTTGGCCACTGCTGAAAAGAGTCAGATAGACTTTTGTCTGTACTAACGCACAGAGCTGTTTGATGCGGAGCTGTATGTAACACAAGCCAGCAGCAGGCATTACCCTGATTTCAAAGTAGTAGGTCTCAGTGAAGCCATTACATAACTGTATTAGTCAGAATGGAGCAAACATATTTCCTCTAACGGTAACAAGGTCACCGTGTTACTGAGGAATATGTATTTTTCTGGAATTGAGAGCAGCATTTTACAGCGGAATTATCAACTATGTTTGTGGGAGTTTCCTGAGAAAAGTAGCTGCAGAGTTTATATCAACTTAAATCCCTAGACAAACCATCCAATAGCACAGGTAATCCTATGTATACATGAAACTATTACCCATTTTTCTTCCAAGAGTACTGTTGAAATAGCTGGCCGTTATACTAAGTTCATCATAAAAGATTCAGTCTTCAGTTGATCACCAAATATTATTGAACTCTGGGTATTACAGCTGTAACAATGTTCTACAGGTTTTAAAAAAGAAATATTGAAATGATCAGAAATTACTTATTATGTGAGAATTTTGATACCTTATGAACTCTGCATCTGGATATATCAGTAACGTCAGTCTCACCAGATTATTTTTAAACTGCTTATTGCTTATGGACACTGTAAATACACGGTAAATGGTTCCAAACTTTCATGAATGAAACAAGATGGAATACTAGAAAATCGTCCAGATTTGTCAGCCATGTGGTTCAAAGTTCAAAACTAACAGATAAGTATATTTTTTCATTTCTTTCAGCAGGCTGATAACCTATCACCTCTATTAACCACAAGTGGTTGCTACATAGACTCTGTTCATTTCTTTTCCCCCTTAGCTTGCATTTTTCCCCAGTATGTATAAAGTACCCTTTGGAATAAAAAATGGCTTTGTGACCGCAGTCAGACTGCTGAGCATTTTCAGGCCAGCAACTACTCCAGCTGCTTCTTTCTGATGAATAATGCCCATTAAAATGAGTTCCAATTGAGATTCAAGTATTATTTTTACCTTGTGCTTATTTATCAGTGCAATTTCTTCTGGCAAGGCAATTTAATGATTTCAGGTTGTGAATAACATTTATAATTGAAATGTATTTTTATCACATATTATGCTTCTCACTTCTGTGCTTTTCTGCAGTTACTTTGATTGACCTGTTCTATATGTAGAAGAGTATGGAAAATAAACAGAGGTGGTGATTAAAGGGAAAAAAAAGCACACACACAAAGAGCCTATAGCCAAAACTATTAAAAAAAAAAATTAAAGAATGATTGAAATTGCGTCATATTTATGTTCACTTCCCCCAAATATTACAACAAACAATTTTACTGGGGAATACCAGGTGAACAATTATTTTCTAGCAATTTTGAAGATATTCATGGGAATTGTTCTGAATTTTTCCAGACTAAAACTAACTTTAAGTGTTACAACCATCTAGCAAGCCCATGAAAAATAAACTAAATTTTCTTTGATGTTTGGCTTTAAAAATCAGTTACATATAGTATTATAAATGCATGCCTAAAACCTTTCTCACAGGAAGAAACATTTTGTTGACCAGTTATACTCTTCCAAGAAAATGAATACCAGATAGGCAAACTGGAATAACTTTAGAGAAGAACATAAAAATGTGTTTGGGAACAAAAAAGATTGACTTTCCAGGAAAAGCTTTTCATGCAAAAGCCATTTGATTAAACAACACTGACTACACAACTACCTGTAAGCCTATTGTGCTGTCTGAATTAAGAGCTTGCTTTTCAGAGTTCTCCAAGGGGATTCAGCTAAAATGATGCATACTAGCAAAGTTATCTCAAACAAGAAGAATCACTGACAGCACAGATAAAGTGCTAGTAGTATTAGCAAATAAATAAAGAAATAAAGCAGAGAGAAAAAGGCAGAGGGAGAGATCTGTTTGCCTACACAGTGTATCTAAAGGGTCTTCTATCATTCATGGCTAAAAGCTAGCCTGGAAAGCACTCAAGAACGTACTATAAGGAACAATAATGTACTGGCCAGAGCTGCAGATGATCTAATAGGCTTGCAATTATGTCCTTACAAAGAACAAGTGCAAAAAGCTACAGCTGATTTTTCAAAAAAAAATAGTAAGTTAATAAAGCTATAGGATTTAACTGCAAGCATTTCACATAACATACGAACTTCAATACAGCAAAATGGTAAAATTTCTCCATTAGCAGAGCTTTTAGATTTTATTCTAATTGTCTGAGATACTTTTGTTAATCTTTTCTATGTTCAGAGAATGCCTATCTATGCACATTATGACTCACTCACAGGAAAAAAAGACCATAACTGCCAGATTACAATGTTACAGAAAGACTACAGCATCGATTTATTTCTCCTCTGTGATTCACACAGTTACAAATTTCAGTGCTTATGGTAAGATACATAGCACTGAAGTGGAAAATGGTTAATAAATGTATGAAAAAGTCATAAGGAATTGTTTCTAAAACAATGTTGCTGCATCTGACTGGACACTTCAGAAATAAAGTCAATCTATTTTTTAAAGGAGAGAACAGAAACTGACAGTTCCCTACCAATATCCAGTCCATTCTGGCCTCTCTAAAGCTTAGACAATATCATTTTATTTTTCAAAACATCAGAGTTAGCTGGATTAAAGACAGTTCTGCTATGCTTATCCATATTGCAACTCTACTTCTAGCATTCAGCATATGGTCAAACTGTGATGTACACTCTCTCCCATGCAACTCTGGGCTGATGCAGTTTGTATACCTGTCTTTGTATAGGAGAACAGGAATGCTCTTCAGAAGCTTAAGCACCATCAATAATCAACTGAATAAAAAGGTTATTCTGATGAGATCATAATTCCCCAGCTCAGTTTCCACCCATTCCTATCTTAAAAACTGTATTTTCATGATTGTCTGGAAAAAGGTAGTATTTTATATCACTAACAATTTCAATTCAGGTTGTTTTCTCTATTTGTAGTTGAACTTTGAAGATAATAGTTTAACTTTGTAAACTTTAGTTAAACTTTGAATAGTTATCAAAATCTGTTTAAGACAAAAGCACAGGGAAAATATATACAATATATAACAGGAAAAATGAGAATCTTTACATGTGGAACTACTGAAAAATTCATGTTCTCACTGCTCTCCTAGACCATCAGGGCTATCATTGCCAGGTCTAAATATACAAAGTCTGATATTTTAAAATAGAAAAACTTTCAATTTTTAGAAGTAATGGCATTTTTTGTTTTCAGCAGCTATGTTTTTCCTCTCAAACTCTACTTCCAAAAGGAATCACCACAGTTAAGTCAACCATCTGCTATTCATAAGAAAAGGCCAATGTGTAACTGCAACAAAATAGGAGAAATATGGACTTTTTATAATGTGTAGCATGGAGCTTTCTCCTTCTAACTGGTAATATGTATTACCCTTAAAACATACACACTTCCAAGTATCAATCTCACTGTTTCCACCTTTAGCTGACACAGAAATGAAATGTATGACTAATACTAAAAATTCTTAACAAAAATAGAACCTTAGGTGTTTTTATTAAGCCATGGAAGTTGGCAGGTAATGTCTATTGAGACAGAACAACATGCTACAGGGACTAGAATTGATAAGCAAGGCCAGATTTGGGAAAGACTTGTGTTTAGTTCAAATATTGTCATCAATCTTTCCACAGGACAGAACAATTACTAAAACAGAGAGCTAAGTTAAAAGGTCCAATATAGCCCATTGTTGTCCTTCCCTGAAGTCTTAGTTTGTCAAGCATAAACCAAAATGGCTCAAAATAACTTAATGTCCCTTCTAAAGCTCAACCAAAACCACAGTCTATTAGTTACCCCTTCCACTATCCAATGTTTATTTCATGAATGATTTTGTCTTCTCTACCCTCAACCACTTACATTTTTTAATTTTGGGGGGACATCTTTCTACATTTTTATTCTTGATAGCATTTGGGACCCCTCCATAGTTGTATTTTCTGCATATTTCAAGACGTGATGCTTACCTTCTCTTCTACTTCACCAGGGAGATTTCAAAATAACACTACAACCTAAGGACTCAACCATAAAATAAGAATAAAATGCTACAATGAATTAATAATTTGTAGTATGTGCATGCACTTTTCTTTTCCTGCTTTTGGTATCCAAGTATCCAGCAGAGAAATTATCCTCTTTTTAGAAGCAAATTCTTTTTAACATCTTTTAACTTTTTCTTGATTTTTGTTTTTTAATGACTAAATTACCTTCTAATGAATAGTAAGCAACATCAGAGGCCACATTCTGAGCAAAGAAACATGGCTGGTCGCGTCTCTCAGCTTTTAGCCCTCCTTCTCTCAACACACCAGAGGCGCACACACACCACTGCTTTGTAGATGCAGACTGCAGGCTGTTAGCAGAATCTTGCTTAACAAAGCAACTTGGCTGTCAATATCTTAGAGGCTTCCAATTAGATTCAAAGATCTAATATATTTTTTAATGAAACCTTAGACTATCTTTATATATTTATTTACTTTTAATATTATTTTATTGCAATAAAATAATATTTTTCTTCTGCCCAGAGAAGCTGTGGATGCCCCATCCCTGGAATTATTCAAGGCCAGGTTGGATGGGGCTTTGGGCAACCTGCTCCAGTGGAAGGTGTCCCTGCCCATGGCAGGGGGTTGGAATTAGATGATCTTTAAGGTCCCTTCCAACACAAACCATTCTATGATCCTATGAATAAAAATGTTAATCATGAAGACTAGACTAGCCACTACCAAATGCCACTGGCATTTTTATTTTAAAGACATGCATTATTCAACTATTTTCCTCCATTCTTTACCATCCATACTAATTGAATGTCAGCTTAAAAAGTAAAAACTACTGTAAGAGAAAAATACACGTATTTTTGTTATGCGTGTTTTAACACATAATGTATAGAACTGCAAAATGTATTTTTACTTTGTACATGTGTATCTACATATTTTGATTGATTACTTCTGTGGGAGACAGGCTAAAAGAAATTGAATGAGCTAAAGTTAAACATGAGAAGCAATCCCTAAAGCAAAATAGACAGGAATTTTAGCTGCCCTAAACTGCTTTCTAATGCAAAAAAATCTTAGTAGTAAAGTTTGAAGGTCAAAAGGTATAACTGTTGCAAACTGATGCAAAGACCAACAGGAACACTCAGACCGTGTTCTCTGCTTTACAACAGTGCCTACCTCATGCTATCATATTTATATTTTAGCTTGAAATAAAAATACTGTGATTCATAGAATTGTTATATTCAAATGGAGCTTAGCAACATTCACAGTTTCAAAGAATGGAGACAAAACCATCTAAATTTCATAATCTGCTATTAGTGGTACATGTCTTTTCTCCTGCTAGTTTTGCATGTGCAATATATGACTAAGTTTTTAGTACTCACAGGCTTACCATCTGGACCAGGCTGACCAGGATAACCATGATTCCCAGGCTGCCCAGGATCACCCTACAGAGAAGTAGTATGTTGACAGACATAAGACATGAGAAAGCATTTTAAAATTAGCAGAGAGCAACCTTAACCCTAATACACCCCATAAAACAGTGGCTGCAAGCCCAGATACCTGCTATTGAGGAGTAACTCCTACAGCAAAAGTGAACTATCTTGTAATCCTTCCCTGGGACAATTCTCCCTAACTTCTAGTGCAGGACTTGGAGAAGCAAGCCCACGCTCACTATTACAGCACAAGTTTGACCCATCATCTCACATGTCTTCAAGCTTTTCAACATTGCCAGCAACAGCAAAAAAAAAAAAAAAAAAAACGACATTTTTCATCAAATAGATGAAATCAAATCTCTATTAAAACCTTGTTATTCTAGCAGTTCTATTTGGAAGAAAACTCTCACCTGTATACCAAAGATTTGGCTGAGTCTAGTTCTTAAAGTAAAAGCACTGGAAAGGCAAGAGCCAAGATTAAAACCTGTTAAAAACAAACTCCACTCCACACACTTACTGCTGTCTAAAAAAGATTTTTTTAGATTTCTTCTTATAAGGCCTTTGCAATTATTTTGATAACCTTTGTTATGACCATAGTAAAGGAAAACAAAACTGTTTCTCAGGCATCAAGTTTATTGTAAGAGAGCAAGAACATATCTTCCTACTCAATATAACCTTTTAGTATATTTCAGTTCTATATTTATTTTACTAGTGGACTTGATCTTGACTTGATTTGGGCCCAGAAAAATCCATTAAGACTTCAGCCATAAAAACATTTTACTTCTGCAGGAGCTTTAAGCATGTAGTTTTCTTCAGCCTGATACATTAACAGACCTTCGGGTCAGCCACCACTGCAGAATTGCTATAAACAGGAGGGCATTGGGAGGGAAATAGGAAATTAGGTTTCAGTGTGACTGTGAAAAAACATCTTTTCACATATAAACCACAAAAATGTAATGCTGAACTAAATGGTAAAGGACATAGAAAAATGTCTCTTTAGAAAAGCTACAGAGCGTAACAGTTATAATTTTCTAAATTAATAGTAGGTTCTCTGGAGTTATTATTGTCCAAATTAGAGTCCAGGTTTGAGATGTAAGCAAAAATAAATTGCTTTCAAATATACTATCTGAACTATGAAATGTTATGCCCTTGACTTGAAAAACTTAAAATATCAGTTACTTGTATTTTAAAATTTTTAATAGAATTAATTTTGTTGTACTCTATTAATACCACAAACACACAAATTAAGTTTAAATTTATAAGGTTGCAAAGTCCAGTATTCAAAAGTTGAGAAATACTGTAACTGAGATAACCTATAAATCTTAAATTGGCTGCCTTTTCAGTCTTTCTGCAATCTTTTGGGTTAGGCACCATCTTGTCACCTGTATTACTCAGTTAACGCAAAACAAATATTATACTGCAATGCAATTGGAAGATTGCATATAAAGCAGAGATCTAATCAAAATTGTATAGGTCACCTTAGTTCTGACTCTTTCATACTCTTTCATGCTTTACAGGATGATAAATATTTCCTTCTATCTCTCTTTTTTCTCTAATATGCTAAAGAAGGAGAAAAGGGTAAAAAACACAAAAATTCTATTACATGAAATAATAATGGTCTCCATCATGTGGTTTCCAGTTCCCTGATTAGAAACCTTTACCATTAAAGCCCTTTAACTTGAGGTAGCTGCAGAAGACTGTTATCCCTTATATGATGAAAGTATTTCTTCCAATCATTTGCTTAATGAACGATAAGCAGTTTGGGGACTTCTTGTCTGTCCTTATAAGGAAAGCTAGTAAATGGGAACAGCGCTGCTTAGCACAGTTATTGGGAAAGGTACTACAGCAAAATACTACTGATGCACGTCTGACACATTAGACATCTGAGACCCAAGTCTAGTTCGCATTTTAACCCTTAACCAACGCTGACAGGAGGTCATAGAAACCAGAACAGCTAAGGTGTAACTCTCCCAGTAGGCATTTAGTCTACTCTTAAAGAAGGAAGAAAATTGTCTATTAAAGACTACTTTATTAGCAAACCATTCCATTCTCAAACAATTAACAGTGCAAGATCATTTGCTGAAGATTGGCAAGAAAAACAATTTTACATCCACAAGCATTTTCTTCGAAAGTAGAAGATATATTTGCGTTATCTGGAGTTATGGCACCCAAACCTGGCCTTGAGGATCCTAATCATTATATTCATCCACTGGAAACCAGAACTAACAAAACTAGTCCCCTACTTTTTTAACCTGCATGACTATAATGGTCAACATAAGACTTCAAGAACTCAAATAAAGTAGTGCATGCTCAAGAAGAAAGAATGGAAACTTACTTTGGGGCCTGGAGGTCCTTGTTTCCCCGGAGGGCATACGCAGGGGGCAGGCGTGGAGCCTACATCACTAGGGCCATTCATGCACTACCAAGAGTGAAACCAACTATCAAAACACATGCCAAAAGCATTGAGCAAACATATCATAAAATTATATGAGGCTGATTTTCCTTAGGTTGCATAGGTCCTGGCTCTCACTCCTTTGTTCAGCTGGAATTTTTGCTCACCTGAACATTGCCTTCCAACTACTTTGCATGCATGACTTCATCACCATTTTACACAGAATAAAAATGAATTAAAAAGTACCAATACTGGGTTGATACCTGAAACTCTATTTGCTTCTCCACAAATCTTTTGTCAAATAGTTTGGTAATTTTCAATCTGGCAACATGCAAAACTGTTCTCCTAAAGTAAATGGTATTCATTATTTGAAGTGTGATCAATTATCAGGTGTAACTATTTAATAGAAGTTTGTAAAAAGAATCTAATAGATAATATGTATGGCATAGTGACCACAACCAACTGGCATGCTATTGTGTAGCAAGCCTGAAAAGAACATAAAGCCTAGGTCTCCCACCTCATGGGCATGTGTCCCAGCCATTAAGCTACTTGAGGAAAGGTGGGGTATGGCTGCCCCCACTGATTCCTACCAGTAACCCCAAGGGTGCCCATCATCCCGTTAGGAGAGTTAGGTGAACTCCTCCAAACTACACTCCCTATACAAACAGCAGTAAACACTAAACCTTGACAGATCATTTGAAGTATCTATTTCCCACCACTGAGTTCACATGAAATCTCAGTGTTTTACTAAGGCAGGCAAGGGGAGAGCTACTAGATCAAATTCATTTGACCAAGGCTAGGCACCCAAAATTTAGGTGCATCTGTACTAAATTTGTAAGCTGAGGTTAGATTCAGTGAATTTTCTTTGACCTAGTAAGATCTTAGAGATGTGGAAAGGCAAAAATATAGGAATCCAAGCTATGAAAGAACAGATTTTTTCCTTACTATCTAACACACATTCTATAACTTTTTTTTCAGATTTTCTATACTAATGCAGACTTTTTAAAATGTTTTCTGAGTGGAATTCTTTCTTAGGGTCAAATGATTGTTTAAAATACAAATCCATATTTCCTTCACAATGGTACCAAGCAGGAGTGGAGTTACCAGGGTGGCTAGGGGAACTATCATATTAAGCCTTCAAACCAGCTCCCCTTCAGGGAGCTCCCATGCACATGATCCAGGAACCTGACTGTGCATATATCTCCATTCACTTTGCAACAGCATCCAGCCCTGCAAATAAGAGCAATTCAATTGAACTGGGAAAAAAATCAGGCCATTTATTCTAATAAATGTGGGTTTCTACAGAAAACTGATTTTGAATTTCTCCATTGACTAGAGTTCAATTAATGGAAATCCAGCATTTTCAAGCTTAGCAAACCTCTGTCCATTTTTCAGAACAAAGAGTGTATTCCCTAGAATAATAAATTATATAAAGTCATATACTACCTTAAACTGAGTTTGAGCAGTTTAGGATTGAGCCTACCTCTCCATTCTGAAACAAGAAGAAACACAGTTTAAGAATAAAGCAATATTTGCAATAAACAAAATCCATTCATTTGTATACCAAAACCAATCATAATTGGGGCTGTAAATATCAAGCAACAACAACTCAAAATTTCAGACTTTCTCAGGTGTGTGTGCAGCTGTTATCAACACATACGAATTCTAGTATCATTTAAGGGTCTTTCAATGGGAGCTGCCAGTAGCAATTTTTAAAAGGCAATGACAAAACTAAAATTAAAACTGGACCATGTAAATATTTATACACTGAATGTTTAGATTTGGCTTAAACCTTTTGCCAGGAGTAAATTATCATTAAAAAATCCTCTACTTAGTCATTCATGTCCAAGAATGTACCAAAACATTTCTAAAATCTCCGATTTCTGCCTGAGTCCAGCATCTGGGAAAACATACAGCAGCACAAAGGCAAGGCTGCCTTTCTGTCACTCGTTTTCGTGTGTGACTGCATGGTATCTGCAATATTATAAAGTAATCCATCTCCAAATATTTCAGCACATCAAACACAAAATTGTCTGTCTTAATGATTTAGTAGCCACCATTACCTGCACCAGATGCAGGAGTTTTATGATGCAGACCGTCACCACAGACTTTTTACACAGTCAGTGGAGAGAGACAGCTTCCTCTGTATTCAATTTTCATCTCAGAAATTTTCATTTCATCAAACTCTAGAGAAGATTGTCTTTCCCCAGTGATCACAGCAGGAGCTTACGATGCAGCAAGGTGTCTCAGGGAGAGGGGATGAATTCAGGCCGTAATTAGTACATACAGCCCCTGCTTAGTTCAAGAGCTCTGACACAACCACACTCTGATGGAATACAACCACAAACCACATATGCCTCCAGCTTTCATTACCTCCTTGGAGATCATCCAACATTTTTGTTTCCTGAAGGAGTCCAGAATTTCATGGGTGAAGCCCAAATTTAATTTACAACAACAGTAAGTGAAACTAAACTGGCAAAATGGGATCGTTTTGCTCAGACTTCTTGCCAAGTTGTAGAGAATGTAAAATATGATGGACTTTAACTGTTTGTTTTCTTTATCCAAATTTTTTTTTTCATTTGTTTATTTTTCATATCCTACTTATACTTTGCAAAGAGCAAGAAGATATGTGGTACAGGTGAACAGCCAAATATCAAGTTTGCTTCAGATTTAAAGATTAACTTTACAGAAGTGTTCCTGAACCCATTAGGTCCTGACACAGACAGTCAGATTTCAGAACAGCTAATAATCCAGACACCTATTTGTTGCTTAAATGAAATTAAAAAAGACTTCATACGAGTGCTGATTACAATAGAAATACTGGCCCTAATTAAACAGGAGCCAAACAGACTAGCCGTGGGTCTGTGCAAGTTTGGCAAAAAATTAAATATCTGGATGTTGAAGATTCATGGGCTCTACTGTCAAATTGGCAAGATGTTCCTAATATACCAAATCACAACATGCAGAATATGTTTTTACATGCTAACATACTAGTGTCTGATTATCTTTAGCTCAGTTGGGTTTAGACAACAATCAAAGAACAGCATTTTGAAGGAAACTGTACATATAAACCAATCTCTTGCTCATATTTTGAGACGTGAGTTGAATGCTTTTGAAAATGTAGCCGCAACTGTGTATCATGAATGGTTTCCAAATTTGTTTGCATGCATTTTACATTTCACTGTATAATTAACTCTATGTAAGAGGGCAAAGAGAGGATCAAAGGAGCCCTGTGAGCTTTGTAATTGTGTACAAGAATCCTAAAATCCTGAACTGCATTTTATTTTTGTCTTATCCATAACATACTTCATGAAATCTTGGCTTCATTTCAGTCAATGGGATTTTAAAATCAGACTTCAGAATCAATATTTCTGATATCAAAAGGTAATTTAAAATATAGGTTTGTTGGGTACATATAGAAATTTCAGAGATTAAATGACCTGGCAAGTAGCAAGTATAGAAGTATATTAGATAAGTTAAAAAGTAATATTTAAAGTATTTTACACTGCTGTAACCTAGCTGTTTTATTAATTTGTAATGTTTAAAATCTTAAATTTTTAACAGAAGATTCTGAGATTCTTCTATACTGCTGTCAAATTTGCACCATCAAATATCTAAACTAAAAAAACAGCTTTTAAAATATGTTCGTGCAAAACTAAGGGTGAAAGCAGACAAATTCTGGTTCACTTGATACTGCAGAGGCAATAAGCATTCATTTGCACCAGCTGAATCAATGTAGTGTTATTTATTTTAAGAATTCACTATTAAGTCTTTTAAGCTTTAAACAGTGATTTGTAAAAATGCCAAGTAGTCTGCAAAAGTTCATCTATCATACTCACAAATCCTGGGATCTCACAGACTGTTTCTCGATTATTTTGCTCTGGGTCACAGTAGATTCGCAGTTTTTGTATATCAAACTATAATTCAAAACATAAAAGACTTTTTTAGAAAAAGTGCTAATAGTCTGACATTAGTTTAAACTAGACCCTTCTTAAATTATATCATCCACAGTTTGAAAAAATGAACAAAATATTAAAAAGCAACAGAAACTGGAAGCTCTGTATGTCCACTGTAGTTAAAAATCAATTAAAGATGTAGAAACATTTTTAGTCAGGCTTCTCACAATGATTCATATGTGCAACCAATTCAACATTCTGTAACATAATTATTTAAACAAAAATAATCTATCCAAGGTTTTGTTTTCTAAAGTAACAGAAATCACCACCCTTAATCCTTGGCAATAAATCCAAACATGCACAGCACGAATTACACCCGCTGCCAATACCATTTGGAAACAGTTACAACAGCACAAGCAAAACCAACATTTTCCTTTTTACCTTATCCTGGTTAGATCTTTCTTCATTGACCTGTCTCTCCTAGATGCAAGATTACTAAATTTTGGTGAAGCATCAGAAAGCATCCCTGATGATGATTCCAAATTGAAACAATTTGTTTTAGAGTTTAGATATATAATGTAAAACTGCAAAAAGCAGCCAATAGAAACATTGGCGCCAGGTAAGCAAAAGTTTATGCTATTCTGCTCTGTCACTATACTACAGAGAAATGAAATTGTTGAAGTCGGTTTTTCTATCATGACCACAAAGAGAAAAATGCTGTTACAGTTATAAGAAATCACAGACCATGAGTTTGAATAGCAGGGGGAACACAGCACAGAATATTAAGTCTGTTAATACCATACATAGTAATATGCGTTTTCAAATTTAAAATGTCTTACAATTTACAACACTTAAGTATGTACACAAGTGTATCACCACTGTACTGGAAAGCACTTAAGCCAGTAAGACCCTAATTAAACTGAGAACTCTTGCAAAATATCACTAGAAAACTTCTGAATCAGAGCAAAGAAAGAGAATGAAAATTCACCAAAGAGTTTCTGAAGAATCTTGTATCATACTTTGTATCCAACTCCAACTGATGTCCTTCTTAAGGATTTCAAAATATCTTTTCAGTGAAAGTTGGTATGCAGATTCATTACAATATATATAATTGTAGTTTAAATAGAAACATTCTGGCAAAGGTTGACTGCTAATGCTTTACAGAATGTGTCACAGTCTAAGAAACTGGAGAAAAAATACCTTTTTTAGATTTTAGAAATCATCTGGAAATACAAAACCGTAACATGAGGCAGATTTTCTACTTTTCTTCTAGTCTGCTATCAGGAGAGGATCTTATACAATTCTACATTCCTAAAATGCTTTCATTTTTATTTTAGATAAGATGTTTTGCTAATAACATTCTTTAACTGAGAAACTGTATTACTGGGAATCTATGTAAGTCCTATTTCTGCAGTGACTTAACAGAAAACAACAAGGCAGAACGCTAAAATCCTAGAACACACAAAACGATGAAAATGGGATAATCCTGTACTGACAGGGAAAATGTGTGAGATGATTGATTACACTTCCAAAATCTCTACTTTCCATGAAACAAGGGCCTGAAGTCCTACCAGAAATCTGTGAGAAGCATTCATTATTTTTTGCAAAGAGGTATTATGGTATACAAACTACGTTTCCACCAGAAATACTGGGTCACACACACATATGTCATCCAAGTTTTTGTGTACATTTTTAGAATATGGTAATAATAGAACTGAAGCCTGGCTACAATTGTGCAAAATTGAGAGTAACTGATTAACAACATCTGAAGAGAGTTAATGAAGATGATGCAAAACATATTAATATATTTGAATGGGAGCAGTAAGGATCATGAAATTAAACACGAGTACAAAAAAGCATAGCTTTCAAAATCACTAAAAAAACCCACCTACTGATGTAAGTCAGTATTTCTTAATATTGCTTCTTTATTCTCAGTCTAATTTGTAATGCCATTACCACATTGTCAGAAATATAAGGAAACAATCTAGCCAATATCTGGAACACTGTCAACGTTACAGTCCTCACCACTGCTCTATACATCCTTTACCTATATAGGCTGACACTGTTACCAGCTTTTTGGTGTCTCCATACAGCTGAAGGCAAAAGGAGTATAATATTCCTCAGAATAGAGGAGAACCTCAGTACAGGGGTTTCAGGGCTTTTTTCCAGCACAGCAGAATCAAACAGTGCTAGTCAGCGCACCAAATATTTGCAGTACAACATATCCAGAGTTAACATGCTTCATACTTTCTTGACAGCTAGCAACGAGAAAGAAACGTCCTCAAAATTTTGTTCTCTCCTTGTTGGGCCAACAGAACCTATACACTGGAAATTATACGCAAGTGTCAAGCACAGAGGATACCCCCTGCTTTGAGATGCTGTTCCCCAAATTTGGGCAACCACACTGCATCAAATTAGTGCTTCAGCAAAAACTAACACCTCTTGAAGTCTGTGAGACCAATTAAGTACCCATCACACAGGATATACACGTTGTGCTGGGTCCTTCTGACAGGTTATGTTCCCTCTTAACTACTAAAATTTTATATATTAAATGTCAACCTAGAGTAAATTAGAAGAGTAAGTTCAGGAAAATAGAAGGCACCAATGCAATGTTAACCTACAGTAGAACTTCTGAATTAGCCTGATATTTAAATTACTGTGTTTTTAACATAAGCATACCTGTACAGTTTCCTCCTTTCCAGAATATTTTCCTATTTGGGTTAGTCCACTGATGTAAATACCTAAAACAGGATGTAATGGCTTCCTTTCAATTTCTTGGTCATCTATATACAAAGTTACAAAGTCTTCTGTTACTAAGAGACGAATTTGATGCCAGCCTTCATCAAACAATGTCTATGAAAAGTGAAGAAAATGGAAATGTTTAAAACAAAATGTCTTTAATTTAAATTACAATAAAGCTTCTTTTCAACACTTAAACTACCTGTTAATGGTTGAGATGATCAATGTTCCAGGGTTTGTCAAACAAAAAAAAATTATAACTGTTCAGGCAAAAACGTAGTAGTCGAGTAATACTATATTTGAGAAAATTATATCTGCTAATAAGTAGTCTATACCTCAGAATTATTTTTAACTCACATAGATTTTTTTCAGTGTGACCATGAACATGCTGAAACCTGTATTTGTTATAAATATGAAGTCAGAGACCTTTTTTTTCAGCAGTCATATAATGTCTCAAACACTTCAGATCTTAAATCATGGTAAAAACAAATTGGTACTTGATAATCTTTCTACTTAATCTCCTATGGAAAAATCTTAATGATGTGTTGGTGGCAGAAAGAATCACAATATTACAAAGAAAAAGTCAAGTATTACATTCATCATATCACAGAACCTCAGCTTTTAAAAGCTTACAATTTGGATTAAACAAATAGTATATTTCTATAGGTAACAAAATGAGAGATACCTTTAGAGAGGTATTTATCACACCTACCTTAGGAAAGAAATTCAACGTGGGAAGAAAAGCCATGTTCTTGAGCCTAGAACAATCTAGTTATTTAGCCTAGCCTAGTCTAGGTGCTTACCTTTCATATATATAAATTTAAGAAATTAATCCCACACTAAGCTGGTATACATAAAAGTAACTGAAACATACACCCTTCATTATATTATATATCTTTGCTAGCTTCTGTAGGCATGAACAGAAATTAATCACTTCACTTAGTGTACAACCTTAGACAGCATCTCTGTTTCCATTGTATTTTCATTTGTAGATTGGGATTTTACTTGCAATGGCTCTCATTACAAGATAAAATAAACAACAAATCACAATATAAAACATTTCCATTTTCCTGGGTAATGTAATAAATTATTATTAAAAAAGGGTTGTTAAAACGTAGTGACATTTATAGTGTGTTTAGAGATGTGCAGCTCTAAAAAAGGCATAAAATTATTGTGCTCCATAATAGCAAATACAAGCATGGAGAAACACAAAATAATAAAAAAAAAAAAGTTGTCGTTGTCTCTGCAGTTCATGGATACCTGGGACTGCAGGAATAAAATTGATTTTTCACTGTAGATCCCCAAAACACTTAAATAAAAATATTTCAGATTGACTTGAAAATGAAATTTCCAGCAATTTCCAGTAAAAGAAATTTAAACTTTGCTTCTTTAAAATGTACATATTTTACCTACAGATAATTATAAAAAGGCAGAGGAAATTTGGAAAGAAAAAAGCAAAATTCTCCATTTAATTACAGAAGAATAAAATACTCCTCCCCAACAAAAGCCTGGTAGTTAAGACCTTCTCTTGGACAACAGACCTTCCTTCTCTGAGTACTTATATATCAAATTCCTTCAGTCTCATTTGGGGTAAGGATTCAAATACAGGCCACCACTTCCCAGAAAATTAGAACCCGCTTGGCAATTAAGAGCTCCAGCGGTAAGTGTCCCTCTTTCTTCGATTAATAAATACTCCCTGAGACAGGAACGGGAATCTCCAGGCAGTGTATTCCTATACTGGTACAAACACAAATGCTGAGACATTCAATCTCTTTCCCACAACTTAGATCATCTTTCTCACAGAGTTGAATACTTCACTGGAAATTGAAAAAGTCTGAGAGGGAACCTTCAGGTTACAGAGACAATAAAAATGGTTTGCACAAAGAGGGAAATCCCTTTAGTGAGAAAACTAAGCAGCTGAAAGGAATTTTTATTCAACGGAGAACTAGACAAATCCAGACTGAACTTATTTTGTATGCTGCTCTTCTGGAGAAGAAAGTAACTCCTTTCATTATGCATTTTCAAGGAATTTAGATGCTTAACAAAACTCTCTCTAAAAATGGCCTACTCTCATTCATATTTTCCAACGCAGAAAATACTTTCCAGCATATGTTAAGCAAAGAGCTGTGTGCAAAAAATTCTCTGTGATTTTCACAATTACCCGCTGGAAACTGCTGAGTAGAAAGCACCTGCAAAGCATTTGCACTGATGACCACTGTGGACGTTCAGGAAACATGGATGAAGTACCCACTATCTATTTTTAAATGTCTAAGCAGCCAAGAATAAGATCATGCAATTTAAAAAAACAAAAAGGGCAAAGGAAAAATGTGTATTTAACTGAGTATTCCAACATGATGTTGACCTATTTCTTACCTTTACACGAGGTGCAGCAAAAGTAATAACCTGTGTGCCATTTATTAAACTTGTTGTAGTGAATGATAATGTTTTCTCTTCTCCATTAATAGTGACTGCTATCTGTGGTCTCTTATCCAGACTTAGAATCCTCCATAAATCCCACGTCTTTTTTACTTTAAATCTTTGAGTGGAAACAAACACGTAGGATGGAGGCAGACCTTCTGGAAACACATTCCTAAATAAGGGGGAAGTGGAAAAAAAAGGACAATACTTGAACACTCATATAAATCTTAGAACAAGTCTCTCTCACTTTAAACAAACAAACAAACAAAACCTTATTAAATTGAGAACTATAAATTTAAATACCTTGTCAATTCTGATAAGTCAACACGGGACGTTACTTCATAAGCTTTGGCATTAGTAGTTGGTATTTGAATTCTCTTTTTAACCTTTTTCTTCACACCTAGTCCTACAAGAATGTCAAATCCTTTTTCATCTCGAGCTGCCACTGGAATTCTTGTTGGACAAACAGATTCTGCAAAGTAATAAATGCACATATAGTCAAAAATACACTTTAAAACTTTCAAAAGGTAACCTCCCTCCTATCTATTTTTTTTTGTAGCTGCCTTTCAAGAAATAAAAAAGAATTGAGAATTGCCAGTTAACAAGAGAGAAGTGATATGCAGGATCCTCTGAGACACAAAGTGTCTGTCAGAATACTGAGATGTCATATTTTACTGCAACTACATACTACTATTTTGATTTGTGACTAATTGTAGTAAAAGGTATTACAATATTTGACTAATAAAAATACTGGATTTAATTTCTAAAAACGCACAGTTTCAAAATGCTACAAAATAATAGATGTTAATTTCTATGGTGCACTAAAATTTAGATTAATTCAGCATCCCTCTCGACTATAAAATCAGATTGAAAATGGACAAAGGTAAAATTATTAACTATTTTTTTTCATCTTTCAATCAAAATTTCACTAATCTATTTTGTTACACAGGAATCTGCTTGAAGCTATTCTCACTAGAGAAATATTGTGTGGTATACTTTTTGTGGAAACAAAAGTTGGCTGAATGTTATCTCTGTTTAATTCTTTTTATACAAAAAGAATACTAGGCAGTGGACCTAAAAAGTTTTTAAAAAATGTGCAAGATAGCAAAGTGAAATTTAATGCTAAAGGCAACATTGACTTACAGAACTAAATCGATTAAAAGAAAGCAAACATTTCATTATATTAAAATTATGCTAAACTATTTAAGTTTTCATCATTCATTTTCCATTGTTTCTTCAGAAAAGCATGCGTTCATAGAAAGGAAAAAACTTAGATACATTCCAATACATTCCAAAGAAGGGGTGGAGAGTTCTCTCATCTCCATCTGGACCAGCCATGGGCTGGAAAACTCATGTTTCAGTGCCAGGGAATTATCAGTTCAAAGGTCTAGACTGGCTTCTCTTTATAATATGAGCAACACTGCACAGCTTCTCTTTCTAGCCAACGCAAGAGCAGTCAGAAGCTACCCCATTCATGGGAAAGGACAATCCACACTAAGGGGACATGCCACAAGTACTTGGGGCAGCAGCAAGAAGCTGCATACATTCCCCTTGGTTTTCTTTTCCTCCTCACAGCAAAATGTCACCTGACTCCCAACTTAAAAATATATTACAAGTTATCTGTCCGGTTCTACAAGAAAGAATTACAAGAACACCCTGCGTAAATTAAAGAAACTAAAATGTCTACCTTTTGAATGCTACAAGGAAAAAAAAAAAGGGGTGGGGGAGGGAAGGAAAATACAACATCCAACACAACTTCCCTTCTTACTCACCTCAAAAGACAGATGCAGGATTTAAGTCAACATACTCAGATATTAAGTAAAAATAATAACACCTTATTTTTTTCAGGTTTCTTCACTGTATATAGTAAAAGGCACATGCAGCAATACCATGGAAACATTTTCTAAACTTAGTTATTTCAAAGCTGAATAATGGTCATATTGCCATTAATACAGATTACAATCATGTGCACTGACAAGACAATGAATGCAAGAATCTCTTCTCAGCCACAGTATTAGGGATTAGGTGTAAAATAAAAAAAAAATGCAAAAAAAAAAAAAGGATTACTTTATGTGAGAAGATCATTATTCTGAATCAATGCAAAAGTAACTATTCCAAACAACTATAAAGTAAGCATGTGTCAAATTATACATTAAGAAAATACTCTCTATTTTCAAGGGCACATTGAAGAATAGATCTTCTAGGAGAGAGGTAGATCTTCTTTGAGTCTTCTGGATCATCTTCTGGCAAGACTATTTTGATAACAATTAACTAGGCCATTATACAGGATCCAGAAGTCAATGGCAAAATTAATAACTGTCTTCTGCTGGAAAGAGGGTTGTGTTTCCAGTCCACAGTACCAGTCATAGCAACTCTCTAGCCTATAGTAATATCTTGTTCCCTTCTAGTGTTTCTATATAGACTTCTAATGCTTCATTTTACCTTCTTGAAGCATGAAATAACTTTTTGATGTTAAATCCCATTATCTAATGCAAATGAACTTTTCTTAATATCCTCCAGACATACTTCTGAGGTCTGCATTGAGTATTATTTTTACATACATTCCTGAGCATGTAAATGCTGATGTCTTCTGCATGTTTCTCATGCAAATGTTTTCTGCATTTGTACTAAAGAATATTAATACTACAGAAACATTCAATATCCAGAATAAGAAATCTTAAATATTTGGGAACTTTTTTAGCCATGTTTTTCTTTCAGACACTCCTGTCCTTTCACAGACTCACGGAACAGTTGGGGTTGGAAGGGACCTCTGGAGATCATCTAGTCCAACCTCCCTGCTCAAGCAGGGACACCTAGAGCACATTATCCAGGATTGTGTCCAGGCAGCTTTCGAGTATCTCCAGGGATGGAGACTCCACAACCTGTCTGGGCAACCTGTGTCAGTGATCAGTCACCCTCACAATAAAGAATATTCTCCTCATGTTCACACAGAACTTCCTGTGTTACAGTTTGTGCCCATTGCATCTCGTCCTATTGCTGGGCACCACTGAGGAGAGCCTGGCCCCATCCTCTTGATACCCTCCCTTCAGAAACTTATACACATTGATAAGATCCCCCTTGATCCTTCTCTTCTCCAGGTTGAACAGGCCCAGCTCCCTCAATCTTTCCTCATATAAGAGATGCTCCAGTCCCCTAGTCATCTTAGTAGCCCTCCGCTGGACCCGCTCCAGGAGCTCCATGTCCCTCTTGTACTGGGGAGCCCAGAACTGGACACAGGACTCCAAATGCGGCCTCACCAGGGGGGTGATCCTCCCCCCCAGTAGAGGGGGAGGATCACCTCCCTTGACCTGCTGGCAATGCTCTTTCTAATGCAACGCAGGATACCATTGGCCTTCTTGGCCACAAGGGCACATTGCTGGCTCATGGACTTGTTGTCCACCAGGACTCCCAGGTCCTTCTCCGCAGGGCTGCTTTCCAGCAGGTCAGCTCCCCCAACCTGTACTGGTGCATCATGTTATTCCTCCCCAGGTGCTATCCCTTCATCTAAGTCACTGATAAATAAGTTAGACAATACTGGACCCATGGGGGACACCGCTAGCTACAGGTCTCCAGCTAGACTTTGCCATGGATCACAACCCTCTGAGACCTGCCATTCAGCCAGTTCTCAATCTACCTCACCTTCCACTCATCCAGCCTGTACTTCCTGAGCTTGCCTACGGGATCATGGGAGACATGATCATGGAGAGACAATGTCTAAAGCCTTGATGAAGTCCAGGTAGACAACATCCGCTGCGCTCCCTTCATCTATCCAGTCAGTTGTCCCATCATAGAAGGCAATCAGGTTGGTTAAGCATGATTTCCCTTTAGTGAATCCATGCTGACTACTCCTGATCACCTTCTTGTCTTCCTCATGTTTAGAGATGGCCTCCAGGATGAGCTGCTCCATCACCTTTCCAGGGATTGAGGTGAGGCTGACTGGCATGTAGTTCCCTGTGTCCTCCCTCTTGACCTTTCTGAAGACTGCAGTGGCATTTGCTTTCTTCCAGTCCTCAGGCACCTCTCCTGATCGCCATGACCTTTCAAAGATGATTGAGAGTAGCCTAGCAATGATGTCCACCAGCTTCCTCAGCACTCATGCGTGCATCCCATCAGGGCCCATGGACTTGTGGATGTCAAGTTTGCCTAAATGATCTCTAACCCAATCCTCTTAGACCAAGGGAAAGTCCTCCTTTCTCCAGACTTTCTCCCTGGTCTCCTGGGTTAGGGATTCCTGAGGGCTGGCCTTGGCAGTGAAGACTGAAACAAAGAAGGTGCTGAGCCTGTCTGCCTTCCCTGCGTTCTCTGTTGCCAGGGACCCTGCCCCATTCAGTAGCAGGCCTGACATTTTCCTGCTTTTGTTATTGATGTATTTGAAGAAGCCCTTCTTCTTGTCCTTGACATCCCTAGACAGATTTAATTCCAAATGCGCCTCGGCCTTCCTCATCGCATTTCTGCATACTCTGACAACGTCCCTATATTCATCCCAAGTGGCATGTCCCTGCTTCCACCGCCTGTACACCTCCTGCTTATGTTTGAGTTTTGTCAGGAGTTCCTTGTTCATCCTCCTGGAAGACAGGTTCAGCAGCTGTTTTCACACTGACTACTATAAAACAAACACTAGAGTTCCCAAAAGATACACGACAGCCCTCCATCCGCAAGGCAGCTTATAACAGCGCTACTTCCTACCTGAGCCACCAAACCTCAGCCTACTTTTTCCAAGAAAGGAAATACTGCCCCTATGCTCTTATATTTATTTTCATTAAATGAAAAACTTAAAAACACCAAAGAGTAAAGGCCAGCATTTTTTTAGACATTAAAACAGAGATGATCAAGTCAGAATTGCAGAACTTTGAGGAAGTTTCATGTGGTTGAACACGGCCAAATCATTGCTGCTTTGCACTTATGGAACTTCCTCTCTTAGAATCAAAATGAATCTTAACAACATGAATAAAATAATCCACCACTCAGATATAAAATTTTCAGTTTGCTAGTCTTAGAGTTCACCTGTTAAAAACATTGCAGTTAGAAATGAAGATGCCAGCTGGCTCTGATCACTCTTCGCATGATGCATCTTTGAATGCTAATGCGAGTGAAGAGTACAATGTAAGGACATGGAAGCAAAGGGTCACTTGAAATAAAACAGTAAAACACTTAAAACAAGTAAAAGGAGACACAATTTTGCATGTAAGGGTTGAGTCAAATGCCACGCTTGAATTTTAAAGAATATCAGTTAACATAGAATCATCATAGAATAGAATCATAGAATCTTTAAGGTTGGAAAAGACCTCCAAGATCATCTAGTCCAACTGTCCCCCTGCCACCAATACTACCCGCTAAACCATGTCCCTAAGTACCACATCCAACCTTTCATTAAACACCCCCAGGGACGGTGACTCCACCACTTCCCTGGGCAACCCGTTCCAATGCCTAACCACTCTTTCTGAGAAGAAATTTCTGCTAATTTCCAACCTGAACCTCCCCTGGTGCAACTTGAGGCCATTCCCTCTTGTCCTATCACTAGTTATCTGCGAGAAGAGGCTGACCCCCAGCTCACCACAACTTCCTTTCAGGTAGTTGTAGAGAGCAATGAGGTCTCCCCTGAGCCTCCTCTTCTCCAGACTAAACAACCCCAGTTCCCTCAGCCACTCCTCATAAGACTTGTGTTCCAGACCCTTCACCAGGTTCGCCGCCCTTCTCTGGACACGTTCCAGGGCCTTGATGTCCTTCATGTAGTGAGGGGCCCAAAACTGAACACAGTACTCGAGGCGCGGCCTCACCAGAGCCGAGTACAGGGGGATGATCACCTCCTTGGTCCTGCTGGCTGCTGGTCCTGCTATTGGTACTGCTGTTCCTGAAACAAGCCAGGATGCTGTTGGCCTTCTTGGCCACCTGGGTACACTGCTGGCTTATGTTCAGGTGAGTGTCGACCAACACCCCCAGACCCTTTTCCTCTTTGGAGCACAGCTTTCCAGCCACCCTGCCCCAAGCCTGTAGTGTTGCATGGGGTTGTTGTGACAAAAGTGCAGGACCCGGCACTTAGCCATGTTGAACATTATCCCATTGGCCTCTGACGATCAATCCAACCTGTCTAGGTCCCTCTGCAGGGCCTTCCTACCCTCCAGAAGATCATAGAATCATTTAGGTTGGAAAAGACCTTTAAAATCATCAAGTCCAACCATCCACCTAACACTGCAAGTCCACCACTAAACCATGTCCCTAAACTTAATCCTGAAAGCAGAAAATACACCTTAATGAAATATAATGTCACTTCTTCTGAAGTTTATTTAAAGAAAATATTGTGTTTATTTTGGGAAATTTGTCCCCGTATGAAGTTTTATTAAAGAATTTAGCTGCACTTAGCTGACGTAGCTTTTGGACTGACTTTACCTTACTATATCAGCCACGTGGAATTATTGTGATTTTCATAATTTTATCAAGAAATAAACACTATTAACTTCAACATAAATATCACCATATTTTTTTTCAATTAAGTCAATACTCAAAGTGAAAACAAATGAAAACTATTTTTCACTTTTATTAAGTGCAGAAATATATGGTACAACTGAAATACGACTTCCATCAACTCTTGGTAATAAAATGTACAACATAGCACTAATGCATACTCACTGTATGATACAGTCTTTCTGAGTGATATGTTTTAGAAGACATTTGCTAGCTTTTTTATATATGGAAAAGCCCTTGTTTTATAAAGTTATCAGAAAACTCAATGCAATAACACTGCTAGCATTCTAAAACTAAAAAGTCATTTTACAATGTTGGTCTTGGCTAATTCTTCCATAAAATCCTTTTAAAAAAGATCATAACAGCTTGTTACAATTCCAGGCACTTTTGCCAAGAGTCTCTCTTCTGGGTTTTTTAACACAGCTAGCGGAAGAACTCCTGTTTGTAATAACAGGCTATCCTCTCAACTGTCAAGAAGAAATGCTGAATTGCAGATAAGTATCAGCTGAACCTAAGAAAAGGGATAAAGTAAGCCCTATATTCTCAGCACTCTGAGAATTGCTCAACCATTTTAGGGTTTCTAAATTTTATCAATACAAAAAAATTGGTGCTTAGGGCAAAATCCCAAATACTGAAATTAAACACACATTGTGCTAACAAACTGCATCTTTCCCAAATATATCTCTTTGTTTAACAGAGAAAATAATATTTTGGGAGGGATTTCTACAAACAATATCAAAATGAAAGATCATATTAAAGCTTATCAATTGCCTTAGACTACATTACTCAAGAATTCTGTTTGTGAAATAAAGGAAGATGGGTACAGAACTCCATTCTGCACACCTTCTAAAACATTTTATCATCACTTACCTTCACACAGTTTCTGCTTTATAACTTCTTTAATTCTTGATATTGCAATATAATCTTCAACATAAAATACATAAGTTGATGAAGGCTTGTTGGCAATAGCTTTAAGTTCATCCTCCTCAATTTCTGAGCCAACACCAATTGCAAACAAAGTGATTTTATTTTTCCTTGCTTCTGCTGCTACATCTTTGACTTCATCTTGGGACTTTCCATCAGTGAGAACAACAGCTATTTTTGTTAAAAATCTTGAAGATTTTGCAAAAAGATGGTCATAGGCAAACTGAATAGCTCTTCCTGTTCTTGTATTTCCTCCCAGATAGTGTATGGATTCCATCTCCTTGATGAGATTTTCAGTGGATTCATGAGTTCCCAGGGGGATTTCAAGTACAGGGTAATCACTGTACTGGACAACTCCAACTTGAATAAACTTTGGCCCTATGTCAAAATTTCTTGTAATATTGACAAGCCATCTTTTGATTATTTCAAAGTTTTCTGGGCCAACACTGTAAGAGCCATCTAAGATAAAGACTAAATCAGCCGGAGCAGTTCTGCAACCTAAAAAGAACAAATATCAAACAAGTATTTTAATGAACTCATCCACTTTCCTCTTCCACAGGAAATTATTTTTTTCATATCAATAACATTTGTATTAGAATCTATATCAATAAATACATTCCAATAGAAAAAAAATAGCTAACTTTGTTAGAGAAAACAAGATTGTTTCTGTAAGTCACACAGATCCAATTTCATATCTGAAAACCATACCATTTTCTGTTTTTTACATTATCACCAGAAATGACTATGAAATATTCTGGAATTCAGTTCCTCAGCTGCCAATTGTATTTCACGCAATCAGCAGAGAGGAATACATTTTGTTTTTTTCCATATCTCTTTGTCTGCAGAGATGATAAACATAAGAACTCATTTTTGTCAGCAAACTGTCATGGTTTTGGCTGGGATAGAGTTAATTTTCTTTGTAGAGGCTCACACAATGCTGTGTTTTGGATTTTTGATGAAAATAGTGGTGATAACACAGGGATGTTTAGTTGTTGCAGAGCAGTGCTCACACAGAGCCAAGGCCTTTCCAGCTCCTCGTGCTGCCCTGCCAGCGAGGAGGCTGGGGGTGCACCAGGGGCTGGGAGGGGACNATGGGAAGCAGCGAACGAATTCCCTGTTTTACTTTGCTTGCACGCATGGCTTTTGCTTTCCCCAGCAAACTGTCCTTATCTCAACCCATGAGTTTTCTCACTTTTACCTTTCTGATTCTCTCCCCCATCCCACCTGGGGAGCGAGCGAGCGGCTGTGTGGTGCTGAGCTGCCTGCCGGGGCTAAACCACAACACGAACCAAACACACTGAAGAGGAAGGCTATAGTCTGCATACTCCAGCATTCAGTAGTAACATCCACTCCTTCTACAAATATATTTTAATCAAATTCTGACACTATTACTTGGGACTTACGAAACTAGTTATTATAAAGTCCTAAGTCTCGATTGAACGTTGCTAATAGCATATTCTGATGTTCTTAGAAGAAAAACGCTCAGTGAAGCAGCTCAACCTCCAGAATATAAAATCATCTAATCATTTAACAAGTACAATGCACTCCCCTTATAAATGTCATCATAACTGCATGATGACGTAGGCATGGATTCAGCACTCCTAGCTGTAGCCACCCATAAAATGGAGCTTTTAGACCAAATTGCCAACTACGGGCCATAGACTGACACAAATGTTTCTGTAGGTCAGTCCCATCTATTATATGTGCACATCCTTAGATGGAGGGAATAACTTTCTGGAGGGGAAAGCTACCTTCCCTGAAAGCAAGTGGCTACAGTCTGCTGGAGAGACGCTTTTGCAGCACAGGGGGTGGCAAAGAGAAAAGACATTGGGAGAAGGTACAAGTGGTGAGCACAGTGTCACTCTTCAGAGGACAAGAGACAAGATAAATAGCCAGGTCCGGGGACATGAGTCACAGAGTAAGTTAGACTGGAAGGGACTTTGGACAGCACCAGACTCAGCGCTCTGCTGAAATATAATACGATATATTATTTTGTATGTTTTTCTAGACCAAAAGGAATTTCATGGAGTTTCTTGTAAAATACTGAAAACTGATGGATTGAGAGAAAAACTAGAGGGAAATCACCAATTCTGGAGGTATCCTTGTGGCCAGAGGAAATATTTCCACACTGTTTTTATCTGGCCATTTTGTCTTTCAAAAAACTACCTTCATTTAACTTTTTTTCCCACCCATAAACCAGATTTAGAGAATAAATTATGGTATGGCCAGTTTTGGGATGCTCATTCTGAAGAATATGCAAGGTCTGCCTCTACTAACCTCTACTAACTAGGGTTATCTCAGCTTCCTCTCACAGAACCTTTATTTTTCATATTTGGTTTCTCACATAAAATTAAGATATTCAAAATAAAGATATTCAAAACCAGTGACGTCTGAAGAAATGAAAATATAAATACCCAGGACACAACTTTAAATCAAGACTGGAGCTTTACAGTTACATCTGCTGCTCTGGACATTTCCAAGACATTAATAAATAAAGATATTCCCTTGCTAAAGGAGGAATAAAATATTCCATTGTAGGATTTTCATCAGGAAAATTATACTAGAAAAAAATCACCATAGAAAGAAGTGTACATGTGGACCTGAACAAGGATATCATAAATATAAGGCATGCTTTGAAATTGCCCTTATCTGAAATATAAAAAATCGAGACTTACTTGCTCTTGTTTCCCCATCTTCGGCTGAGATGTAATCATGAAGTAGCAGAATTAACAGTGTCTGAAAAAGTTTTATGATCTGTGCCATGTGTATTGTATTTTCAAAGTCTTGAGGTTAAACTAGAAAGGGAAGAAGTAAAGAGAAAACACAGTGCCATTATATTACAAAAAAAAAAAACCACCAAACTTCTGTGTTTTAAAACCTGTGCATGAAGAACAACTTCAAATCAAATCTGCAGGCTCAGACATGAAGCCAGCCTGCAATGGACCTCAGACCCAAAAAGTGTCAGTCAGGCACACAAGCCCAAAACTGAGTTCTGTGGAAGCTCAGTTTTCACCAAGGTGCATATATATATATATATATATATATATGTATTCCTCCTGCTAGATGCATACATGAGTAGGTTATACTATCAATATCAACTACACTTGCCCAGCTGCTATCGCCCTCTGATGCCATTAGCCAAGGTCTTGACAACTACTGCTCCAAACATGGCAAGCATTTACGTAGCAGGTACTGGTGTGGGGAAGTTCCTGCAGCCTCAATCCACGCACCTACCTACTTCAGGGAGTCTGGCACACCTGACTCCTCCAGCCTGGAGATGGGACTGCCACCAGGAGTCAGGGTCCCAGCAAGCACCAACCCCCATCAAGTGTGTCCCATAACACCCAGGGTTATATACATTATATGCATCTTCTATTTTAGATTTTTTTATTCTGTTCATGCTATCATCTCCTTTGTTATCATGGTCTCTGAATTCAGAGAAGTAAATACGCAATTTTGGTCTCATGTTGCTGTCATAAATATTATTTAACAAATTTACTTAAATTAAGCCACATTTTTCACTTATGTTTATTGAAAAAAAATCATAGTGGGGAAAGATACATTTCTGGAGTACTGTAGTAGTGATCCGTTCATCTCAAGATTCAGAGGAAGAAAAAAAATTACCGAATCTCTTTTATTATGTCTTCTCATCCTTCTGTGCAAAATGCATTTTTCCTAAGTACATTTTATCCTCCATTACAAAACATGAACACCTTGAGAGATAAAGGGAAAATTGACTGCTGGTCTGGGTAAGTGCACACGCTGAGCACTGGCACATGTTGCCCAGAGAGGTTGTGGAGTCTCCATCATTAGAGATCTTCAAAAGCCACCTGGACATGGTCCTGGGCAATCTGCTCTAGGTGACCCTGCTTGAGCAGGGAGGATGGACCAAATGCCCTTCAGATGTCCCTTCCTATCTCAACCATTCTATGATTCTCTGATCTCTATTAAGGTTTGTGACTATTAAGCTTTGTGAGGTGGTATTTGTTCATATAAGCCATAGGTACGATCCATCACATGCCACGAATATAACACAGGACAGAATTTTAGAATAATTTGCATATATCTTTGCATATTTTAACAGATACCTTTCCTCCATTGAGTTATTTGGTTTGCATTCAGAACAACATTGTCTTCACACTGCTCATTAACTGGCCAACCAACTTACTGTTTTTAAATTTTCCCACATTTATGGGCAAATCTCTAAACCAAAGGAAGAAAAAAGGAAAAAGACTTAAATACTTAAATTCGGGGCAAATTTTTGATGACAGTTCAGGGCCAATTCACTGCATTACTCCTCAGTTTCATTAATCTAAGTATTTGACATCTGGCCAGAAGACTAAATATCACTCTTCTCTCTTCAGGCCCCGCTTTCTCAGTCATATTAGTATTTATCTATTACATGCTAGTTATCGCTAACATTCTTGCTGCTTTTTTCAGCCCATTTCCTGGAATTGAAATGCCTTCCTTGAAAAAGGCCAAGACTCCTTCCCTTTTCATATCTCTTTCTTCTAGTCATAAGCGTTTACTTCTGCCCACATCAAACTGATCTACACGCTTACCTAAAATGTCAAATATAAGTGAAAATATTTATTACACAACAAAATTAAAAGTCAATATACTGGGGGGAAGATGAAAGCTGTTTGCATTTGCCCCTTCTGTATGGCCAATCTTTAATTTTGAACTCATCAGGGTAGGCAAGGTGTCTACCATATTACTAATAAAAGGGTGCGTTCTGAAACTTCTGTAATGCTGGAAAATACCGTTCTCCAAAGATACACCAAAACAAAATTCAACTTGCCTACTGCAAGCACCTCTTAGGAGACGAAATAAGTAAATGGAAATAAGTAACCATTTGCTTTTACAAGAGCAGTCAAGGGAGTAAACTGAAGAGAATGCCCTATAATTACCACAACACCCTGAGCAGGCATTTAGTAGCCAGTGAGCTGTTATCTGTAACAAAATTCTGTAGCATTTAAATATAAACCTTCATCTCTAGAGATGTATATGCCTGACATCATGTTTTAAGGAAAATGATAAGGGAAAAAGGGCTTCGAGATTTGTGGGAGCAAGACAATGATAAGCAGAGAGGTAGTAATTTTAATGTCAGGTTAATTTCTGGTAGATTCAAGATGTTTATTTGCCAAATAGAAGGTGTGCCAAAAAAGTAGTAAACTAATTTGCTTTGGATTTTGAGTCAGCTTCTTTGCTTTTCCCACTGCTTATAAAGCATCCATTCCATTAAGATAATAAAAATATCCACAAACAATCTCAGGGAATGCACAAAAATCAATTTCCAGGAAATGCTACACATACCTAATATAACCCCCGAAAAATTAATAATGCAAAAAACATGATTATGTTATTAAATATCACATTCAGATTATAGATAATTGCAATATAACACCATACTTTGTTATTTATATTACCTTATGACAGAACGAGTGAGAAACAACATGTACTTTGGGATGTATGGGATAGGATACACAATGCACTGTTCCAATGATGCTACACAAATACTGGGATGTCAACTTCATTTAAATAGATTAAGTAGTAATTTCTTGTCCCAGCTATGTGAAAAAGGATCTGTTTAAACTATGAAATTGCACATATAAATAGTAAGATTTTCTCATGTATTACATGCCTACTGTAGTATAAGTGGTCAATTTACATTTTCCAGACTTGATGGTTTGTAAGTTTCATAATTTTAAAATCACTTTCAGCCTTTTCAGTGGCACATGTTTACTGAAGGGTAAAACGCACCAAATTGAGTGATACCAAAGAAGAACATATGAAATGAAATCTATGTGGGAATGTGACTAGCAGGAAACCAAAGAAGCACAACTGCATTCTTTATCAGAAAAATATTAGCCTGGAAAAAAAAAAAAAACAGACAGACTTTACTGTGACATGATACGTATCAAAAAACCACAGTGTTGGCCCCAAAGAACTACAGAATTGTATAGATTTCTCCCACCAACAACCTCAGTAGAAAAAGGTATAAAAAATAATAAGGAACAGTTGTGAAAGAGTGAGGAAAGTATCACAACAGTACCATAACAAATTTCTGATGTCTGTCATCTCTGTGGTTGTCTAAATGGTTATTTACATAAAATACACAAAAATTATGTAAAAGGAAGATGATACCATAGCAGTAAAAAAGAAGTGAGTTGAATGTATCAGTCTTGATTAAAAAGAGTACGACAGCTACCATTAATATTTCACTTCTTTTTGAAAATAAAACAGCACACTCAATCTACAAAATGATTTTAACAACACGCTCCCTGCAGCAAAAAACTTGTATGTGCTCCCTGCCATAAACGGAGGCATTTTGGGTCACACGGGGATGCCAGGATGCAGCTGGCTGGCGAGCTCCCCTTCCACAAACCCCTGCAGAAGCCATTAATGCCTTCCTTAAACTGCAACACCCCCTTTCATCTCTGCTTATCTTTCCCCAGACATTTACCCACTGATCCCTTGAGACGAACCCCCCAGATCAGCAGGAACAAGAGAAGCTACAGGAAGGAGGAAGATGCTCAGAGCCTTCAGCACCAAGAGAAGAGCTGGCCCAGCAGGAGAGGAAAGAGCAGCTCAGAAGTCCTGCTCAGTCCTTCACAGAATCTCTAATATTTCATCATGGAAGAGGTATGTGTGAAAGCAGCATTCACTGGCTGCCCTGGTGTATAGGGAGTGTCAGGGAGCCTGGTTTAGGAGCAGAGGGAAGGGTCTTGTCAAAACCACTGCAAATAGGAGATGAGAGATGTTACAGGGGAACCAGACGCAAGGAAAGGAAAGATCATGGCGATATGGTGTGGTGTGCCCCACTCACGCATCCAACAGAAATATGCTGGCCTCTGATTTTTTCAGTTCTGTGTTCTCCTTCTTGCTCCTTTCATTCATTTGCATTCATTTCCTTCGTGGCTGTATTTTAAACAACAGGCAAAAATTAATGGTACAGCCCTCATATGACCCCGCTGGTCAGCTCTCATCAAGTTGTCCCAAAACTATGCAAAACAAGTCCCAGCAGAAAAAAAGGTAGAACAAGAATGCAAAAACATTAACAAGTTCCTCTTGGCCTCAGCCCCACATATCCAAACAGCAGGAACTTTCGTTCACCATGTGGCTACAGCCTCTCAAAGTGGGGCATATCCAAACTCAAAAAGAGTACGGTGAAAGAAACAATATTGCAAATGCCTTCACAAGCCATCAGGCATCAGTGTGGGAAGCACAGGAAGGAATTACAAGGCACGCATAATATACATCTCCATTCTCACAGTGAAGAAATTTCCATTCTTCAGCAGTGAATGCTACAGCAGCCTTCAGAGTAAGTCTCTAACCTTGAAAGACATTAAAGTAATTAAACTATTACATCAGAGCAAGATTTGTCTTGGTGAAAACCATGCTCCAACTTAACGATATTTCTTAAAAAGAGTCAGTAAAATAACTGCCAAAACAGGCTTATCTGATTTGCAGAATTAAGTTGTATTCCCTTAGTGGATCAATTTTTCCATCTATTTGTGACAGTCCTTCTGTATTTCATTTACAACAAAACCTGAAAAATATGAGATACTGAACTTGAGAAGTTCATTCTAAGTATGAAGCCAAATAAGTACTTAGTAGTCCAAAACAGACTTACTAATAGAAACCAAAATTAAAAGGATAAACCCAAGACTTAAGCAACCACCCGATGAGGATTCCAGGAATTCAATTTATTTTAAAGAAAATAATAATATAGCACTGCACTTTTAATAGTCAAAAGAGATGCCAAACCAACAACTCTAGAGACCAAACTTCTGTGCCTTGTCAACACAGTAATTATAGCACAGGCAACAGAAGTGCACTTGAAATTACTTACAGAAAATTCTTGCCAAAGTGCCTCATTGCTACCATGGAAAGGCCACCATTAGTATCAGCCTAGGACATCTCCACTGACATTGCCAAAAGACAAAATTAATCATTGCTGATCATGTCCTTTCTGTCTTTCTGTTTTGTAAGAGAAACACAGAAAGTTGCCTTTATGGTGGTCCATGGAAGTGCTCCCAGCTTTCTCCTCTGCCTTTGAGAGAGCTCTACCAGCTGCTACGAGAAGTCAGGGTCTTTGTGACAACTTTCTGCTGCTGGAGCTCGGAAGCTGGCTCAGACTGTGCGGGGTCTAAGGGGTGCTAAATCTGTCCCAGCCCTGCACAGGCAGAGGGACAGGGGATTCTTGTTTGCTCCTTATTTCCTCTGCATCTGCAGGGAGCCAAACAGTAGCCAGGCATATCTTAACATATTACAGTAAGCTAAGTGAAAAAATTACTTTAAAACAAAAAATAAGCAAACAAACAGAAAAAAAAAAATTTTAAATAAAACTTGTAGCCTCTGTCTTTTTACAAATTATCTGTTCATGAGTAAATTTGTGGTTTTGCCAAATGTAACCAGGAAAACATATTTATCATTTTTTTTTCTACCTCTTAATTACCAAACCAGTTTTAGAATATGGCAGCTCATGAAAGAGAAATCCATACAGGGTTACTAAATAAATATACAGACATTGCATCCAGCTGAAGTAAAGGGTTGGGGACTGGGAGAGTATTAGTAGAGAATATCATATACATTACTGTATTTTCCAAGGCATCCCCCATGGCTGTTTCATTTTTCCACCATAAATGGGACAATCTACAACACCCAGAGGCTTTGCAATTCTAGTGATGCACAGGGTGGCAGAAGCAAGCCTTTGGCTATCTCCCAACTCCACAAACCTGTTTAATTTAAAGCCACAAGGGCCTATCAGCCATTAACTGAGACAGGATACTGGGTTGGGTGGACCTTTAGTGTGACTCAGTGTAGCCGTTCTTCTGTTCTTCACCGCATGCTTTTTATCTTTTTTTGGTTTGTTTTGTTTTTCCCTTGCCACTTTGATAGCAAAAGGGATGTTTAGGGTGAGTGAAAACAAGTCCCCTGGGGTAAAATGGACTGTCTTGCGCAGAGCAATCCCAAAGATCTTATGTAAAGGCCTCTGCTCTGTGCCCCTGAAATAAGGGGTTGTAGAGCACACCTGTTATTTTTCAAAATCTTTGAGACTGTAACTTGCATCAAAAGCCAGGCAAGCTTTTGTTCATCTCAGAGTAAATGAAAGGCAAAATCACAGCAGTGCTACGAAGCACCAGGTCCTGGAGCCATGACCCACGGGGCAGTAGTACAGGGCTCTGTTCTCCACCTAAGTAGAGTTAGCAAAGTACTTTTTCTATCTTCACCAAGGGCAGGTGAGAGAGTACAGCAAAGCTTGGCTCCACCATCCCATGCCCTGTAACTGCATGGTCAGAGACAGGTAAACTACAGTCTCCCTGTGCACATTCAGGTTTTTGTCATGTACAGGAGGAAAACTCAATGAAGTTTGGAAATTAGTGACATATGCACATGCTGTGTCATTTTAGGCCGCTTAAACCAATTGGCCAGTTCTTGCAACATCTTCCTTGCTGCATTTTGTGGGCACTGCAATTTCGCTGTGCAGCAGCATTTGCACTAGCAGGGCCACTGAGCACCTCCGACTGGGAAGGAAATTGAACTCAGGTTTCCTACACAGTGGACATCTCGTACAGCCATTAATGAAACCAACAGCCTCTACTCAATTTTGAATGAATTCAGTGCTGCCTGCGTGTTAGAGATGGCAAAAGCATGCAACTCTCAAAACAGCTTTGCTACACAAAAGTATACAGAGAGAGGCTCAGACAACAGCATCTTCCATATACATACACAGCAGAAGAACTTCACATTCAAATTAAGTTTTCAGTAGGAAATTTAGGTGCTTAAGCAGGTTAGGTACTATTTCCACTCCGCATTTAAGGTGCCTAAAAGCAGCACCTTCCATGTCCCAAAAGGCAGCCTACTGATGCAGTTTTTCCACAGTAGCTTTCCAGTGCCCAGATAAGTATATCATTTTACTCTAGGAATACTTTCTGAAGAAACTTCCTGCTTAGAGCAATTTGTAATCTTCCAGAATCAAAAATATTTGCTCTTCAGTGCAGTTTTGTCACTATTCAAACTGGGAAATAGAGAGAGAGATTTCCTTTCTCTGAAACCCCGGCTTCCCTGCTGTATAAAGATATCTCGCTCAAGAACTGTACTGAAAGGTTACAGAGGAGTAGTTCCTTACTTCACTTCTTCACACTGCTAGTTACTGCCTAAGAAAGAAGCCAGGAACGGTATGATTTTAACCTTTTCCAGCATTCCAAGAAAATAATCAGACTAAGGGTTATGTATATTATCTCATCTTCCAAGTATAAATTAACACTTCTCTCATATTACATCACTGTATAAACATCTCTTAATTCAGCTAGGAATCATTAGGCTTGGCCTACAAAGGTACAAATATTAAAACATTACAATAACAACAATTAAAAGGGAATACTGGAGATTTTTTGTATTTCCAAAGCTTATGTAATAACATAGAAACTGTACAGCAAGAGAAAAGCAACCCCGAAAATCCTGACTTATACCCATCAAATAATGTGGAAAAGTAATGCAATATTGTATCACCTTCTTTTTATACTCAGTCTGTGTTTTCAAAATTAATGGGTCATACAAACAAAATGCTGGTTAAATTTATATTTAGTTAAATATATATTTATGCTAGTTAAATTTATATTTAACTATTTATTCTTATTCCTAATACTACCAGTCCTAATCATTCAAAAAGTCTATGAGGTTACTCTAAGTCAGTTACTTTTTAACAAGTAATACGTCTGAATCCCTATTTATTTCCACTTGGATTTCAGTCCCATTCTGCATTCATGTTTTCCACATTTTCCATATTGTTCCTCTTCATTTATTTTCTTGGTGGGCACAACTGATGAGGTTATTATATTTGCAATCATTTGAAAGAATAACAGCATTGCCTGGAAACGGTGAGGCTCTGAACACATAATCAATTCAGGCTTGGTTTACACATACATAGATGTACATAAATGCAAGACTGTACATAAATAGATAAAATCTCCTACGGTAAAGAGTACATTAGTATTCCCATACCATTTCTTTCTATTTCTATGAATGAACTATTTCTAGGAATGAACTATTTTGGTACAATCACTGGTATAAATATATTCATACTAGGACTGTTCTACAGCATTGAATACACGATTACAGAGTAGTCCAGATGAGTTTTTACTAAGAGATATCAAGAAAGAGAATTATGTGTGTAAGTTACATATATTGTGAGTTTTCTTTATCTGTTATTATAGCAGTAGGAGCTGTGCAGTGATGATGGCAAAGTGACCTGGGTAGCTGAAGGTGAATGTCCAAGCACTTGTAGAAAGTGAACAAATACTGGAGAGCTCAGATAAACTGCAGCAGACCATGCAGAAAGGTGAGTGAAATGGGCGTGCACCCACAGCAGCAAGCACTGCTGCAGGGTTTCTGCAAGTCTTCGGGTGAGTAGCACTCCTGAGGCTACAAAAGGATCACAAAAAAAACATGCAAGCTCCACACTGTAAAATTTATTCCAGTTATTTCCCCACACAGGACATCTGCTGAAATACCAAATGTCTCATTCGTGCCACAGTAACATCACGTCTCGTCTGTATTCTCACAAATCATACACTTCTGCGGTCCCTCGAGTACACACTAGTGTGTACTAGTGATCTGTTCCTGCTGATCAAATGTTATTTTGGATTTCTCACCCACAGCTCAAAAAAGGCATTAACAACTACTTTGTATTTATGTGTGATGTTTCATTCACCTATGCCACAACTACAACTTAAATCATTAAAAATGGTTGACGTAACGATCAAAAGAGCATAACCCAGACTACTGACAAAACAAACCTTTTAAATCGTAGAATCACAGAATCATTTAGGTTGGAAAAGACCTCCAAGATCATCCAGTCCAACCTATGACCTAACACTAACAAGTCCATCATTAAACCATGTCACTAAGCTCCACATCTACACGTCTTTTGAATACCTCCAGGGATGGTGACTCAACCACTTCCCTGGGCAGCCTGTTCCAATGCCTCACAACCCTTTCAGTGAAGAAGTTTTTCCTAACATCCAACCTAAACCTCCCCTGGCGCAACTTAAGCCCATTTCCTCTCGTCCTATCACCTGGCGCTTGGGAGAAGAGACCAATGCCCACCCCGCTACAGCCTCCTTTGAGGTACCTGTAGAGAGCGATAAGGTCGCCCCTGAGCCTCCTCTTCTCCAGGGTAAACAACCCCAGCTCCCTCAGCCGCTCCTCGTAGGACTTGTTCTCCAGACCCCTCACCAGCTTCGTTGCCCTTCTTTGGACCCGCTCCAGCACCTCGATGTCCTTCCTGTAGTGAGGGGCCCAAAACTGAACACAGGACTCGAGGTGCGGCCTCACCAGAGCTGAGCACAGGTGGACAAATCTTCAGACCAAAAGACATTTCAGGGATAGGTAAGGAAAAAAAATAAAAGCAATGGACCTGTAGTTTAAATGAAAATATTCTGCAAGATAATTACAATTTCCACTATTAGGAGTATTCACTGTACACAAAATAAACTCATATAAATTAACACTACATGCTAAGTTTACACTCCATATTTATAGCTTTCATACATAATGCAGCATAAAGTATTATGAAGATTAAATAAAGGAGCAGAAGGGATTAAAGAAATGCTCATATTTTGGGGCAGATTTTGGAAAGAAGGCTTTATAACAACAGGCTCTTCAGGACCAAAAAATTTTTATTTCTCATTGAATTGGGTTCTAATACCACAACCGTACACCTCAAGATAAGAGGTGATCCAACCTATTTCACTACAGACTAATGCTGTACATCAAAGATGAATGTACGTGATTGATACGTATTTTAATCCAAGCAAAAACAAACATTTCTGAAAGCAAAAGAGCCCTGTTAGGTGGGACGGGCTGACTGTTACTTTTCATATGCTTCAGTAAAGCACAGTAAACCCACAGACTCCTCCAGTCTACAGCAGAGTAAGTTTGTATTCATGCTCCAACATCTGAAATCACAGAAGGGTTGTATTCTGGCATTTTGCACATTGCTGGATTTGCTCCCACTCCAAAATGATGCTGTGCCAGGTTATGGCAATTAGTTATTATGGGTTAAAGAAAAAAGAAGTCTTACCACAGCATTTGAGCTGCTGGACTGATACACGACTGATCGGAAAACAATATAGGATGGGCAACTTATGCAAGCAACCACCACTGGCAGCTCAGCATCCTGGCTGCAACAAATGAATTTGAGGTCTCCCTGGGAAACCATGATGTCATCCTGCCTGTGAAAGCCCATGCTGTTTTTTCTCCCTTTATCAAGCAACTTGAGATTCCACAGAATTTTCTCTCCTTGGACAGATCCAAGGAAAACAAAACAGCTAATCAATAGGATAAAAACTGACACAAACTCTACTGTTGAAACTGAACTAGGATATGATAACGTGTAAGAAACGGTTGAACTTACTCCCATTGGAAATCCAAAATTTCTAATTTTAAGTGTGCACATGTATATGTATGTACTTAAAAAATAAAAATAAAAAAATAATCCACATGACAATTTAATCCTGGAGCAATAGCCTGGGAGACAATTCTGTCTGCACTCAGGAATGCAGAACTTAATTGAGCCAATAACAAGTGTTGATAAAGGAAGGAAAACAGTCATTGGGGCACAAAGTGCAATAAAGGGAAATTATAAATAGTTTAGCAATGAAACCACGACAGAAATTGGCTCAAGCCTGAGAGAAAGGTACAACAATTTCTAACAAATGTTGATGGAAAGAGGCATAATGGTAACATAAAAATTGAACCAATCCAAGTAAGAACTTCTAATGCAATTTAAAGACTAATTAGGATTATACCCAGTTGACAAGAGATAAACAGAACTGTTCATCCATTATTGCCACATTCTCAAATAAAGCCTGCATAAAAGCAAGCCAGCTAAGGATTCAGAAACATTGCCATTGCTGCCAAATTCAGCTAGGTCCTGATATGTCAGATAGACATTTCTGCCTACAGTTCTTCACTCCTTCCTTTTCCCCATGTATTTATTTTTCTTGCCACCTTTTTATTTTTGTTCTCTACTTTTTAAAAAGGGAGGGTAGGGCTGTCTTAGTTAAGTTATTTAAAAAATAACTTAAGTTATTAAGTTATTAACTTAGTTATTTGCAATGTGATGACTGCAACATTTTCAGTAAAATCAGGAAAGCAGCAGCAGGAAATACACAAGAGGTGATTTAAAGTATGTTTCCTGTGTGAAGAAAAGATTAAGTCTATGAGCTCTGTCTGCCTCTTTCAAGCAAGAGCATCAGAAATAGGAGTTATATTTTCTGTCTTCCTGTCTTTTCCTTCTCCTATTCATTTGTTTTGTTTACCCCTCCAGCAGGTTTGGATTCCAACATCAAGTACAACAGACCCAACCCATTACAATTATTCGTCATCTTCTAGTTAACACTGTTCTCTGTGTCATGTGAAGTACTGACAAATGTTGGAGGGGTAAAAATGACAACACAGAACTCTGCTTTAGCTGAAGGTTTCAAAACTTTATTTGAAATCTTAGCCCTTTCCAATTCTTTAACTGTCTTCCCTCTTTTCCCCCATTTCTGGAAGCATTCAATTAAAGGTAAAACAAATTGCTGTTCGGTCTTTTCTTATTAATAGCAGTCCATAGCCACAGGAAAAGCTGGTTAAAGTCTCTGCTCAAGCTTCAGAACCTGATTTTATTGTTTTATGCTATACAGTGAAAGACATTGTTAACATCTTTGTCTTTTCAAGAGTTTTCATTCCACTGAACTTAGTACAACAGTCTTTAGACTACACATAAAGGTATCATGAAGGAGACTGGCCTTTAAAACATTTGATTATGTCTTAACATTTTGCCAATAATATATAAGCTCACTAACATCAAACCAAGAATAAGCATATGAGCTAAACAGACAAAAAAAAATCTATTTTTTCTAGTTCTCTTTTTTAAACTACACTTTCTTTTCTTGTTTGTTTATTTTAACCTAGCCTTTTTTTTACTGAAAATAATGACAAGTCATTCAAAGGAGGCTATGATTGCTGAAGGAATTGAAATAATATCAATTCTAGAGGAATTTAGGCCTTGAACTAGCAAAAACCTTGAAGTAACTCCAGTTGTCTTCAGTGGAGCTAAGTCAGACCCTTAAGATTTTTAACAGTTTTTTGAGGGAAGAAAACAAATTTAGCATATTCATGCTCAAAGAAGAAAACATCTTTATAACATAAATATTTATTCTTTCAAGTGTATCCAAAATTTGGTACTTTAATAAACTCCTGCAGATCCAAATATGCTATGATCCCAGGCACAGATTAAAACCATGCAAGATTTACATGCTTAGGTACTTTCCACCTGCAAAAAGACTACAGATACTCCAGTAAATATTCAAGCTCACTTTCTTTAAAACGTGATGACTTTTACAGCCTGTTATGTGAAGATAATTATTTTGATTACATTTACAAAGTATAAAACTCCTTCATGGTCCTTACCATATGTCTTTCCCTCAGTCCACCAGGCAACTGGGGACACAGAAGCTGCAGAGTTGAATAAATAATGAACAGAAAATGCACACCAAGAAGGTTTTGCAAAGGTGCAGGGTGGGGGGAAGGCCAGTGCCATCCAACCCTATATAACCAGTGTCTCTGGTTAGCCCCTTCCCAGGAAATTCTTGTGTATCCCCCTCTGCTTTCAGCTTTGTTTCATACAGTTTCATACAGACATTAAGAAAACAATATTCAGTACAAATCATACAAACCTCACCCTGGCTGTTGTAAATCACTTTCTGACATCTCAAAAACACCAGTATTTCCCAATCCCCCAGATGGGTGCCTGAACAAGAAGCTGGTATAAGTTGCACATGAAAGCACACACATTCAGAACAGAAATGCTGTTTCAACGTCCATACACTTAAGCAAAAGTTCATCTTCTTTGTCAAAGCCGTTGTGTGATCCTGGGAAGAGAAAGGATCATCCAGGATATTTTTGTCATCTAGTTTGACCCCTATATGCATAAAGCTATAGAACCTTTACAATAAACTGGATTAAAATGCATTTTTAGAAAAATATCTAACCGTGTTTTAATGACTGAAGTGCTTCCCTCCTTTCCACACTCCCCCCCTTAATCTTTTCTACTGTTGAACTAACCTCACTTCTAAGACACTGCACCGTATTTCTAACACTTTTAAGAAACTGCACCACATTTCAAAGTTGAATTCACCTGAATACCCAGCTGCTAGTTCTGTTAATGACTTTCTTAGCAAAACTAAAAGGTCCCCCCTGCTTCCTTCTACCCACACATGTACACAATCCAAGCCACCACCCAGTCCTGTCCTTCATATACGTGACTCTCATAAGATTCACACTGCAATACTTGTTTTCCAAATGCCTTCTCCTTTCTGTGACTTGCCTTTGAACTCTGTTTTTGACATCATATCTTTGAGGTGTTGACATAGAACAGGGCACAGTATTCTAACATACTTGCTATTGTACGATCCCAGATTAATTCCCTGTTTCTACTCAAGTCTTGTACTTCACACACCCAAACATACTGGTTTATTTTGCCCCAGCACTGTAGCAACAGCACATATTGAGGCAATTATCTACTGAATAGTAACAGAAAAAAAAAAAAAATCTCTGAAGTAACCTACAAAGAGTATATCTCTGACAAAGAATGATTATTCGGGATGATCTCAGAAGCATTGCTGTTCATGGGTATCCCTCGGTGTCTGCTAATCGACCTGTTTCTAATTATTTAAAGGACATTATTTAAATGCCCTTTGCTGAAGAAAAGTAGGCAGTGTGGAAGCAGCAGGGGAGAATGCAGCATGGCTACAATACATTAAGAGGGAAATGGCAGGAAGGTAAGACGTCTGGGAGCATTGGAAGCAGGGATGGGGAAGCTGCAAGCAGTCCTGGTTAATACTGTTCTGGGGCTGTAGGAGGCTAAATGGAAGATAGGAATAAAACCGGAGTCTCTTCCTCTCTCCCCAGCCCCCAATCTAAGCGCAGAGAAAGCTGAGGGGAGATCTTAGTGCAGTCTGCAACTCTGTAAGTGGAAGGCATAGAGGAGATAGAGGCAGGCTCTCCCCAGAGCCATAGAGTGGAAATACAAGTGGAAATGGGCACGTGCTGGAACAGACAAAATGGCAACTGGATGTCAGGGAAACATTGAAGAGGTGGCAAAATCTCCATCCTTGGGGTCATTCAAACCTGAACTGAATAACGCCCAAACCAGCCTACAGCAACTGGGCCTGATTTGAGCAGGGCAAGACCGGATGATCCCAGGAGGCCCAACATCCGTGTTCCTGCATCTCTGCAATCTCTTTCCAGGATCCCTCCTTCTCACTCTTGAGTACAACTTTCATGGCATTTGCTCTTAAGCTGCATGGCCCCCCATCCCTCAGGCACACCACTCTTCTCCAGTCCATTTGCTTTCCTGAGCTATTCAATTTTAGGACAGGGCCTATGAAGGTAAGAGGACAGTGCAATGAAGAGCAGACAGGAGGAGGAGATGGGACAGGGTAAGGAATGCAGGCCCAGATAGCCCTGCCCTCCCACTGCCCGAGAGGGCAGAATGGGGCTTTAGGAGTATCTACTGCCACCCCTCATATTTGACTTCTCTTGGCACCAAGGGCAGCAGAAAGCCTAGTAACCAGGAGACAAAGTTTGGCTAGAGTACACCCCATGCTACGACACCTACCCTGTACCTCCCCCACCACATGAACAGAATATGCAGCCATATTCTTGCACATGAAATGTCTACCAAATATCTTCCAGTTTGACATCAGCAATGATAAAATAAACTTTGTTTCTTTTTTTTTCCAATTGTTATCATTACAGAATGGTTGAGGTTGGAAGGGACCTCTGGATATCATCTAGTCCAACCTCCCTGCTCAAGCAGGGACACCTAGAGCACATTATCCAGGATTGTGTCCAGACAGCTTTTGAGTATCTCCAGGGATGGAGACTCCACAACCTGTCTGGGTAACCTGTGTCAGTGCTCTGTCACCCTCACAATAAAGAAGTTTCTCCTCATGTTCACACAGAACTTCCTGTGTTGCAGTTTGGGCCCATTGCGTCTCGTCCTATTGCTGAGCACCACTGAGGAGAGCCTGGCCCCATCCTCTTGACACCTTCCCTTCAGAAACTTATACACATTGATGCCACCGAGCCTTCTCTTCTCCAGGTTGAACAGGCCTTTACTCAGCCTCTCTCAGCCTTTACTCATGTGACAGATGTTCCACCCCCTTAACCATTTTAAGTGGCCCTTTGCTGGACTCACTCCAGGAGCTCCATGTCCCTCTTGTACTGGGGAGCCCAGAACTGGACACAGGACTCCAGGTGTGGCCTCACCAGGGCTGAGCAGAGGGGGAGGATCACCTCCCTCGACCTGCTGGCAACGCTCTTCCTAATGCAGCACAGGATGCCATTGGCCTTCTTGGCCACAAGGGCACATTGCTGGCTCATGGGCCATTATGACACCTCAGAGATGCTCAAGAAGGAATTCATCTTGGGCTCAAAGGCAACATGGGCCTTTGTAGCAGACTTCCACCAGCTTTAAACTTTTGAAGTGGCTTTTTACTGTCTGTGATTTTTTAACAAGTAGCAGTGGCTTTCCTCCTTTCACAAGTATCTCCAGCTCGCCTTTTGCTTCTGAAGGGTCAGCAGTTGTATTTATGTACGTTAAAGTTCATTACATGTCTTTGTGCTGGATTTTTCTCATTGATACTTCCTACTTGGATACACAGTTCCACATTTTTGTCTTATAATGAGCTACACCCTTAGGGATGCTAGGGAGTGATTCCCCACTACTAAGCTAGGAGAGCCACAAATACCACCTCTCCCTATGAAGAAGTCCCTGCACCCCGTAATACTGCTATAACCATTTACTTCCACTATATTTGCTCTCCCTCTCACTCCACAATCTATGCTACTGGCCATTTGTTTAATCTTCAGACATTCACTAATCAGGATTTAATAGTACAATAGGAGTACAACTCCAAATCCCCAGGATACCGAGAAAAGACCTACCCTCAAGTCAGAGGTGTTTATTATTACAACAATGACAACACTCACGGCCACACAAGTCCGTTATGAACTTGGAAATTCTCAGAAATCTCAGTGTTTGAAACTCCGGAAAATTCTTTCTCAGCTGCCGCAGGCAATTCCTCGCAAGCTGGCACTGCAAAGATGGAGTGGGGGTGGAAGGCAGCATCCTGTTCCATCTTGCCAGGTTACAGCACATGGGAAGAAGGCAAATTCTTTCCTCCCACTCTGTCTATGAAGCAATGTTCAACATATGGGTCAGAGTCATCTAGGATCCAGGGATGGTATTTCCTACTACACTCAGTAGTGATCCCAAACAGTCATGAGCACTCATCATCTGCATAGGTTTCAGCCGGTGACTTTTTTCCTCTTTTGAGCAATGACTGAATATGTTAAGCATGCTACCTCAAGCAACTCTGAAAGATTATATCTTGTACAATACTATAGACCATACAGTAACTAGCTGAAGAATTTCCGATTCTGTCTCATTCATGCCATTCCGCTTGCACGTCTTCTGTTCAAAAGAACAGAACAAACAGTTCTGCCCGTTGTTTCTCTTTGGCATTATGCGGCTTAGAATTTGTTAATAATAAAGTAGTACTTCATGTGGGAGCATCATATTTCTGAATCAGCCAGCTTGACTTAAATTAGCAAAAGGTAAATTAAATGGCCCTTAGAGGTTCGAGCAATGTAGACAACTTTTTTTCTTTCAAAAGCACTCTCTAGAAATACCTTAGGAGTTCCTGTACCCTTTTGAGAAGCCCTTGGTAAAATTATTACAAGACGGAGAATAGCTCTCTCTGTCAAAACCATAGGAAGAAATTATTTTATTTATCTTCAGAGCTCTGAATATTACTTTTGAGCAACACTCAGATTGTACCAAGGGACAAGGAATATGACAAATTCTTTTAGGAAGATATCTCTTGGCTTTCCAGAAGAATGTTCACCCCTCCATTTCATATCACATAGAATTAACCCATTTGTACTAACAAGATCTTTTTAAGAGCAAAATATAAGTACGCCCAGAAAACTATAATGCTCTGAATTTTTGCCGTACAGTCTCAGAAATGAGTCTTGAGCCCAACATCCATCTTCAAATAATTTTTTGTTCATACCATACAGCTAATCATATATTAAACATGGCTAAACAAGATGGTGTTCCATAGTACCAATACAGAATCATAGAATGGTTTGGGTTGCAAGGGACCTTAAAGGCCATCTAATTCCTGCTTCCCTGCCATGGGCAGGGACACCTTCCACTAGACCAGGTTGCTCACAAGCCCCATCCAACCTGGCCTTGAACACTTCCAGGGATGGGGCATCCACAACCTCTCTGGGCAACCAGTTCCAGTGCCTCACCACCCTCAGAGTAAATAATTTCTTCCAAATATCTCATCTAAATCTACCCTCTTTCAGTTTAAAACCATTACTCTTTGTCCTAACACTACACTACCTGGTAAAGAGTCTCTTCCCATCTGTCCTGTAGGCCTCCTTTAGGTACTGGAAGGCCACTGTAATGTCTCCCCAGAGCCTCCTCTTCTCCAGGTTGAACAATCCCAACCCTGTCAGCCTGTCTTCACAGGAGAGGTGCTCCAGACCTCTGATCATCCTTGTGGACCTTCTCTGGATCCACTCAAACAAGTCCATGCCTCTCTTGTGCTGGGAGCCCCAGAGGTGGATGCAGTACTCCAGGTGGGGTCTCAAGAGTGGAGTAGAGGGGGAGAAACCCCTCCCTCAACCTGCTGGCCATGCTTTTTTTGGTGATACAATTTTGTACTTAACTGATACGCAAACTGATGTGCATTGATTGTCCAACTTTAATAATCTCCTCTGAGAAGAAAAGAAAGAAAGGAGGAAGGAAGAAAACAGCCTCTATGCTGTTTCTACAATATCTTGTATTGTATTCTACATTATCTTTGTAAATACTACATCCATTTCTCTACCTACTTCAGACAACTAGCTCTGATGCCTTCACATACAAAGCAGTCCATATTAGAAGCTATTAGAATACAGTTGCAAAGCCACCTAATAATTCTCTTAAATTATGACCTAAATCAAGAAGTTTTTGAGAGACTACATTGGATAAGAAGTCTTGGTATACTGAATGAGTAAACTAACCCTACCCTTCCCACAACACTGCATTTAGCAGTGCTAACAGCATGCCTCATTCTTCATACTCTAGATCTAGACATATTTTTCAAAACACTCTATTGCAGGTGAATTTTTCCAAATCATTCACATATCTCAGAACATACAAAACACATGTAATATTTTCTACAGAGTCCATGTCACCCAAGTAGGTTCCAAAAAAAGGACAAAATAAAACAATGTGGCCCACTGCTAGGACCTATGACAAGTTGCTTACACTGCACATTGATGACACTGGATAGGCCTGAACAAATTACAGGTCATGCTTTCTTGTATAAGCAGTATACAATATACCTTTCACAGATTAAAAAAGCAGGTTTTATATTTTCATAGATTCTAATATGTGGTTTTCCAAAAAAAGTGAAAGGAATACAATATGTTATTATAATACATTATTATGCCAGACATTTGACATTTCTAAAGATGCCAGATGCATTTTCAGACATATTCCAGAGTTTATTCAAGTTCAGAAGGGCTATTTTTTTTTTCAAATGTCAAACTGATGCTCTTAGAAAAATTGTAAGGAAAAAAAACACACAAAATACTGAATGTATATACGAGGGAGAATCCTAATATATCATGTTCTTACTGCTCTCCAAGAACACAAACTCCTGAGCATCACTTACAGTGTTTCAGAGCAAAAAGTGTTTCCAGGTTTGATTCTGGCACTTGAAACTAAGGATTATACAGCTGGACAAAAACACTGAGCACGCAGTCTTAGTGACTTCATATAAGGAAGACTTGTGGAGATAAATTCATCTGTTAAATGTCAGTTCCAATTTGTATTTCTTACAGTAAATGGAAAGTCATGGTTTAAATGCATTACTAGCACAGAGTCTTCAGACCATGGTGTTCCGCGATCACTCCTTTGGGAGTGATCCATTTTAATTATATCCAATCCTTAGCCTCCTGCAAGCATTTCTGACAGTTTGGCCATTTATCACCAGAACACTACAGATGTTGGAGGTAGTAATAGCAGGGTTTTTTTTTTTTTACACTTTTTGCCGCAGTTAATATTTAAATACTTGGTACAAAGTACTAATTACAAGAGGAGGTACTGCTAGTGTCTGTGATGGTAGAAAACAAAACCTCCAGATTCAGAGTTCAGTGCCTACATTTATGTCATGGAACATTAAATGAAATTATGTTTTATATTTGCTCTCCATGATGAACAAGATTCAGATTCATTTCTGTAGTGCTATTAGAAAATATCTATTAGCATTTAAATTGCTGGATTCATAAACTGTTACAACTATAGTAACCCAGCAGCATGAGCAACCACTAAACAAACTCAGAACGTGATAAAAGAGCAAAAAAAGGATGTTCTATACCCAACAGATAACAATAAATAGTTTATGTTAGCCAGCATACAAAAATAGAGACCAAAATGGATCCAGGTAAAGAATTTCTAAACATGTTCGGTGTTATACGAAGTTTCCCATCTATGAAGTTTACTTCATAGACAAAGTTTTAGCAGATTTAATTAATATCAATAAAAAGGTTAAAAATATATTAAAGGTTTATTTCTACATTACAGTCCTCTAATACTCTCCTGGTAAAAACAGGGTACTACTAACAGGTCTTAAAACCTCTAGCAGAAGGCAACCTCCTAGTTGTGACAGGCAGTGTGGAGTCAGGCACAGCCTTTGCTGGGAAAGTCTTGTCCAGCGATGCTACAGAGCATCACTGAGTGCGTGTCAGAGGGACACTTCTTCAGTTTTTTTAAGAGATATCTTGAACAGGAAAATCCTATAGAAGTTACCAAGTGTGCTGTTGTTTGAAGCAATATAAACAATGCATTCATGTGTTTTACTTTTGCAAGTTTGTTCCTAATACAGCAACCCCCACCCCCCCTTTGCCATTATCCTTAACGGAATAAATCACACTTTTCACGTAGCTTTCATCTTTGTCTAGTAAGAAGCATAATCTCTACCACACATATACACAGTTCATTTTGGTCTAGTGTAAACAGCAAATGCTTACTGAGTGATGTGGCTTGCTTTCAAAGCTCTAGCACCTAAAATGAATCAGAGTTCTCTGGTGTTGGTGCATGTCCATTATGTGACAGGAACCACTTTAGAAACTGAAAATGCTGATACCTGTATTTATGGCTCTCTGCAGTGCTGGCAAAGAAGGTCTTGAAACACACGATCACACCCATAATTACACCATCCCTCACATTTTTTCTCCTCCCATGCCACCTCTAACCAGAAGCTTACCATTTAAACATTTAACAGAAATGTTGAGGTTAATGGTTCAAACTGCTTCAGATAGGAAGGAACTAAATCCAGTTCTTCTTTATTCTGGCTACTGCTCTAACCACACGGCATAAGGAATAAAAAAAAAACTTCTATTCACAGAGCTTGTTCCAAAAACAGGTCTTAAAAATTCGCGCTGGATCAGGATCCACAGGTGAGACAGAGGAATTTCTGCCTTGTAAATCTTTCTAGGAATCAGGCTTGTGTTAGGTACCTACCATGCTACACGGTATAGACATGCCTACCATCAGATGCGTAGGTGTGCAGGAATTTTTACTGACAGAAACTTACGCATAGTGACTTCAGTTACCTCTGGGGTTAAGTAGAAACAAGAGTCTCTCTGGCATCTAAATGCTGGACCTAGGCACCTGAAGTCAAAGTTACACATCTAAGTCCTTAGGTCTTTGGGGAATGATATAATCTAGACTCATTTATGTACCTGAGGGCAATAAAGATGTAAGCCAGAAAACACCAGCGATGCAGAATGCAGATGCTCTGAAGTAGATTCTGTGCTTCACAACAGAGAAGCAAAATTTAACTTAGGTGCTGCTTGCTGAAGCTGCATTCCCAGAAATTCTGATTTCAAGGAATGAACCGCCTCAGGTTCATTCTTACAATTGTTTCTGGGTTCCCATGTGTCCCACGGAAACCTGAAAAATCAAGTTTTAACACTGTGATGTTGCAAATGTCATTCATGTACTATCAAATCCACTACTTTGGCCCTCACAGTCCACCCACATGTAAAATCGGTTTTTAGAAGCTCATGTAATCATTCACCCAAAGCACATCACTGGTTTTAATTCTGTACAGATTTTGATGGTTCACTCATTAATGGTTCATTCATTAGAACAAGCTAGTAGTAATATTACCCCATCTGCATCAAAACGTATAGAAAATTTTGTACAGAAATTAATACTAAGGGAAAGGTGGACAAACTCCTTTACTGAAAAGTTCAATGCATTTTTATATAGTAAGTTATGTTACAGTCTAAATTCTATGTTTAAATATTTATATATATATATATATATATATATATATAATATAAACACAGCATTTACCCACAAGCTGTAAAACTAGCACCTGCTGGTTTAGACCAATCCAGTCATTATACAGACACACACACACAGTGTCTCTCCTTCAACTTAAAATGACTGAGTGGACCGCTGTTTCCACTCAGAAAAAATCCAGAATAAATTAATGATGATCTCATAAAATCTGTACCTGAACTGCAATTTGTTGCATTCAGGCCTAAACTATTCAAATGGATTCAATGGGATTACCTATTTAAATAAACACAGCACCATCTGTACAACAGGACCTCCAAATAAAACAATTCAGAAAGTCATCAAAATAAGTAAGCGCACACATTACAATCTATAAATTGAAATTTTAAATAATGGCTATTCTATTTCTATTTACAGAATGATATGCCATGCTCTATCTTCCAGCTAATAATCCTTTCCATATAAAAGACAAAATCACAAATCAAGAAGTATTCTTTGAAGTTCTATTCAACCCAGTTTTGATACTACATTTACAATATACAAAGTTACTGACATATTTAATACTATGAGAATACTGAATAGTACTTCCAGGCATATTTTCTAGAAGCTATATTTGCCAGTGCAAAAATGATGGTATTTGGAGGTACATGAGACTTTAATAGTTATATAAGTAGTCTGTGAATTCTAGATATGCCACATAATAAGCTAATTCATTTCATAAGTTTCTTCATCACTTCAGAATCACTTTGTATAAAAACATCATCTCCCTCAAAAAAGTCAGGTATGAGGAATCTCTGGTGTATAGTATTAACGTCCAAATATGCATGTAGAATATCACACACTGTTCTCTTACTTAATAAATTGATCCACTGTTTTGACTAACATGGATTTTCTTCCTATCTTTATTTCAAGATGTGCAATTATGTATGGGCTGTGTAATGATTCACAATTAATTTGCAAGTAACAGAATTTAGCTACAATTTACCTATAATAACTAGCAACTATATCATAATCTATAAGCATTGTTTTATATTTTATATCTTTAATAACAAATGTTGTCATGTATGTTTTGGAATGAACTTGTTAAAGATGAATTCTGTAAACTTACACTTTAAGTACCTAGACACATGGTTGTTGGCTATCAGATAGTAAGTTCTCCCCAAAGCCTTCACTCCTCCAAGATGAACAACTCCAACTCTCTCAGCCTGTCCTCAGAGGAGAGGTGCTCCAGACTTCTGATCATCCTTGTGGACGTTCTCTGGATCTGCTTTAACAGGTCCATGTCTCTCTTGTGCTGGGGGCCCCAGATCTGAACGCAGTACTCCAGGTGGGGTCTCATGAGTGCAGAGTAGAGGAGAGTCACCTCCTTGCATCTGCTAGCTACACTTGTTTTGATGCAGCCCAGAATACAGTTGGCTTTCTGGGCTGCAAGCCCACATTCCTGGCTCATGTCAAGTTCTTCATCCACCAACACCACCAAGACCTCTGCAGGGCTGCTCTCTATCTACTCATCGCCCAGCCTGTATTCATGTTTTGGACTGCCCTAGCCCAGGTGCAGGACCTTGCATTTGGCCTTGCAGAACTTCATGAGGTTTATACGGGCCCACTTCTCAAGCCTGCCAAGGTCCCTCTGGATGGCATCCCTGCCCTCCAGCACGTCAGCCCTCAAGCCCTCAGCTTGGCGTCATCCACAAACTTGCTGAGGGTGCACTGAATCCCACTATCCATGTCACCAACACAGATGTTATCATCCACATTTGAGTTCTATTTTGCTGTTAGTGCAATGGAGTTTCCAGGGCAAAATCACCATACAACAAAATTTTCAAATCATTTTCATTTCTGAGCAAGATTTCATTGTATGCAGTTGCCTATGAGGGCAGCCCAACCTTACAAAGACATCCTATAAATACTTCTGGAGGAGTGGAATACATATAGTACCATACCTCTATCTAAAAATCAGATCAAATGGACCAGGAAACAAACTCAGAAGTGCATGTGGTCCAGTCTTGAGGAGCAGAGAGAATCATGTCTTCTGCAAAGCACGAAAACTTTTGCGACCAAAATGCTTGGGATTGGACAGCTCCCAGGACAGTTTTGTCAGACGCCTTTTTCTTGCTACTGCCAGGTAGCATAAAAGCATAAACTACTCATTAACAATAGTGATTACTTAGCATAAAGTACCTAAGCATACACAAAAATGAAATTCTCCTTTGCTGGTAACACCTCCTTTGATAGCAGATACTGTATTTAAATCCAGATCAGAAAAGAAGAGAAAAATGGAATGCCTTTACTTTTTAGGAAATAAAAATTAAGCTTTTTTCTTGGTACTGCTCGACTTCCTCAAAGACAACTATGTGCTTCTGAAAATTAGGTGCAGCTGTCCTCTCTTTTGAGCTCCTTAATGAAATCCTCTGCATCCTGCAAAAGGGGAGCTTCCCTCCCCTTTTTGGCAAAAGTTGTCAATGTTCATTTCAGCTGAGTCATGAGCACACCACGACCATGTGGGCCTCTTTGCACAGCAAATGGACTTAATCACAGGGGCATACAATTACATTCCTTTCTCCTCATTTCAAATTCATCAGGGAATAAGAAACAAAACTCTATTGTCTAGGACCTTAAAAAAAAAAAATCGATGCTATTCCTATTCAGCAAATCTTCCTCCCCTTCCCCACCCCTCATTCTTTTTCACAGTAGTAAAAAGGCAAAAAAATCCTTTATCACTTTATCTTCTATTACATTTCAGTTTATTTTTCAGCATAATAGATTGCCAGTATTTTGATACATTTTATCATCAGTGATTTTTCACGATTTGTGCAATTCTGCATAGGACATGGAGGATTCTCAATTTTACTCCTCAGGGATAGGAAGAATCTCCTCCAAATCCCTTGTTGCCATTATTTCCCTGTTCTTCTTACTGTCAACTTCCAGCCAGAGCTACGCAAAATATCATTGTATTTGGTTGGTTGGTTTGCTTAGGGTTGCCGTTTGATCCTCACTTTCTCTTTACCTGAGAGTTCCTGAAGTACAAAAAGGACTCCGTTTCAGTAGGTGAAAGTTTTAGTTTCTTTTCAGTAAGGAAACATAATTCCCCTTGACATATAACACCTTTTAATCCTTGCATTTCCACCAAATGGTTCTTTCGTTTGAAGTTGCTATGAAATAAGGGACTCTACTCTTTACATAGCTCCAATTTTCTTGGCTGTACTTTTCCACATTGTTCTATCTCATGAGTTGATGGTGAATCTTATGGTATATCTCAAAACTTCTCTCACCTTTGCTTGCCCAGGTCTGCTCCTTCCAAATGGAAGCCTTTTAAACAAAATGTGATAGCTTTGTAGAAACTGTTCCTCTAGCTAAGGAACTTTTCCCAAAATGCTGCCATTCACTTCAGTTCAGCTTACATCCTATCAAGAGTTATCTGCTTTACCTTGCAATCACCTGCTATCAAGGCTAAGATTTTAAGAACTGCAGACTCCTGTGTACATCCCCCATAAGCGACCAATGCCCAGATTAAATGGAAGTGCAGTATTATACAACTTCCCCCAGGGTTTTAGACTTGGACATAAATTCTAATCTCAGAGAGCCAGTCCCCACAGAGTGTCTTTTTCTTTTTTTAAACACTTCCCACTGCTGAGAAAGGAATGAATCCGTGACCCTAACAATCCAGCAGTGCTCCACACTCATTTCTTCCAACTTCAAGCCACATTTTGCAACAAATTATTGCACATATGTGCCTTCCTCCTCTTCTCCACACTGTAGCTACACTTAGTGCGTATTTTCTCCTTTGCATTCTTTTTTTTTCGTTTAACTGGGAATCTGATTCCATCTTCTTTACTTGCAATGAGGAGAGGGGAAATAGTAGAAAACGAGGGTCTGAGCCCAACCATGAGAGGTAGGAACATGCTGAACTGGTCAAGGAGAGCTGCAATTAAAGGAAGAGATGTTCATTTTTAACAGCCTTGCTTAGATCGCTGTCTAACGGAGTCAATCTGGGCCAGAGCCCCAAGGGAGCCACCCAGGAGATCCCAGGTGGTTAGAAGACTAAAAGAAATTATTACACTTAACAAACACTAAAGGCAATAGGTACTTTTCTAATTGCACCTATAATTAGAACATTTTAAGTGTCTGATATCAGGAAAGGAATTAAAGTACCACTTTGTACATCTTCCTTCGAACGTACTCATCACACTGATAGTCTAGAAGGCTCATTGTGGGATCTTGGTCCATCGTGGTCCATCCCTGGCAGTTCCCCTGCTAGTTTGGCAAAAGTTCACACAGTTTTGCACACTTTAGCGAAGCAAGGGTTATGCCACGAGATTTTACACCGAGCTCAATAATCTGGTATTTTAATAAATCATACTGTTTTTACAACTATGTAGTGTTATCCTGACCCGTCCACATAAGATGCCACAGGCTGTTGTGGAATTAGGGAACCAAAATCCTTAAGGTGATAGGAATTGCAGTTACCTACTGAGATGAACAGAAGCACAAGGTGTTCTTGATAAGAGACAGCTGTGAAGTCTTTGTGAAAGACTGAACCGATGGATGCTTCCATTATAGCAACTGCAGCACTCTTCTGTTACATGTCTTCAAATCACCTTAAGTGGGCTCAGCAAATACAAAATAAAAATGCTGCAACAGCTTTGACTAAAAATAAAACTTTTGGAAATCATTAACTCTACTTAATGAAGAAAGTACAGATTGTTATAAAATAATTTGGAAAATACAAGCTGGCATGCTTTAAAAATTGTTGGCTTACTCTTAATCTAGAGCTCGGGTTTTTTTTTCCAACTTTCTGTTGATGTAGGATATAAATGAGTTCAGGCAAGTTAAAACATGTTTTATCATCACCATGGCTCTAAAAAATTTACACAAAATAAAGGGGAAAGGAATCAAGACAGACTGAATAATGCAACTCAATATTGTAAATTTGACAAATTGGACTAAGTACAAAAAAGACAGAGCTTTGGTTATTTTAAATGCTCTTTAAAATATACAAAAATGTTCTGAGCTAACCAAATATCAGTGTTAATGTACACTCTAACCACAGGAGTTGGAACACTCTTCATACCAACAACTCAATTTCTCCCTTTCAAAGACAGCTTGGGTAAATATGCATTTCTAGCATGTCCCACAGATAAAATCTTTTAAAAATCCCACAAGCTTTGTCACACTAGCAAATATACAGTATTCTACAGGCACTTCAGCCATCATATTCCATGTTCAGACAGACACATTCAGAGCCATCCTAGAGAACCTTAACTTCTGAATTAAAACATACAAAAACCCAACACTCACTTTATTGTTCAGGGTCATTCATAGCCATACACAAACCTGCACACATATTAGCAAGTAGTCCATTACAACTTGCAGATTTTACCTATGACGAAGAAGATAGGGATGGCAGAGCTACATCTCACATCATTGACAAGCACCTCCTATTCACACAGTCCCTAAGTACTTCTGCCACCACTGCTAAGGATCAGCATACGTGAGGCAGCCATACCCCTCTCCCATCATCTCTCTCATGTCATGCAGGACCACAAGAGAAGCAAGCCTTGCTCTTCAAAGTCACTGAAGCGATGTCTTCATCTCTGCACAGTCCCCACATCTCTCTTCCTACCTCCTTTCATCACCATCCCAACAGACAGAACAAGTGATGCTAAGACCCTAGCCCTCTTCCCAAAGCCTGAAAGGGGGAAGAGTGTTGCAGGGGCCAGTGAAGAGAGAAAGGAAAACTGTTAGCTTCAGAAAAAAAAAAATGTATGGCTGCAAAGGCACTGAGAGGTACCCACAACATGGGACAGTGGAGGAAAAGACAATGAGGAAGGCTGGTTTGGATGAGAAGTGTGAGTGAACAAGAGAGATCCTGCTGTCACAAAGCTCCCCCAAACTCTCCCTGTCCTGAAAACATCCCGAGCCCTCCTCAGACCTCTGTCCCCATGTCGGTTCCCAGAAGACCCTGCTCTCCAGTCCCACACCCAAAGCCAGGTGGTCCTTCCAGATGCTTCTCAACCCCTCCTGCCTCAAAGAGTGGCAATTTCTCCCAGCCCCTCCTTCTCTTCCCCCCATAATTTCCAGAACCCACTCATTTTGCCACATCACTATTTATTTCTGTTTACATTGCTAAGAAGCCTCCAGCTTCTCTTTGTTATTAGTGCAGTGTCTCATGCCTCTAACCAGAGCTTCAGACCAAGCTACTGGAACTAATCATGGGAGAGAGAAAAACCTTGGAATATAAAAGTCTGAATTATGAAGAGGCCTTAAAGTACTAATATACATGGAGGAAATTTAGATTTCCTATGTGCTAATGCAGCACTCTTTAAAGGCTTACTTTGAACTGACAGAGAATTCAAGGAAAAAATGTAAATCTCTCACTGGCATGAAAGGTAGTTTTATTTTTCACCACACCAAGTTCAAACAAACTTCCCTGCAGTTTTTGCATGTTCTTTGTTAGAGAGAATGTATCTCATTCCAGTGCCTGTGTGTTTTACTTAGAGCAAATATTAACTTCTCACTATTTAAATCCTGTTTTATTACATCATAAAACACACTGATAAAAAGATCAATTATTCAATCCAACGCTGAAACGATATAAATCACACAAAATTCCAAAAGGTTGACATATATTTACTTTGTACTCCTATTTCCATTCATAATATTATTCAGTGCGATCAACACTGCTCATCTCCCCAGTTTCTATCTGCTGCTAATCACCACTAGCATGCCTGACATCTCCCCTGGAAAGCTAAATCAATCAGCACTGCTTTAAAACAATGTCTGTACAGATCAAGGGTGACTTAGAACTAAGTTTCTTTTATAAATCTCACAGTACTCTACTACCATAGAAACTAGAGAAAGGAAAACAGCCTCTCAAGTCATTTTGTCTATGCCCACACTGGTTTACGTTTTCTCCTACCATATACTTCTTTTTTCCACAGCCAGTCCAGTTCTAAATGAAGCAACATGGCCCAGGGCTCTGCCTATTTTCCCACTCATGGGCAGAGAAGAAACGCCAACCCTTAATTTTTTCTTTTTTTTTTTTTTTTATTATTTAACAAAGTGGTATGTATGATCACAATGCAGCAATCTCCTTAATTTTCTGCTAATCCCTAAATTTCACTGCTGACCAGTAGAGGTGGCCACGGACAAGCCGCAGTGCACAGCCATCTCTGGTGCTTGAAGAGGTGCACTGGATCCTCCCTGGCAGGGGATGCGCAGGGAGTGTCACATCCCACGTGCTACAGCATGGGCAAGCCAGGTCTATATTGCATAAAACTCTTCCAGAGGTTTTGTGTAATGGGGGGAGATAAACTCTCTGGCATTCTCCTTGTAACTCTCACCCTGGGATGGATGGCAACATTGCCTTCCAGTCTCTGTAGGCTCCCTAAAGACCCCACCTTCAGATGCTGTGCTAATGGGTAGATTTCACACATTTTCAACACAAAACTTGGACCAGTGAAGCTCTAAAATGCATCAGGGCCTTCACAGCACTCACAGGACTTTACTTTCCACAGCCCAGGGACCCATGTCAGGCTCCGGGGCCATCAGCCTCTGCCCCAGCTAGGCCGGGTTCCAGCTCCCCACAGCCCAGCCCTGCCCAGCCATGGGCCCCGACATGCCAGGCCCACCCACGGGTCCATGTCCTGGCCCAGCCTCGGCCTCTTCCCATCCCCAGGGAGGTGCCCCCGGCTGCCCAGCTCCTGGCTGGGGTGGTGGGACTGGGACAGGCCCTGCTGCCAGGCCCTGCCCTGACAGCCTGAGGGAGCCCCTGCTGCTCCCAGCCCTGACAAAATGTGTGCTTTCAGATGATTCAGAGAAACTCAGACAGCACACCCACCAAACTGAAATCAGGAAAGCTAAAAGCAAGACAATGCATTTTATAAGCAGTATTTTGATCTCTTCGAGCATTTTAAACTCATGCTACACAGTGTCACCTTCTGCTCCCTCAGCGCAGGTATGATGAAAAGCAAATGGAGCAGCAAAACAGGAAACAGTAGAAAACCCTGAATAAATAGTGGGTCTTCAATGGGATTACCGGGTTCAGCTCTGGTCAGGCCAGCTCAAAGAAGATAAAAATGACATCTTGATAATATAGGTGACTAAGAGCATAAAAAAGTCCTGTCTTATAAAGAGACACTGGAAAGATTAAAACAGTTTTATTCAATGCCTCTCTAAAGCAGTAAGGGCAAAACACTGGGACACAAAGCAATGAAAAAAAGGTTAGGCCTTGTTTGCTCTCATTCTCTTATAAAACAGAGATATTCAAAAAAATTTATTATCCTTTTTCGGACTGTGAAGCTAATTGCACAGGCCACCACAGGAAGCAAAGAATGTGGTAGAATTTTAACCATAACTAATGTGTAAGCTGATAATAACAACACAAAGAATAACACAATAAAAGAATAAAACTGGAGCAAAATAGCAAAAACCTCTAGGTACTGGAGGCAAGGGAAGAAAACCACCAAGCGAAGTCCCTTCTCTGCTAGCTATTTCCATAATTAGTTGGGCTAAAATAACTGGACTGAGCAAAAAACTTGTTGAATACAGTAGGACAAAACACACTTTTCAAGTACGTTTAAAAACTGAATTATAATGCAAGTTATTTCAAAGATAATGATCATAGCCTAGATTGAAATAAATTGAACCAAAGTAGTTAGGGTTTGCCATACAGACTTGCCAGAATCATACTTGTGTTACCAAGGACCTGAAGGGAGCAATGCAATACAGTTTATAGAACTGTACTCTGGAATTGAGCTCAAATTTCCTAAACATTTACCAATAAGCCAATTTGCTGGTTGTGATGGTGCCAAACCAAGATGGTCTTTAGCAGATCATCCACCACTGTTCTTAGACCTCAGCTGTAAATGCGGTTTGAGCAGAAGGAAAAAGGATCACAAAATCTAGTATAATAGTTAGGCATGTGGGTGAAATACAGTAAGTGGATTACTGAGTAGCGTTTATCTTACAAAGCTGCCTCTTAGAAATGCATGATTGTCACCATGAGTATGAGTTCACAGGATGGCCTTCTGGTAGCCTCTGCCACCCCAGGAGCCTGTAAGGCACCTGTAGAGGTCATGTACTGACTCTCAACCCTTGCAACGGTCACCCTTGTGTTCAGCATTTCTGGTAAATGTTTGTTAGGTCAGATCTTAAAAACCTCCAGTGAAGGATATTCCATACCCTACTAGGACAATCCAGTGCTCAATTACCTGTGCAATTAGAGAGGATTTTCCCTGCCATTTAATGTAATCTCTCTTGCTACAGTTTAGCATGCTGGTTCTTGTTACAACTTCATTAGGTGTGAAGAACAGTTTATTTCTCTCCACTCTGCAGCAACCAATTACACATCTGAAGATAGTTATCACATCTCTCATCAGTCTTTGCTTCCTTAGACTATAAAAATCCAGTTCTTTCACTATTTTCTCATAGGTTATGTTTTCTAGATCTCGGATCACCTTTGCTACTCTTCTCCCGACTGTCTAATAGCCTGCTGGAACTGTGATGTGCAAAATCACATACAGTACTGACACCAGACATAGGCACTGAAGTCATAACTACCATAAGATGACATCATATGTCTGCAACATTCCAGTAAGGCATCCCAGAATGATGTTTGTCTTGATTTTTGTTTAAATATAAACATATATACAATTTGTGGGTTTCTTACTGACTGCTGATCAGCAGCAACTGCTCAATCCTTCTTGCGCAGAACCTCTGTTTTGTCAGTCTACATCACCTTGTGCTTAGACATCATGTTTTGCACGTATCTGGAATATGCTGCATCCTATCAGAGTTTTCATGGTTGAAAATTATATTTCTCAAGGAGTATACTTAGCACAATTTTCACAGTTCTTCAAATAAATATCTTGTGACCATTCTTTAGTTCAGTACTATATATTTGTGTATGTATTTGAGAGACTTATAATAAGCATCCCCACAATCAGTAAGGTTTGGAGAAAACTTCTAGGTAAATTTATTAAGCAAGTCTAATAAACCCACAGTGTTTTCTCTTGTGCCTGAAAGCTGGAAGACTTTCAGAATCAACCAGTGACATCCTTGAATCAGAGACCAGATCCTTTCAGCACAGTAAGTACCATCCATGTACATCTGACCATTACACAACTGAACAGGAGCAATTGGAAGTGGCCCACAGAGCAGATTTTCCTTTCCAGGTACAGAAACAAGTATAATTGCCGTTATTATGAGCACCTCTACTCTGCTCATTATTGTAATGTCTGAACTCCCATGCCACGAACTATCAAAGAAGCTTAAGTACATATACATAAAGCCAGCAATTCATTTGACCCGTGTGTCAGAGTAAAGCAGATTTCTGTATGATGCCGAACGATATAATGTAATATAAATGATTTCATCTTGTGCCAACAAAATGAGCGAGGATTTCAAGCTAGCACAACATGCCCCCAAGCACCAAAACCGTATTGCAAACAAAACAAACAAACAAACAAAAAAACCACCACATCAGAGACACATTCTGCTCACAGCTCCCTGTTAAAAAGAAGGCACAAAATTTCATTATCTCAGACCCACGGCTTGCTGGCTCCCATCGCCCCCACGCCCGGGCCACAGCACCGGCTGCGGGG
>VXAA01003825.1:478105-503124 GCA_013399115.1 Anseranas semipalmata | reverse complement strand
GGGGGGGGGGAATAAAAACAGTAGTTATAGATAACCTATGGATTCCTTCAGAGACACAGACTGCCTTTAGACTCTTGAACGCACTAAGGATATTTCAGTTGTTTGTAAAGAGTATAACTCAAGTTCTGAGGATCAAAAAACATCCTCACATCCTTAAATGACTTCATTTGTTCCCATAAAACATGGGTGGAACATCTGGTAGAAGTGGAAAGTACTCCGAAACTTTTTAAGAGCCAGGGTTTAAATTTGTAAGAAATAATGCTCATTTACAAAAGATCACACAATTTTCCTGGGACAAAAAGTCAGCAATGGTGGGCTGGAGCCTTGTGTCCAAAAATATGGGAGAGTAAAATAATGGAAAGTTCCTACATATGTTAGGAGGGTGCAGAGATTTCTACAGGAGCTTCATATGAAATTTTTACAGAGCAGAAAATACAAACTACTCTTTTGGACTGAGAAACAGTCAGAAGATTAATCCTGTAGAAGGAAGGGAATTCTAAAGTATGCTTGTGCCAGAACCATTCCAACTACTTGCCATAAACCTGTGATAACTCCAAGTGTTTTGTTAAGTCTGTACTTGAAAAAAAAAAAAAGTTCAACAGTCACAGAACAGAAATTGTGAAAGCCAAAAATTAAAGACAGCCACAAAAGTTCATTTACTTAGTTACTATGGAGATCCTCCATTTTTGTCATAAATTTACTCACTGATATAGAACTGACAGGTACATAGAACTCAGGTTCTTGCAGAGCCTCTTAGGATGCCTGTGAATTCACAAGCTGCCCTAATATGCATTCAAATAACACCACAATGCTGGAAAGTGAAAAGTAGGTAGTTATATATTCAGCTACAAACCTGGTGAGAATAACTTCATCCTGAACTTGGGAATTTTGTGAAATTACTTTGCAAAGTGGCCTTTCAGTGACACCAGAGAAGGCTTTTAGCTGACCAAGACAGAGGTACTACCTGAGCAGTTGTACTCTGTCTCCTCTAAGGAAAAGTCCGCAAAGCAGATGGAAACATTCAAAGAATTTCAAGCTAGATCGCATCAGCCTCGGTCCCACTACAGGCTAAACCTATAATCAAATACTGACCCTAACCCAGCAGATGAATGTGTCTGCTTGTGCCAGATGGAAGACTGTAGATTCCTAAGGGTTACAGGGAAAAAAAAAAAAAAAAAGTTTGAAAAATAACTTTACATCAGTTATTAAAATGGTTAGTGAAAGTCAATTTAAAAAGTCATTCGTTATTATTAATTCTTAAAAATGATAGCTTAAGGCAAGCTGAGGGCATGTAAGTCAATGAATTATAAACAGGAAAAAAAAAAAAAGAACACAAAAGCTGTCAAGGAACCTCAGGTAATCATAGTCCCTGTCCTAAATGATTTCCACAAGGTGCTTGCCTAATTCATTCTTAAAGGTGCCCAAAAATAAAAAATTCCCACTTTGCCCAGGCAAACTCTTACCAGTTTTATTTACCAGTATTGTTAAAAGCTTTTCTTCTTATCTAGCATTACTTTTTTTTATTATTATTATTGCATGTTATGCCCACTACTCTTATTTTACCCACTTTGGACTTAAAGAGCAGATCATCTTTAATATTTCTTTTTCAATTTCCCAATTTAAGAGTAATAAAATAGCCCCATTTACTACATGCCTTCACAAATATCAAGTCAAAAGTCCATGTTAACACTTTAAGAACAATATATTTTTCTTCTTAATTAAGAACTAATAACATTTAAGTTCTTATCATAACTTATGTACCATTGCCCTTAAAGCTACAGAAGACAGCATCAATAAGGACAAAGTGAACATTGAAAAACACAGCATCTGTGCAATAGCCTAGTTAATACTAGAAATTGAATCTTGATCTAGAGAAAGAACTTATAAAACTGAAATCCGGTCCTGTTGAAAATCTGTGACAGGACTGCCATAGGTTTCCTTAGGGCTAGCACTTCAAGCTGGGAGATACATTTCAGTGTCAGTGACTTGATTTAAATATAGGGTCATCCTCCACTTTTTTTCCTCCTTCCTCCCCCCCCNCCACTTTTTTTCCCCCCCCCCCCCCCCCCCCCCCCCCCAGGAGGTCCCTCTTCTTCTGTGTGTACCATTTTTCTGCTTTTGCCTTTGTTCAGTTCTTTTAAAATATTTGTGGGTTGTAAGTGAATGGGTATATAAAGTTAAGGAGCATTACATTGCTAACTAAGTAAACTCCTTAGTTCATGTTCTAGCCTCCCACATAGAAGTTTTGTATTTACTAAAGTATAATAGAAGTTCATGAAAACTACTCCCTTTGTATTGTACTATCCATCAGATTGTTCAAGATATTATATATTTACTTTCTAATGAAAATCCATATATATCCATAAGTATATATAAAATAAAGTAAAACTCATGATTTCCAGTATTATAGGTGATAGTGCTGGGAATTATTCAAGGTTTGCAATGTTTTCCAGTAGAATATTTTATAACTAACACACACACTTTTCATTTTTATTCCATTATTCTAATACTGCATATTTAAGCACCCAGATTTTATTATGCTTCTCTTGGCAACTCCAAGAAGCAGCCACTGTAAGGTAATTTTATACTGAATACTTCTATTCCTAACAATTTGTCAACCATTTACTTACTTAATTACCTGAGCATAAAGACAGCTGTCAAAGTGTGATAAACAAAAGAATAATTTTATTACAGAAATTAGATAACAGATTTTTGTCAAAGGCTGTTATACATTTAAGCTAATCAAAAATACTTAAGAGGGGTCTAAAATTCAATGTGTATTTTCAACACGGATACCTGGAACAACTCTATGGTATACTTATGGAATCTCCAGAAATGGTAATTTTTCCCTCTTGGTCTGCTTAACACACACAAATTCCCACTAAGTAAATGGATTATTCCCTCACTTCTCTTTCAAAAGCTAAAATATGAACACAGAGCCAGGAAAACATGGAAAGCATGGAAAAGGGTAGGAAAAAAATCAGGAAAAGGTAAATAAAATCGAATTGCATTTGAGGAAATATACACTCCTGAAATGACACGCTGACTCAGTGCTGGAAGGCTTCTCTGGCTCCCCAGTGACTCGCTGCAATGTCTCAATGATTTTCTGACTCCTTTTCAAGTCTTCTGGACCCTGGGTAGTCCAGAGAACAGGCATGAGTTTTCTTTCCAATTCTGTAATTTTAAGTGCTACCGCTCTAAGTATAATCAAGTCCATCCTGTTATTACTCAAGGTTAGGCAATAAACTGCTGCAATAAAATTGTGACTCTAGCATAAAAGCTGATCCCAGTGTCTTTAGGGACTTGATTTCTGGAAACTTAGCAACTGAAGGGACAATAATACTTTCCTTAAAGATCAACAGATATTAACATTCTTCTCATCATTGCTGGGTGCTGCCCTTTGGCATACAGGAAAAAGATGACAGATTATGTTTTGTGTGGCGCTGAGCTGGTTTTGCTTGGTAGTACATGCCTCATGGTAAACTGGAATCAAATAATTAAAAGGATGATAGCTGAGAAATGAAAACTCAGTTGAAGAAACTTCAAAAAAAAAAAACAAACATTAAGATGAACCTTAGAGAAGAAAACAAGTGAGAATGAGCTTCTTTTTGTAAGGGTATAATTTTACATTGTGATACGCTGAATTCTACCAAAACCCAAGAAAAGGGAAGGGATGGTTTTGTATATGAGCTAGGAAAAAAAAAAAAAAAAAGAAAAGAAAAGAAAAAACACACACACACGTAAAATGCTGTTATGAATGAGCCAAATGAAGATGACTGTCATTACAACCTCTCAGCAGCCCCAAAGGGAGCGAGGAAAGACAAGGTGATGAGGTGGGACTGCAGAATGAGTCATCCCAGGGTTCATTTTCTGAAAGGTCAGTGGGGAATGGGACAGGGACCAACCAGCATTAGTCAATTGCTCTGTGAGTTAACATTTCCCCCACCCTGGCTTTTTTCTCCGATTCCAGCATGTCCTTCCACTCCACATTTTTCATTTGGAAAATTTGCACTATTTTATTGGAAAATGTATATGCTCAAGTGGATAGAAGCAGTTTTGTAAACCACTGCACTTCCAAAGCTCATGTCAGCATCATACAATGTCACTAAAGCCATAACTTCTCCTGGACTAACAGCATTAGCCCACGAGTATTCTGTACAATTATTGTATATATTAATGATGTTCCAGTTTGGTTAAACTTTGTGTTAAGTTGTTTCTTTAAATAGTCAAAGGAACAACAAAAACAAAATAGCACAAGCAGAGGATAATAAGATAATTCTGTGTTTTCTCTAAACAAAAAATATTTCCATCCCAATCACTGAGTGTACTCTGTCTTAAATTCTATTTTTCCTTAATACAGAAAGCAAGGATGAAAAATAAATATATTTGACCATGTGACAGCATTTGAATACAGTAGAGCACTCCAAGTATCCCTGGCTATACGTTTAGAATTCAAACCCTCCCACACACAAAAAAATACAAATACCAGAGCTCTGTTTTTGTATATTTCATGTCTTCAAGGTGTTTGTTTTGTTGTTGTTGTTGTTTTTCTGTAAGTCTGTTAAAGATGACAGATTCCTTTTACTGCAAGCAAATTTTGTAATAAGCATTTTACACATCATGAAAATTAAATACTGACAAGATGTGCTTGGACTTAATCTTCTCTGAAGAGTTTTAGTAATATTGTAATTTCAATATAGATTTTAAAACTGGACATTTTCTATGTGATATCCAAGAAATTTAGTGATCTGATAAATGAACCTAGTATGGATTTCCAGGCATAAAATATTAAAGATATACCTAAAAGTATTCAATAGTTCCAGTAAGATATGTGCAAAGATAGGTTTTTTTTTTCTTTTCTTTTGAGAGAATAATCAAACAATTTAAATGTTCATAGCTTTGTGGGAAAAAAAAAAAAAAGGGCACAAGAGGAGACATTGTCCAGTCTGCTAGTGTTCAAAACTTCTGACCACTAGCCCTACAGAGCTCAATGGAATATGAAGATGCATTCCCAGAGCAAATTTTGATGAAATCAAATATTTGATAAAATGAAACTAACATCAATCTCATAAGCCTGTATTCTCCACTCCCCCCCCTCCCAGCCCCCCCCCCCAAGATTGTTGTTTTCTGGATCCTCTATCCTCTCTCAAAGGGAGGTCATGGCAAGATGGCAAAGTAAGGGGACACAACTGAGAAATACACACTATTCTAGTGTCTTTTCTGCAGCTGAGGAATCAAAAATCCATGTGAACTCATACGGAGTTTTATATTTATTCATTTGTTCTTCCTCAGCCTCAGTTTGGGGAACTTGCTTTTTGTCCTAAACATAATAATTTTTCAAGTATTATCATTCACCCGTTCAGCTTTTCCTTGCTAAAAATACAAATTCTGGATCCAGTAGAGATGCTGATTTGGATGAAGGCTGAAGTGAAAACACACACTGGGAAGTAGACCCAGCATGACCCTGCTCTAACAGGGCTGAACAGTGCTATGGTCCCTCCTTGCCACCACCCCCGGAACTCAGACTGACCAGGAGAAGCACGTCCTTCCAGTACATTTGGACCTGATTAATGTGCAAGCCTTCAGTGAATGTGCCCAGAAAACTACTTTTCTTATTTTATATCTTGCATAAAAATATATACACAATTGGAAAACATCCTTTTCTAACCCATTCTGTTCTTGTCTGTTAGTACGAGGACTGTTACTGTTCAGTTGTTTGTTTGTTTTTTAAACAACACTATTTGCAGATATCACAGCTGTTTACAGAGAGCTTACTTCTACTTACCAGCTTCTACTGATCATCAAGTATGCATAAATCAAGTTGTGCATAAAATTTGTAGAGAATACAAAATTTTTTGTATTCCTCCATGCAGGTTCAGTGGTATTATATCTTCAGATTTTAACTCAAAGATTAGATAAAGTTTAGCTATAAGCTGTTTTGCCTAAAAATATATACCAATGTGGTATACAACTTAAAACACTTAAAAAACACTTAAATTTTTACAATGTTATGTGTATCTAGCAGTGGCATTCAAAGTGGAATAATACAGCTATAAGCAATTAGTTAAAAAAAAAAAAGGGAGTAAGAGTCATGCCAGTGCAAGATTCAACAGTTTGTTTCTTTCATCCAATTCATTGCAGAGATTTCAGTGTGCTGTCGAATAGCTTGGGCCTGATATAGATGACCTCATTTTAGTTATTATGATTTGGCATTCACTGTCCTCTAAAGAAAGAATTCTAGAAATACGTTATTGGGAACTATCCTTACACTCAGAGTGTAAATTAAAAGCATTCCAAATCAGTCACACTAGATACATTTAGATGTAATCCTCCCGTTCCACCACATACTGTGGCCACCTGCAAGGAGGTTCTGTCAAAGGGCCACAATCCTCACAGCCTCGGAATAAAAAAACACATAATAAGGAAGTTCTTGGACATTGAGTTTAATAGGACAAAAACATTTGTGGGGACTAACCGTACTGGTTACTGCATCTTTTGCTGGCCAGGCAGTGGAAGAAACCAGGAGTGCCAGAAAGAGTAGAGAAGTGGGAATAGAGGGAGATCTGAAGCAGGGTTACTTGGACAGCAGATGTAAAGGAAAAATTTTGGCAACAATGCTAAATCCACTGTAAAAAAAATTGAAGCAATGACAACACTAGTTCTATTTCTTTCTTGCACACATTATAGAGAAAGCATTTAAAAACATAATAAAACAAGCAAACAACAACAACAACAACAAAAAACAGGAGGTGAACAAAAATATTATATTCTTTTAAAACCTCGGGATCTCTTGGGTGAGTCTTAGGATTTCTGGGATTTACAGTGGACAGATAATTTATTCCAAATTATTTTCCAAAGAGGAATTATGTTCATTTGTCATAACAGGAGTTGCACAGACATGAGAAGCATACTGGATCACAATCTTTGGCAGGTCTGCTTCTGACAGAATTACACGTACACAGGGAATCATATAGACTGTGTTTGAAATGCATTTCTAGCAGGAAAAAAAATTAAAGAGGAAAACTTACCTCTTAGGTCTTGGTCACCTTCAAAGCCATGTGGTTCATAAGCTCTGTCCCCTTTATCTCCATTTTCACTGTGCTCATCTAAAATCTAATGAATACAGTTGTGTGGACTAACCACACCAGGGGGTTTTAATTACTGTGAAAATCATCACCTCCTCTCTAAATCTCTTAACTACTCACTAACAGTTTTATAAGTGGTGCAACTCCTCCATTAAGCCAGCAAATCTGCCTCAAGTTACAAACCAAGGCAAGACAAAGGGACAGTTACTGGTAAGAGCAACCAACCCAAGGACCTGGCTCACCTGGGAACATGTACCTTAGAAAAGGATCTGCATATCCTCAATACTGACAGACAGGGTTTTTTTTTTAGCTATAGCAACACTGGAGTAGGAGAAGATAGAAGACATACATCCTCGTGTCATTTTTCCAAAGCAAGTTCCTGTTCAAAGAAGGAGCAGAACAACAGCAGCTGAGGCAGAGGGCACAGTGAATTCTCCAGCTTCAGCAGCAGCATTCCTCCTCCAAACTGTGTGGGAAGAAAGGGATGAGATGGCAAGGCAGCCCAGGTCTTTTCCCTCTCTGAAAATACTCTACTGTAATTGGTGAGAATAAAAAGAAAGAAGGGACAAGAATATAAGCATACAGAAGTTTACTTCTGCTTATGTATGGAAAGGGGAAAACAGTAAGGAAAAAAAAAAGCCTTTCGTATTTATTATCTCTTGAGATATGTTATTTTCAAATGCTCAGGTGGAAGATTCATGTAGTGTTGTTACAAAATAGTTTAAATGGTGGCTAGACTTATGTCCATATGTTTCTATGTTATGTTTGAGTAATCTTTTTCTGATGTACTTCTGCCACCCAGAGGATGACTCATATGAAAACTCCCCTTAGGGTTTATTCAAAAGATGTCCTAGAAAACCGGTTTCTTTGTGCGATTCTGAGCAGGTAGCTAATGCCAGAGCTTCCGTGAGCAGTCACTTAGTGTGAGCTTCCTAGTGTGAGCAGCAGATTGAAGGGCTGATTGGCAGAGCAGGGAGAACAGATTGTATAAAGTACTAGATTGTATAAAGTAGATTGTATAAAGTAAGTTGTATCAAGTACTCTGGAATTTAAATTTCAGGGTTTTAGCACTTCTGTTTCTTTTTCATGTTTTTTTTCCCCACCACTGTCCCTTTGTTCCTCAGTTTCACATCTATGAAGGAGACATGAAAATATTCCTTTACCGTACAATGTACCATCAAATCAAACTAACTCATCTTTGCGAAACACAGAAGCTACTCCAGCAACACCTGCCTGACAAAAGCCCTTCAGAAGCTAAATGTTTTTTTTTCTAGCAGCAGCTCAAATATCATGAATTAAGAACACCTAAACCCACCTATTGAAGTCAGCAGAAGATTGAAAAGCCGTTCCTAAGGGAGCATCATCTATTCTGTGCTCTGAGCGATCAACTGAAGCAAAGCTGTGTTATAAGAAATGTAATCAGGCTTGAACTGAGCTTTTCCTAACACTGGCAAATTTGATATTCCAACATAGAAAATATTCTTATGAAGGAAATTTTGTTGTAAAATAGAAATTAAATTCATTTCCTACTAAAAGGCTTCCTAAAACTTATTAAAACGCATATAAATAAAAAGAAAGGAAGAATCCTAGCCTTTTCTTTATCTTCCACAACAAATACCAAATGTAAAAAGGGAAGGCTTTACAGAAGACTCTGAATAAGGTCAGGCTCTGAAATCATCACCTAACTCCGCAAATCTTTATGTATGTCTGGCCCTAACAATTGTGCACACAATTTGGTGTTTATAGAAGGAGGACTCACAAGACAGCTTATTACAAGTCTCTCAGATATTCACCCTTTTCACAGGTATAGAAGCCAATCTGGTTTTTGTCTCAGCTAGAGCTCCATGGATACAGTTTGATTATGCATGATGTACATAAACACACACACATACATGAGCTGTCTTTATGTAGATCTCAAACATAAATCTGATGCAGTACCAGCAGAGGCTGGGCATATTTACAAGTAAATTAAATTGTATCAATTCTTGGCCTGCTTTTTCCAAAGCTTCCAGGATAAAAAAAAATAAAAAATAAAAAATAAAAAAGGGAAAAAATATTATAGGATGCATTAACAAAAAAAAAAGTGTGCATTATACAACCATTCGTAGCACAAGTTTTTCAATAATCTCCTTGATTTTGCAGATGTAGAGTGAGTGGGCTGGGTTACCTTTAGCAGAGTTGTGCCGTAGCGCAGGATAAACTGATGTAAGAACAGCACTGTGGTTCTAAAAAATATATGGCTTTTCTAGCTGGCAGCAACACCTTACGATATATATCTAGTGAAAACACATCTTAAAAGTAGTTAAGTTGTTTCACTTCCTTAGCTCCCTCTGAAGGCCTTTTCCAGAATCACATTCTTCAGACTATTAAAAATATTCTTGTACTTCCAGTCTATTTTTTTCCAAAACTTGTTCTCTTTATGAACCCATTTGTTGTTATATTTTTATTACTCTTAAACTTAAATGTCTTGCGTTCTTTGCATGTACGTGTATGTCTTTTGATGTTATTTTCACACGTCATCTTAGACATCATTTTGCAAAGCAAACAAAGTTTATTGTTGTGAAAGTCTGTTTAGCCACTTAATCTTCAAATTTCAAGACAAAACTTACCTCTTGGGCCTTGGTTGTCTTCAACGCCAACTAGTCCAAAACCTCTGATCCTTTTATCCCCATTTTCACCATGCTCATCTAAAATTTAATGAATACAACAATTTATATTCAAATGGAAAACAGTCCATTGCTCATAAGCTTTGAACTTGGAATTAACTGAGCAAAAGACAGTGTAAAAAAAGCCTTTAAAAAATTAAAAGCCTTTTTAGTCCCTGTTTTCCAGGATCGCCAAAATCACCACAAAATCCTCTGGTCCACATTCCCCGCCTCAGAGACCTGTAGAACTTTATAAGGAAACTTTCTAGTGTGGTTCAATACACCTGGGAGAGCCAAGAATATTTACGGTAGGTAATGATCATGTGAGAACAAGGGCCAAAGCACCTACAGATGCCTGCATTACTAGGAGCAGTGCTTAAACAGTTGAGAGTTGGCTGACCATGGCTTACTGTGTTGTGGATGAGGACAGGTCCCACCGTCCCACGGGCAGCAGTGGTCTGCGTCCCCTTCCACCATGACTATGTGTGAGCATGTTATTTAACAGTTTTATTTCTGAACAGAGATGACATGAAGACAGTAGGGAAGCTGGGAGAGGATTGACTGTTCTACTTGCAACTCAAATGCAAAAAGAGAAGCTAGGAAGGAGTGGAGATATAGGGAGAGACTTCTCCCTGCAGAGGAATGAAACAAAAAATGCACAGCAGATGAAGGTGGAGAGACAACACTAAAAACAGTTAAGGAAAAATGAAGGGATTAGGAAGGCAAAGACTGTTTAGAGTAAGGAAATAGCATAGAATAAAGCCATTCAACATGTGTTTACAAGGGCAAAACCAATAAAACCCAACGAACAATAACAAAACCCCAGATGTTTAACCATGTGGCAAGAAAACTGAGATAACATTGTGTGCCTTCAGTTTGGCATTGTGGTCTGCACATACATACCCAAATACGTTTGTGGGAGTCAAAGCAACAAGAGAAGGAGAGTTAAAGGTAGATAAGCACTTCAAGCCTTAGAAAACTACTTTTAGTACAGTTAGGTAATTAACATGCTATGTCTCTATATGAGGTAGTATGTCTATGAGGTGGTAACCCAAAATTTTCAAAGTGAAACAAATTTATTTTTGCTTATTTTCCAAATCTGGCGTGCAATCTCTTACAATTTCATTTTACTCTCAGAAGAGTATTTTGCTTATCTTTGGAAAGCATCACTAAAAATACCTCATTACAGCCATGGCATTTAACTTCTGATTTGGAAAATAAATCTTTTTCATCTAAAATACATGACACAGTAGGTAGTGGTCAGCAGCAAAGTAGCAAAGACATACAAAGAACAGTGAAAGCAAGATGAAACAGCCCAGACGTTTTTGCTGATGACTTTTAAACCCTCCCTCTTCTTTTAGATGATGTAATAAGGTTTTTGGCTGCAGCACAGCAACAAACATAACAACTCTAATAAAAGAATTGCTTTGGACCTTACTCTTCTGTGGTATCCTTTGCTGTAGGTACCAGAAAATACTAATCAACTATACATAATGAACTTATGATTCCTCACAGGTCCCTCAAGTAAGGGAAAGGCAAATTATGGTCCCTCAAGACCTTTTAGAGCAGTGGGAGATGAATATTATGAGTCACAGTTTGCTTTCAGAGTTGTTGAAAATAATGATACAATTAAAGTTTTAAAACTGTTTCATATCATTTGGGGGTAGTTTTTTAGAAGAAGTTTATTAAATTATTGCTCAGTTTGTAATAGCATTAAAATGGATTTATCTAATCTTTTACCATAACTTCATTGCATGTTTCTCTAAGCTAAAGGTAATACAACAGTAACAATCTCAAGTTCTTGTTAAGTTGCAGCCTTCCAATTTCTTCCATAGCTATTCTGTATTTGTTTTCCCTGCAGGAAAACAAATTCCCCTGGTTCCTATTGAAGTCAGTGGAAAACTCACTTTGGCTTTAGTTCAGCAAGAACAAAATCAAGTATAATACTTCATCAAAGAAAGTCTTTTCTTTTCCTTGTATTTCATGTTTCATGTCACTCAGTGCTCAGCTACACTTAGATTTGCAAAGTAAGCCTATTTTTCTCTCCCACTACACTTACCTCTTGCCAAGGGTATCCAGGAATACCCTGACGTCCTGAAGAACCCGTGGGCACTTTTCCACAGAGGGGGTATATGCCTTCACATTTCCTCCTCATATTGTCTGCAAAAGTTAAGATTTGCTCTAAGAACAGACTTTTATATACTTCTATCACATGAGTTGCTGGGAAAGGTAGTGCCTGTAGTTAAAGAGTGTTAGAAACATTAGGAAAATAAAGTAGAAACAGTGGAAAAAAACACTTCCATTAACAGAAAATCCCACCAAAACACCTCCTAAATTTCCTGTAATTATCTGGTTAAAAATGTTTGGCTGTACTGCCCTCTTCTAGTATCCAGCTAAGGCAAAAATGGTGTTTGTAGACCAAGTATTCAAGCACAATTATTTTTAAACATGGCTACTCCAAAAATAAGGAAAAAAAAAAATACAAGGAAATGTCTGCACTCTTATCAGTTTGGATTAATTTTCTTGTAAAGTTAAATTCAGATTCAGTAAGCCAGAAATCTTCCCTAAAGCATTATCACTGACCTGAGGAATAACTATTTGCCCATTTTGTTCCCATTCTGATCCTTCTGATGTGTTCATTATGATGATTCCCTGCTGTGTCAGCTCAATTCTGTATATCTTCTCCTTACCCTAAATATTTGGTACTTTTAATGATATTTTAGCTCAAAAAGAACAGCAAGTCTCACAGACTGCCAGCTCCAGCAGCGCCTTTCTCCCCTGGCTGGCCTTGGCATCCAGTCCTCCCTGTTCTGTTGCTCCAATAGCATCTTCAAGCCCATGCAGTCCTTTGCCTCCTTTCCTAAACAAATAGCTCACTTTTAGTAGCACTTTGTAAATTATGGCTTGCCATAACACCATTGGAACAAATATTTCCTGGCTTTATTCAAATTTTTTTTTTTTTTGCAGGGAGTTCAGGCAGAAGATGAGTGCAACAGAAAGAGGGAGAAAGGAACAAATGGATCAAAAACATTTCTTTATTTACAGTTCCTTCCAGTCCTTTAATAACTTTTTCTCACTTTAAAATAAAATATAAATGTTGATATTGCATCTAATTTCACAAAGCAATTACTTCTCTCTGGTTTACATACCAACTTTCAGTATGCATAATCAATATTTTGCAGTTTATTAGCATCCAGACCCCAAGCAACTTACAAATTATTCATCCTGACAATGAAGACACGGGGAGGATCGCTGATATTTTATGCAGACCTCTTAAGATTATTCAAAACCAAGAGGTATGATTCAGACTCAGGCAGAAGATTAACACCCTAAATTAAGGTGTTACAAGTGTGTCTAAGTCACTAATTCAAACAAAATAATCCTTTCACAGTATTTTGACCCATTTCAACTTATTCTAAAGTCTTGCCTTCATGCACTGGCAAAAATATCAGAAGCTAGCTGCCTGCATGTGTGCATGCTAACAGCATGGCACAGGTGTTTGTTGCTTGTTACTCATGCAATTACTAGATTTTCTGGAGAAAAAAAAAACATGGGCATTCTGAATGTGCAGAGAACTGGACCTCTCCGAACCTCTGTTTCACTTCTTAGTAAATAATAAAGTTTTCCAGTGATTTACAGCCAGGTTCTACATGATTCCTATACATCTCTGTCCAGCAATTGGAGAAGTCAGAAGGTTTCCCCTCGACTGGTCCAAAGAAGAGCCAGGAGAACACAGCCTTGGTGTATATGTACCTTTTCTGCTCCACAGAAGCACTTAACACCCTAAAGGAGGTGAAGTACCTCAGCAGGGCCTCAGACCATTCTGCAGGACCTCAGCAGGACCTTCTGCACCCAAGCCAGCTCTGCTGACCTGCTCATCACCAGACACCATCAAGAGACGTGGCAGCGAGAACACCCAGCTTTTCCACACTTTAGGGAGCACCGTGTTTGCAGAAGAACATATGCCAGAGCATTTTGGTGTGGATTGTTCATAAACAGTGCAAAATAATCACAGCAGCACTGAAAGATTTTTCTCTAAAGGGGTGAAATAAAGAAAAATATCTTCATTGTTGTCTGGGGTGATTTATGGCGTTTTTTTTTTTTTCTGTTTTTTTTTTTTCTTCATCCACATATTTACATTTAGAATTTGGACTTGTTTCCAGCAAGCTGCTGATTTGTTTCCATATCTGTCTACCTCTGAAATATATTTCCTCTCCACTTTAACCCTAATTGCCCTGAGCTGACTGTATTGTAATAAAAATCAAAGTCTCTAATCCTCAATTTAAAGCAAAGCCTCATGAGAAACTGCATCTCTCAGTACCTTATTTCGGGGACGTCTTTATAGAAAGCAGGAAAAGAAAGTGATGATCATTATATTTCTTAGCTACTTCATGGCTATCCATATTAAGCTAAATCCCAAGTCTCACAGCTATTTGTGTAGATTGCAAAACTGACTGACTTCTGTTGCACGTAATTAATGACAATTTAAACTCCAGCAGCACCAGGGAGACCAGCCAGGCCTGGACTTCCAGGAATTGCTGCAGTTCCTTTAGGACCGGTTGCTCCCTGTTCAGATTTCGTATTTGTGCATCTGTCTCACTCCTGGGACCATCAGATACCAAAGGAAGAAAACGGGGAAGTTCTGCTTAGGCAACATTTCCTGTGACTCCCCCAGCATGTACTTGTTTCACATGGATTTTGTGAGACATCTCACAGTGCCAGCCAGTGTGCAAAGAAGAGGTAAGATCTGCATCTGTCCACTCTTCTCCCCATTTCTCCTAGAGCACATTCAGCTCTGAGAAGAGCTGCCCTGAGAGCTCTGTCAGAAGCCAGTGGCCACTTCCCACCTAGAGCAAGCTGTTAGCCAGGTCTACAAAGATCCCAGCCAGACAGATAATTATTCTGTATCTGTAAGCACATATACAAAAACTGCAGCATTTGTAATCTTATCATCCACTTCTAATCCCTAGTTCATTTGCTATATGTTATACAACCCACTAGTTATAATGATTACGGGTCAAATAAACTAAATTAGTCTTGCATAGATTTTTGGTTAAGGAGGCTAAGATTCAATGAAAATTCAAAACTAGATTAAAAGAGAAAGCATACACCAATTCACAACTTATGTGAAAATGAGACAGACTTCATTCCAGAAGGGACAATTCAAAACAGACCACAGAACAAAACATCTCAAAATCTGTCACTTTTGTCACGTTTGAAAAACATAAAGAAATGTGACCATCTGATCAAGAAAGACGAGCAACAGATAGCAAGTGAAAATTGCTTCTTCCTCAAGCTGCCACAGGAGCTGAATCTATACAGAGTATTTGCAGATCTGCAACCTTCTGCCATGAGCAACAAGCAAGGGCTCCCCAGTGCAATGCCCAGTGGGAAATTTCAGCTTGTAGGGTAAAAGTAACCAAAACTTGTTTGCTAATGACAAGGATGTGTAGCTTGTTTATGATCCTGTTTATGATCTTGAAAAGCTGGGTGGAAATAAAGATGCAGTTACGTCTAGATTTTCCATCAGTGTGAATCAGAACTCCATTGGGAAGGACTATTTTTCTTCTGCCATTGAGTTTGTAGACTCCAAGCTAAAATAATAGACATGCTCTGAATTGCTTTCCAACGGGAGAATGTTTTGGTTCTTTTACAAGCTATCAGAATAAATTTTAAGAGAAGTATTTAATTCATAATCAAATAAGGAAAAGTTGACTCAGAGAAAAACCCCAAAGACTGGGTAAAGTAGGCTTAGTCATTGAAAGAAGCTGTTTCCAGGCTTCTTTAGCATTTGCACATCGTTAGCATGGATGTGCACATCCATGGATGTGGAAATAAGTTGGCACACCCTAGAGAACTACACTCTTTGCTAGTCACCCAGAACTCTCTGGGCACATACTGACTTCTATTTCATGAGTAATTTTCAGCCATACTTTCATATTTTCAGCCTGCCAGCAGGCTAATGAAGCCTTGCTCCTTTATCCCTTTCTCTTTGTGGCATGCAAGCAATCGTCTTTCCAGTGGCACAGCTGCAGCCTCAGCCACAGAAAACGATGCCATTTTGTTGTCCGTTAGAAAGGACAAAGTGAGCAGCAATGCTCTTGTAGCAGTTTTTCTTCTTTGCATAACCACAAGATTATGAAACAAGGAAGTCCCAAATAATCCATAGGATGGTCTAACGTCTGCAGCTGTGATAGCCAGATCCCTGATTTCAAATCCATCCCCTGCTTTGTGGTCTATAACGATGATGGCTACTAAGAGAAAAACCAAGCCAGGAGGTATGCCTCCATCCACACGTTCTCCCTCCCTCATGAACCAATCTTTCCCTCTGGACCTTCTAGCACAACCCTAAACCCACCACCCACTCTCTCCCTTTGCCTCACTTTCCTTCCCTCAAATCTAATCCTCACTGTGCAGGACCTAATCCCCTGGCATGTCCCAGAGCAGCCATCCCAGAAACATGGCCCATTGCAATGGAGAACCATACAATATATTTTGGGTCACAAACTCTTGAACAAGGATAGATCCAAGCTCGTAAATCCACCGGGCACAGTGTCATGTTGTATGGATTTAACAACTCAGGTTCACAACAGGAAATCTGAGCCTTACAGCACTGCCTCCAAGCCAACAGATGCTTTTGCCTGCAAACCCATCGATCATCTTGCATGCAGCCAACTCACCTGTCACTTTTAATTTCAGAATTAACATGAATGAACTTCAGATAGCTCTGTGCTGCTCCATAGCTACATCCACATTCTGCGTTCCCTGAGTGCTGTAATTATGATAGCTTGCTTCCACTGTTATACACAGTGGTGATATATTAGCAACTAGAATTAGATTAGTTAATAGTATACTGGATTTTGAGCTGTCCTATTTCTGTCTAGGATTTTCATGATGGAAACACACTTGCATGTGTATACATGTGTATGTGTATATGTGTATTTATATATAGATATGCGTATATACATATGCACAAAGAAATGAGATCCACATGCACATATATGTATGCTGCCTGCATGGGTAAGCCCTGCACTTGTGGGCAGCATGAACCTGCTTGCACAGACCCTGATCTGTGCCTAATCTGCTCATGCAGTCCAGTTCTGATGCTTTTCACATCTGATATGTGCACAGGGCAAAGTGATCTGGCCTCACAACAGAGGAGATACAATGGCTTTGCAGAAGCTTCGACTGGGCTGCAGGTGTCAAAAAAATCCCAGAAAAAATGTTTAAAAATCTTAATTCTGACTACACTGAAAGCAGTGTTGAAAAAGGACATTATGTCTACATGAACCTGGATATTATTTGCTCTGATTGGGAGTTATTCTTTGTGTATGGATTTAATGATACCTATGATACATATTAAAATACTTAGAGTACTGCCGGAAGGATGTCATCAACTTTTAGTATACCTTATTGCTTTGTAGTGAACATTATATATTTTGTTATAACATTTTAGTACCTTTATAGCTTGGAATCCCCAAACTCCCATAAACTCAAATTCCCCTTGATCTCCCTAACAGATTGAATAACAACTATCAATATTAGACACAGATGTGTTAACCTTCCCTAGAAGTGTAGCACCAGTACTGTACACACCAGTACTATGTCGCACACTGCTTTAAAGACCTCAATGTAATTCACTTCTTTACCTTCCTATACCATTTTCTATGTTACTTGTCTGGCATCTGCAGATTCACACACATGCACAAAATACAGCCATGGTTAGAATGAAGCAACAATACAGTACAGCAACTTTGGGGAAGGAATGAAAAATGCTTCTATATCCAAAGAAAGAGAAATTTTTGGTCAGAATAAGGTGATTCAAGCCCCAGTTGAGACAAAAAAGCAAAAGATAATTAAAAAAAAAAAAAAAAGCAAGTAACCAGAAAGAGGTTTCTGAAAGTCATTGGAAAAAGAGCATCACCAGTAAGGTATTCTGTAAAATCCCACAACACCAGTTCAGTATTAACTCAACAAAAAGAGTGCTGTCTTGATTCATTGGTATCACCACCTGCATACTAGGGCTTTTCCTACCATAGTACTAGAATGCTGAAATTCGTTTCTCAGTTTTGAAATCACAGCTAGTGACCCTTGCATTGGCAGGGAAAGCTGCATTTTACTTTCTAATAGTTCAATTATAAATGAGCTGCAAAACAAATGAAGGGTGGTTCATTATGTTGTGACCTCTGATCATTACATATCCCCACTGTAAAGAACTATCCAACCCTTATTTTCCTTCTGTGTCTTCTGCCAACATTTTCATAGTTTGGCACGCAGGAAAAAGCAGCACAAGCAGCTGGTCCAGACCCCTGATGTGGCATATCGGGCACCCGCTGCCCGACCAGCAGAACAGAGGCTGAATTCTCCTCGTCTTTCCCGAAACAGGGAGTGCAAACTACAGCCCCTCTCTGTATTTAGCCATCACTTTTCACAAAGCTTGTAAGAACTTGTTAACTCTGAGATGTGTAGCTCTTCTCACATTTTGTTGGAATTGGCCAGTGGGACATGGAAAGATGACAGTAAGAGCGACGCAAAAGCCGCACGTAGGAGACAAGCTGTACGATCAACCTTCTCTCCTTTCGCTTCAGGTTGTCATTGTCCTCTGTTTCCAAGTATTCCAGATACTCCCTAAAGGGGAAAAAAGTCATTTATATTAACAGCTGCTTTCATTGATAACAATTTTACGGCTCTGTTGTAACTGAAGACGATGACATTATGTTACATGTATTTCAACTCTGGACTCTCATAATACACTTAAACTACAGGAGACACACAAAGGGATTGCTGGGAGAATTTATGACAGTCAAAGAGCTCAACCCCTTTGAAAGAGAAACGTATTCATAACACAGAAAATGCTGGAGCATTAATCAGCCTGTCAGCCAAATTGCCATTTTTTATTTTACTGATTTTATATCATTTTCCAGCCAACTACGTAACTTCAAGCCATAAGGAAATCATACAGGCTGAGTTCCTTATGCTAGGGTGTATTTTAAAATCTGTATTTTAAAGAAGCTGTGCAAGGGAAGTATCTAAGGATGTAGCCTTATATTATTGGTAAAAAGAAGTCCATTCACCTCCCTCAAGTTTTTATATTTACCATTTACAGATTAAATATCCTTATAAAGATTTAGATGAAATAATGACATAGCTCCTTCTCAAGGTACTCCTTTTCTCTTTAAAAGTTAACATAAAAATATACAAAAGGAACATTTAGCTTGCTTGGTTTTCCCATGTGTCAGGTCCTTAAAATACACAGAATAAAGAGCAAAAGCTACGCCATCCATCATGCAACCTTCTCAGACCTTTCTCACCTTTAACAACTACTTTTCCCTAAAGAAAAAATGTTGTCCTTATTAAGGAAATCAAAACAAAAGTTAAACAGAGAGCACTTGAAAATGAAAGTCTATTAAAATTGTTCAATTATGCCAGGACTTTGACATTTCCACACTCTCCTGGGTCACCCAGAACTCTGCAAACAATTGCATTGTTTCACGCTAAGTGAATTTATTATTGCTGAATATTTTTCAGTGACTGCCCTGGAATGTGGTGCTTTCCATTCACCTTCTAGTTGCACTGGGAGGCAGAACATCTTCCAGGTTTATTCTGGTGCTTGGTGTAGTCATGTAGACATGGAGGGCTGTGCAAACTGAAACCACTCTTTTTAACCCCTGCAGTGACTCCAGCAATAGCTTATATCCAAACTAATGGTCAAGATTGAGACTATAGAATCTGGCAAGCATGACAGCTAAGAATGAGAAATCTTCACATCGTGTGTGTGCAAAATATAGTGGCATGGCACAGATAAGATCATGTCATGAGGCAGAGCCTACCATGACAGCAATGATTAAAACCTCTCAGCTTCCTCCATGTACTTTTTGTTTTGGCTGCTAGGATGACAGCTCACTCATAATGACACCAGGAAGCTTCAGCTTGGGATTTTTTTTCCACCAGAGAATCTACTTGTATATTGATTTCTTAACGAATGGTTAAAATCTCAAATCCCAAAAAAGCAGTCCTCAACAGGCCATGGTGTTTGCTTCCCCCCCCACCAAGAAGAGCCAAGCAAGTCCTAAACAGGGCCAAATTTCTAGAGTCCAGGTGTTTTTCCACAGCCGGAGGGGAGAGGTGTGGGAAACTGTTTGTAGTTTAATGTGGGATCACAGTGTGCAGGCAATCCAAAAAATTGTGCTGACTGCCAGATTTTCACTCAAAGGGAGCAGCAAACCTGTGCTGTTACTGGAGCCCAACACAGACGGACAGAGGAGCCTAAGCCCTGTCATTACTGCTCTTCTGCCCACCGCACTCACCTCAAAGCTGGCTTGGTAACAGAGAGCTAGTCACTCAGACCATATGAATGACAATATCTTGTTTTAATATCAGAATTAAAACATATGGCTATAATATTTTTAACTCTGCCAGACTGTCCTTTCTGCCCTTGGTAGCTGTCTTACAAGAAAAATGGGATTTGGAGGGGGATCAGCAACACTTCCACGCAGACATGAAAAGCTCCTCATGGATGGCAAGTTGTGTTTTACAGGCTACCTAATGGCCTGGTGCTCCACGTCTGTCCATCCAGTCTGCCACCAGCACACTCACATGATGGGTTTCCAGCAACACCGAGCCCAGCACTTCCTCCATGCTGGCCGCAGACACGTTATTAATTTTCTGAATCATAAAAGGGAAATCCAAAGGCAGAGCTTTGCTGGCAAATGAGTTTCAGCAACTCTGAAGGCAGGGGAGGGGGAAGCAGCAAAGAGCTGGCAGGTCTTCACTCCTCAGCATCTGGGAAGAAGATTTCCAGGACAAAGGCTGGGCAGGCAGGGGGAGAGAAGAGCATTCCCCAGCTGTGCCAAGTACAGGCAGACAGCTGGGGTTCAGCAACCAGTTCTTGGGAACCAGGCTGGGTCCTGGTTTTGATTTTGATTTTGCTGTGTGAGGAATTGCAAAGCCTCTTTCTCCCAGAGGGCATTAGAAAGGCTGGAAAGCCGTATGGCAGAGCTGCCTCTTGGAAAACACGGGGAGTGCAATCACACAGACGTCACGGGGCTCTGGTAACTTCCACACCAAGCAGGACCTCCTGTATTACCACTGCCTGGGCACCCACGCAGCCCCATGGAGGTGACCTACATACCACCCGGCTGGCCCGCAGGCCCAGAAGATCTGCTCCATTCCCTCCTAACGATCCCCCTCTGAACTCTGCCCAAAGACAGCATGCGCTTTGAACATCAGCCTCCTTATTTTGACAAAAACCATCTTAGTTTCCAAATGCTCTCACCTCATATGCTGTGTGAGTGGAGCCTGGAGCTCACTCCTTCTGTATATAATCTCATTTCGGCTGTGTGGTCAATAAGGAAGCTGCATGTTCTTAGATGATACAGAGAATTAAGGGGAGCTGGAAAACTAATATTAAGTAATCATCAGTGAAAGCAATCATAGTGCTGGGAAGAGAGCACAGACGTGCCGTGCGGGGAAGCGCACAGCATTCTTCCAAGCAGGCTTTATCTGCATTGCAGTGTATTTCATGTTGCTTTAAGAGTATCCGGAGACACATAAAAGAATTTCTTCTAACTGGGCACAGTATGGCACTAATTAATAAACAAATACAGAAATCAAGCAAAGCCACAAAACAGACTGCTAACCCCATTCTGATCCTGTGCATGCAATATTTCAGCTCCTGTGGAGACATTGCAAAATCTTCTAATCAAATACTGGATATGAGGCAATTACACTCTGCTGATCTCATTTTTTCAGCGATAAATAAAAATCTCAATTGCAAAAGAAAGTTGAAGTCAAACACTCACTGTCTGCAGCTTTGTCAGGAATGACCCTCTGTGTTAAAAGTCCACTACCTAATTTTCATCTAACTGGTTTCTCTCCCTCTTAATTTCTTCCATTTTAGGAAGAAAATCATTAAAATTAATACAGTACAGTCCTTCACAAATGCTGGACTTGGTTGGTAGCTACGGTACTGCATTTAGATAGTGAGAGTCTGTCAGCACTGCGCAGAACTCTGACCTGTCAGTGCAAAGTGCTCAAGCAGGAAATCTTCCGTCCTTTTTGAGCCCTGTGGTTACCACTAGAGGGAGATGTCGATCAAAGAATACTGTTTGATGCCATTAGAAAAAAATAAATAAATAAATAAAAAATAAATAAAACCTGTTGTAAATAGCTCTTAGGAGATATAACTACACACCAAGAAAGAGGAAAAACAAGTTTCCTACGATTAAAAGCTCAATTATTCTGCCTCTAAAAACAGTTTTTTATCAGATTTCTGCAAGATTAATAAATAAGAAAAAAAAAACGAATCTTCTTGGAGGGTGAAGGAGAAAAGCACAAATGTAAAGACTGTTTTTGACATACTTGCAAACAAAAAACAGGGTACCGACTGTCATGAAAAAGAATGCATGCTTTAAGATATTACATGAGGAATGGTTAACATGAGGGATGATGTGAAAATCTGTGATTGTAAAAGTGCTTACTTTAGTAAGTAGTCCACTGATGAGTCTCACCAATGAGGTTCTCCTTATGTATTGAGATAGAACTGACCTCCTGGCAAGCAAGCAAAAACTTTGATTTAGTTTCTCTCATGTTCAGTTGTTGTCTTGTGCCAAGAACCATCAAAAGCTTTGCTCACATTGTTGATGGCCATGACCATGAGAGTTTTATCTAGGGTGGTATAGAAGAGACACAGATATTGCCTGTCTGACAGGATACAGAAGATGATATGGTCTTTGCCATCAAGAATCACTAATGTGCCATAAACTTGTGGACTGCCATTCACAACCTCAAATGTTGCAATGATGGAGTACTCTGATGGAAAGCTATTTGGGTAAGCCACACTGTAAGAAAAATACATACAAGGCCTGTTAGAGTCTGCCTGCTGGCAAATACAGAAATGATCCATTCAGTAAATTACATTTCTAATGATTTTCACATAGCTATTTTAATGGCTCTGTAATGCAGCAGAGAGACCCACATCAAGAGATGTTAAGGAATACATTTTAAGATCAGTATTTAAAGGTTTTGGCTCCATGAGGTTTCCTGATATTAATTAGCCGTGTGTCTGGGGACTTCAAAGAAGAAAAGGTCACTATCTGCATTTTTATCTCAGGCAAACTTCTGCTGAAAACACCGGGGTAGCTCTTCCTGTGGGTCTGTGCAGCATTCAGCAATGCTCTGCCAGCCGCAAAGGTGACCAGGGTGAGGCCACTAAGAGCAGGTTGTACATCTTCCTGGTCCTTTGAGGTGGGCTGTCTTCCAGCACAACCGAAGGGAGTGTTCTTGAGGTGCTTTTATGTGTATTGACTNGGGGATATAGGCTGCGAAAAGCACTTGGCACTATATCATTGTCTACCAAGACATTTTGATTAGTACCAATACTATTTAAACCTTACCTTCTCTTTTTAACAGTGATTTCTTTATTTAGCAGTGTCTCGTCTCTTAAAAACAAAACAAAAACACTGATAACTTAATTTATAGATTACCCAGAGCTTCTCCTGTGCTGCATAGTAGGATTTTTGGGATGGACTTATGTCCCTGAGTTTGATTCTTTGGCTATGCTTATCTCATTTCCTTCAGACTATCTGAATTCCTGAAGAAGCTCAAACAAGTGCAATTTGGAAATGCTTCTATTACCTTCATTTGTTTGATATGGATCCACAAAAATTAGCATTTGGTAGGATTTTCAGCCCATCTGTTTGACCTCAGTGACTGAGTTGTTCTTTGGAGGTAGTTGCTATCTAGAAATGCTGCCAACAGGAAATGTATTTGTGGTTGTTATTTCCAGGGCTGTATCTTAAAATCATCAGGTTTGGCAACTCAAAGGAGGGAAGATACTGCCCTTCTTTCAAAGTGGGCCTGGATGCCAAGGGCATGCAGAACCCTGGTGCTGGCAGTGCCCGAAGGGGTGTGAGCTGCACCAGAGGAAGTCGAACAAAGACACAGTTATCGACCTGTTTCCTGATCACCTACTAAAACTGGAAGTTTACAATGGAATGGAATGGAGAAGACAATCCCAGCTCCCCATAAGTTCTGAAGTACACCTAAATCGTGTTTGATTTCTTGTTTTAGAAAGCTCAGTGAGATTTTTATAAATTTCCTTGTTTTGGTTACCTGATGCACTCTAGAGTAAACGTACTTTCAAAACCAAAGACTAGTTGGAAGGTATGAGACATTTCCTTCCCCTGTTCTAACAATGACTTCTTGCCCTAGGAAACAATATCTGTTCTTCACAATTGCTTATTTCATAGGTAATTAGAAGTAAAAAGGGAGTGTTTTGTCAGGAAATGTGTTTCTTACCCAGCTATGTGAAATACAATTGCATCCACTTGGTTACTTTACAAGTAGGCTTCAGTTTTTTCAAGCTTAGCTGAAACGCCTCACTGCTGTTAGCTTTCAGACTAGACTATGACAGCAGTGGATCTGCTGCCGAAATTTTGAAGCCAAGCACAGTTCTTGGTATGAGTGTTTCCATTCTGATATCCAACATGTTCTACCAACTAGAGAAGACTTAATATTTAAGAATACATTGAAGGACCCAGTCAAAGATGGACAAATGTATTTGGTGGGTTACTTTATAAAATAGCATAATCTTTAGATGCAGAACTCCTTTTTTTCCTGTTCATTTTCACCAGACAGAAAAGCGGTTTAAGCTTAATGTTAAACTGCATCCAAAATGAAGGTGTAGTTCAGGAGTTCTTCTAATTCTGTATGTGCACAAATGAAATAAATTCACAGAAATACGTTTTTACCTTTAACAAATAATAATATTAATAATAATAATAATAATAATAATAATAATAAAAAGCAGACCTATTATAACAAAAGTGGAGATCAGTTTTAATTCCATGAAATATAAGATCATTTCTCTCAAAAAAAAAAAAAAAGTTGTCCTTTAATGCTATTAATATAATTTGTTGGACTATTTACACTTTAAAACATCATAGATTAGTTATGAAGAAAAAGCATTGTTACTTCTCTCTATTCTTCATTGTTACATATCTGTGTAACAAACAAAAGTATTTTCAATCAACTCCAAATTAGAATTTATCAGCTATGAGGAGAAAAAGGCTCAGAGAGAATACATTTATGTTCACATACTTCTACTATTGGTTAAATACAGGCACAATGAAGCCTGATGGAGGACTGAAACAACCTGAAATTGCATTGTATGGCCTTCAGTATATGTATCTATGTAAGAAAACTTTAATAGTTAATTCCGATCACTGTTAATGATAGTCCACAACTAACAATCTCTTAGGCATTAGGCTTGCAATGATTTTTACACACA
>VXAA01003825.1:325278-478065 GCA_013399115.1 Anseranas semipalmata | reverse complement strand
AAAAAAAAAAGCTGATATCCTTCTAGGGGCTCTTATTTAATATGCTCTATATCTCACTCTAAAGTTGCTCTGCCTCTACACTGAACAAAAAATGCATAAGTGCTAGGAATGTAAATATCCCTTCACTGTATAAATTCAAAGTCTAGATATGTACTCAGCAATTATTTTGAAAATTGTACTGAAGAATCATCCACAATAAGAAAGTGGCAAGTAACATCTTCCACAGCAAGATTATTAATATTGTGAAACTCGTCATATTTGTTGGAAAAATAACACAATCTCACCTGACTTGTACTTAGAACATTCCAGATGTAGCATACATAATTAGTACAATTCAACCCTCCTGTGCTGAGAAGTAAAGTTAATTATTGAAGGCACCACTTAGAGTTTACTGTGAAAGTCTGTTCTAAGAATTCAGCTTTCTGCTTTTCTACAGACCCTTACTAGAAGATTAATGTAGCTATTTATTTTTTTTTTCACATTGATGGTTTTCTCTTTCCTGTATCCTGAATTTGATTAAACAGACATGAATCATAATTTTACAAGGAAAGGTATGGTATTAAACAGATTTGCTTCTTATCATTCTCACCATAAGATCCAGCCCTAAAGCTACTGATGTCAGAGGAGTTTTGCTCTTAACTTCATTTTAAAAAGATAAGTCTCAAAATTACTCACAGAAAAACAAATCTTGCTTTGTTAAATCCACCCATCCAGGCCTGCTACCCACAAAGCAAATTTTTGCTTCCTTTAGGACTGTAGGGAGGTAGGGATCAGACCCGTGGCAAGAACATGTAAGGTTCAACAAGTAACCCAAACTCAAACTCCCAAACTCAACACGTTTCCCCAAAACCCCTGATCAGTTCCTTCTAGTTCTGAACTCTGTTAATGACAGTCTGTAACTGTCCATTTACATCCATGCAGTGTTATTTTTGTGATGATGAGATCCTCACCACAGAGAGCTACTGCTTGTATATATATGCATAAAGTTTCTGTATAGACGTATCTCTTGAGAGCAAAAGAAAGACTGATCAATGAGCTTTACAAACCCCCTCCAAAGTCCATAGACAGAAACAGATTCTTCTTCTGATGCTGAAGTGTGTTGGAGTGCTTCCAGCCGGGTGATGCAAACCCTGCATCTGAGCCCAGCTGTAACCTGTTTAGCATCAAGCCTGCAATTGCTGGGTCTGGCTGCAGCCAACCTGCATTATCATCTTCCCCATCAGCCCATCCCTGGCCATAAACAGAAAAAAAGGCAGAAGGGGATATGTGTGTACTGACATACACAAATACTTATCAAAACAAGGACAGGAATATTAATATGTTATTAGGGTGTTGCAACGACAATAACAATATGCGTTTGGAACCATAGTGCTTTAAATACTGATATTCAAATAAATAACACCACTGCAGAGATAGGAATCACTTCCTTAAATAAGGATCAAAGGACTGGGTCTCAAACGCCATCTTTCATAACCTTGCTTTAAATGTTCTATTAGTATATGCACTTACTTTTATATATCTATATATTTAATACAGGGAGATGTTTATTGCATCACTTCATAGCTACTAAAAAGCTGTCATTGTTAAATTATATGTACATTTACATTAAAAGAGATCCTACGCATTTACTACTTGGTATCTTTGGAAAAAAAAAAAAAATCTTAGTATTCTTGTAATTAAAATAATGCCCAGTTGATTCTTTTTGTATTCCAGTTATTGTGAATAAAATCACACATGGTTAAAAAGGAGAGGGAGAGAAATCAAATGTAAGAATTCCTTAAGCACAGCTAACCATACCCTGCCCTTTCCCAGCAGCTAGCAAGAACAACCACACAGGCTGTCTGTGATGGATACCCTATGATGGGTAAAACATTCCCAGTACAAGAAGGCAACATTACAGATAAAAGCAAGAAACAGCAATCTTTGACAGGCAAGAGGCAAAGTTGCTGTGAGAATTGAGCCTAAGAGCACACACAGCATACACAAGCGAGCAAAAAGAAATATATAAAAGCTACAGATGAAAACAGAGCCACAAGGATACTTCACACCAAATGTCTCTCACAGCCCCATCATCTTTGGGCACTTTTTGCTTAGCATTGTAGTGCCTACAAGCTCCGCTTTCTTGCGGGAACATGTGAGTCCTAGGTTTTTGCTTCTCTTTGGAAGGTTCTTCTCCAAATGGAGTTGCCTGGAAAGTCTCATCAAGGCTGAAAGATATTTCTGGACTGCTCTTCTCCCATCTGCCCAAGAGCTTTCAGATATATGACTATTTACTGGGAGGGCAGTGTAAGTCAGCTTTGGTTAATAGGTAAACACTGCTCAATCATCCTTGAGGCTCCAGATCTCACAGTTAACAAGTCTTCCTTAGAAGATTTTCATTTCCTCATCTTACCTGTATGTAGGTTTGTAATGTTTCAACAAGTCACTTACAGTCCAGTAGTAAAAGGTATCTGTTGAACTAAAATCTAATAGAATATTTCTAGCTGCTACTCATATCTACTATGGAATTTATGGCTACCTGTTTATTACTGAACACAAGAATTAATAAAAGTCTTAGATCATTACAGTAAAACAGATTGTTGCTGATCATTGTGGGACATAAAAAAAAAAAAAAAAAAAACTTATTAACTATTCTCCTTATTTGAGGCAATTCTATCCATACATGTAAGATTCTGCTGGACCCAATGGGACATTTTATAGTAACAAAGATGTAGTGTTTTACAACGACTTGTTAGATCTAAGACAAATACATCAGCTGCAGATAGAATGGATTTTGGAGTTTTTTTCCAAATGGTGTTCTTTGACTTCTAGAGATACAAAACGAAAGCAGAAATGATCAATGTCATAGCTGAGTAGCCCATCAGTAACCATTTCTCCCTCTCACCCCACCTTAAGGAGACTCCAGGGCAATGTTCACTTTAGCCTAACCTGGGACACCAAGAGAGAGGAATGGGACATTCTATGGCTGACACCAGAAAGAACCCCAAAATAGGCCATTTGTGTCCCTCTTGGTGTCCCAGACATCCCAACAAATTATGCTTGGTATTTTAGTTACATGAGTATAAGAAAACTGAACAGTTGCCAGTAACCCCAAACATTATTTTTGAGTGTTCCCTGGGCTATATTGTGTCTGACTGTGTAACTAACTGCAGCAGCAGGAGACCAGGTAACTCTCACCAGTACCTGGCTGTCTCTCCTCACTCAACACTATAATAATTTTCAGGGAATACATGTGGTAGTATTTACTGTCAGCTTCCATCAAGACTTAAAATGCTGAAAAATTCCTTTTAATCCATAGCCTTTATTCCTGGTAGACCAGACACTTGAGCATGTGATGTCCAAGCCTGTGCTTTCTATGATAGCTGCTCTCTCCTCCCATAGGAAGCAACAGCGTTTGACCATATGGTTCATTAGAAGCTCCCCATTCTCTCATCCAGAATAAAAATCTCCCTCTTACCTTAACCAAATTTAGTGTTAATGAACTTCTATTATATACCGCCTACATCAAAACATAAAATCATGAGAGAAACCAGAGAATTATTACATTTTAAAAAAATTAATACCTCACTGGTAGTCCTGATTTACAAGCTTGAACTGAGTGCTTGTTGCATGTTGCATCCTCAGCGGTTACAAAGCTACAATGTAATCTTCAGTAATTTCTTGACTTAAAACACTACAATTAACAACCTTCTTTTTCCATTGAATATTTGTCCATAGGTTTGAGGACTGTTATTTTGTCTCCTGTACCTCTTTAAAGAAGAGATATAAATCTATTCCTCTTAAAATTATCAGTAAAGAGTACAACACATTTTCAATAGATTACTTATCATCTCACGGAGAACTCCTTGCAAAAAGTTAGCAAAGGATATCATTTGGAGAAGTAGTGAAGTAAAACTTGAATCAGGCTAGTGGCATGCCTTGGTCTAATTGTCAACTGAGATAAATCAAATCCAACATGGTACCTATTAAGTAGCCTTCAAACTAAGACTTCAACTGAAACCTGTTCAGTAGTAACCCTTCCAGCTATAATACCCGGATAACAAATGCAAATCACATAAACATTTGAAAAAAACACGGGACATCCACACATAAGCAACTATCACCAAGGTTCAGGCTCTTCAGGCTTTGATTGTCATGTGGTCAGTTTTTAGTGTCTGATAAGAACCACACCTCACTTTGGCTGTAAACAAAGAGATTAATGTTTCTCATTTTTGCTTCCACATCCTCTGTTTCATACTGAAATGTCAGAATAAAATCAGTAGTGAAAATATTCACAGCCAAACCCAAAAACTGTTCCTTGCATCCATGGTTCATCTGTATCTGTGTTCTGCATGATTAGGGTGGAAACCTAATGAGTTTTGAAGCACTAAGGTTCCCAAGGAAGTCCTCTGCACAATCATGAGCCAACCCCATGGTCATAAAAATCTCTGTTAAACTGGAAAATTTCCAACAATAAGTATGCGGTGAGTATCTCTTCCAGCCATCTTAGCAACCTGGTCCTCACAAATTCTGTTTATCATGTCCATGCTAGTCTGCAACTTAACTGCTACTTCTTTTACTTTGCAAATATCCATCCCTTCAACAGTTGTCCTTTCTCCACTTCTTGTGAAATTTTTCCCCTTCATCTCCAGAGACTGCCTCAATCTTCTGTTCTGATGAAGTGATTCAAACTCACTGTGGGAAACCACATTCACCTTCAGGGTTGCCTCACTTCAAAACTGAATTAAGCAATGGTCCCTCTCACACCATAGGCTCCTCTAGCTGTTTTCTCCACTGAATCAGAGCAAGCTGACTTCTAACACAGCAAACCTAATTTCTACTTCAGGTAAAACACAGTGCCTCAAATATGTTTGAAGTAAAAGGATCTCACTTCTCAGTTAGCAGGGGATTTTCTCTTACTGGTCCGGTGGAGGGCAGCAGAATATTTACTAAAGAGATCCCTTATTTAATAGTTTCATCACTGAGTTGTCCCAACAAAAGGCTTCATAAAAACCTTGGAAAAGTTCGGTACTTCTTTGTTTGGCTTACAAGATATTACATATTTGTTTGTTTCAGTTGGAAGTAAGTTTTTAGACTGTTTGAGACTATTTTTCACATCAGAGATCGTGTCTTAAAACAAATGCTTCCTGTATAAATAATTCTGTGGTGCTCCCATTCTTTCCAGAGCTAATGACATCCGCACTGGGAGGAGGAGGGTGGTAACACTCTGCCTCGCAGCCGGCTAGTCCGCTCTCCTCTGGAAAGCTTGCATAAGTTTACCAGTGGTTTAAATCCAACTTCATATCTCCATCACAGCAGTATTGGCACACTGATCATCTTGCATCATTCATTTGTTATGAGCGCACGTTATCTCAGCTTTTAGTTTAATGTAAAGGGGAGTCAGCAGTACTAATGGAATAGTTTGGAGTCTGTGGCCTAAGTTGGAAGCCAAATTCAAAAAGGAAAATATTTTAATGTGCCTGTTAATGGATTTTATACAATTCTCTTTAGTAGAATCTGAATATCAAATATATTAATTTTACAGTGATGTTTCATGAAAAGTTACTGATAATAGTCTTCCACGTAGGAACAGATGGACTGCAGAAAGATTGCTGATAATAAAATACAGAATGTCTAAAAGTCTTCAGTCTAAATCACAGGAGCTGTAAAAGGTCTTTAACTAAGGAGTGTGCAAGTGTTTTATAGTCCATAAAAAATTCACTCTCTTTACCAAATGTTTGGGGTATTCTCCTGGAAATGAGATTTCCTACTGACTTTTACAATGACAATAATGCAGAAGGCAGAACAAAGAGGCACCGCATAATGATGTGGAGTCAGGAAGGGAGCAAAGGATGCTGCGCTGTGCCCCCAGCATCTGCTCGCTCCCTGCACGGAGCTGGTGATACCTGTGCCACAGAGTGGCTCCAGCACTGTAGGTCACGCTGGCAGGAGCAGGGAGCAGATGCCGGTGTCCCAGGGGTGACAACTGTTGTGCTCCTGGTGTTGTGTTTCAGGAGTCGGCTCAAGAGCTCATGCTGCAATACTGAGGAGCACAAAGGAGTACACACTGGGAATGGTGCAAACGTTACAGTGAGAACTTTGAGTCCTGCAGGTGATTTCTTCCTGGCAAAATCCAGTGTTTTGAATTATAACTGAAGCAAAGAGCTATCAGGTAGCTGGGTGCAGGTATATATTGAGTGCTTAGATAATAGAGTGAGTGCACTGGAGAACCCTTCCTACCCCAGGAAATGGGCTGTAGGGAAAACATGATGAAATTATTTCCAATTATACTGCAGGAAATTCAGAACAGGGTAGCCTATGCAAATCTAGCAACTGCCAGAAACAGAAGGGGTTTTGCTCTGTTTCTCACAAAGATATTGTCAGCTGCTGATACAGACAGATAGATAGATACTTGGCTGCAGACAGTGAAAGCAAAGAAAAGCACCATACAACAGAAGTGCAGTCTGAACTGTGAAGAGTAAGGACAGCAGCTGAGGGATGCAGCAAGCTACTGAGGCTTTCCTGTAGGATTATCATGCAGTGAACTCCAGATTATTTACAGCTGGTTCTTTTGGGCAGGTAAAATTCTTTATAGCTCAGGGAAAATATAAATTAGACAGGAGCTCTCTTACTGAGACGTGGGATTTCAAACAGGAAAAGGGAAAGTACTGATGAAGGGCAGAATTTTATGCAGCATTATTCCTAATTTAATAAACTCCTGAAGTAGGATATTTCAATATAAAACGAATTAGCAACTTCCTCTTGGAGCTGAATGACCTATCTGTAATAAATACTTACTTGGATAAGATGGAACTGTATATAGTACATCTTGACTAGTAACAATGCACAAAGTACCTGCATGTACATATAAATTCTACTTTATGCTCACACTTGGTTTGTTAAGCTATTGTCATTGATACATGCTGTAGTAAATGTAATTACAGAAAATACAGTGCTCATAAAGCAAGCGCTGGCACCGGAATGGAAATCTTGCAAAAGAAAACTGCTCTGCATTACTGTATGCAAAGACTGACCGAATAACTGACACAGATCATGCAACTTTCAGAAGATCACAGAGGTCTGCTGAAGACCAAGAGTTCAATCGGTGCAAGTTCCATCCAATGCAGTTGTTCTAAACTGGAAAACATCGACATTATTTCTAAAGCATATGGAGCTGTCTTAAGTGGTTGTTTACAGTAGTATTAATTGCTGTGGAGCCTGATCAGATGGAGACGTTGAAAGGAACAAAGCCGGAAAAGTGAAACAATAGGAAAGAGAAGGAGTGGCCCATGTGCACAATAAGCAGGTTCACAGCTGCTAAAAAAAGCCTCCCATGGACCCTGCTCCCTGTGACTGAACTGTTTGGCCAGGGTTGTCCAAGAGACACCAATGCAAACACTTGAGGCGGTCTTTCCTTTCCAGGTTTGTTGGCTTCCCATCAGGTCTGGAGGAAACGTCCTGTCCTGCTCACAGCACGTTCCCTATGGCTTCTGCTGTGAAGTTCTTCTGAGCTTCCAACGTTAGCTCCCAGGCGGCCCATCTCTGCTTGCTTACGTCTAGCTCTTTTTTAGCACCAAGCTCTACCAAAGGGTCAGCAGCTCCTTCCCATCCTTGACAAATCACAAAACATTTGCACCACAAGGATGACAGTCAGCACAAGGTTTCTTCACAGCTGGAAACCTGGTATTGTATATTGTAGTGTCTCTTGCTTTGGTTATTGCCTGGCCTGGATCCCCAATACCTTCCCTGTCTTATTGCTTTCTTCATATATGTGTCATTTTTTGTACAATATTTTTGTCAGGGCACCACGTAGCTCATTTGGAGCAATGGCTGTGACCTGGGATACAGCAAATTGACTGTGTATGTGCTTTAAAGCTCATCAGAGAGCACACAAGCAGGTCTGGCAGGCCCAGCACACATAAAGCAAATTCTAAAACCATTAGCTGCTGTATATGATCAACCTCACATCACAAGCTTACTTATTTTTCTACTGGGGAATTTCCAGGCACAAACAGAATATCTGCTAAGAGCCTCTCAGAGGCAGTTATCCCTGTAACTGTGGTTGTAGAAAACAGAACAAGAAGTATTGTCAAAATTAACATGAGGGTGATTTGTACTCTTTTCCTGCAATGANAAAAAAAAAAAAAAAACCACTAGGTACAGTTATATATTAATAAGTAGCTCTTGGAGAGCCCAGAGACAAGCAGTAAATAAGGGACAAATAGGACACATCTTGCATTTGTTGGATGCTTGGGCAACATAGCATGGTTCTGTTCAGCAAGATTGCCTGTATGGCAAGTGAGGGTCCAGCAGGGTCAAAGACAGCAAGGTCTCACCAGGAGGCGAAAGAGAGTTGGAGCTCCTGCCCTAGCAGAGCAGCACCTTCCTGCTATGGGCTCCATTTCCTGAATTATAAGCAGGAGTGGCAAAAGCTGCAGCTGGGGAAAAAGAAAAGCAGCTTGCCAAGCAAGGGAGTGAATGATAGCTGGACAGGAGGCACCTTGCAGCTGGGACAAATAATGTGCATATGTGCAGGAAACCAAGAAGCCCCACAGAATGGTGAGCAGAGAAGCAGCAGACAATGCCAGTTCTGCAGGGGGCACGCATGCTGAATTACTGCCCCAGCCTCAAGGATGAAGGGAGATACAGATGCCTATCTAACTGCTTTTGTATAGGCTTGTAATCTGAACTGCAGAATGGCTCCTTTGTCTAGCCCTCTGGCTGAGGCTGAAAGCCATGAGGCATGCAGCCAGATGGCCAGGGCGGACTCTGAGGGAAAGGAGGAAAGCTTCATTCCTTAAATTTGTGCTGATCCCTGAGGCTTAGAGAACAAAACTCCATGGAGTGCACAGCCTCAGGGGATGATTTAGAGACCGAGGTTCTCAGACAGCTAGAAGACACTCACGAAGAAGGAGCAGAGATATGGATGTACCTACCTGATGTGACATATATAGTCTTAGCTGCTAAGATTTGTCTTACGAGATGTGTGTGATTTCAAAGTGCAGCTGGTGAATGGGATCTCCATTCGCTTAACATGCCATGTGCATACCAGCAACAAATCTAGTTCTAAAAGAAAGTCCAATAACCTTATGGTCCCCAGAGAGCACTCTTTCAGGGAACTGCCCAAAATAGAAACTACATAGTGGGTGCCAGAGGGAGTGAGGCAGCGTAACCAAGAAAATGCATGCAAAACAAGTGCTGAGCAACAAAGAAGTATTTTTGTATTAACCCTGCCAAATGGATTATTTATACCCTAACCTTCTGCTGTTGGTATGACTGAGTTTTTTGAAGGAGAGTTGCAGCCAGCTTTTCCTACTTACTCAATGAAGCAGATAAGCTCACACCTTAAAGCAGCTCTGCCAACCTTTCACTACCTTCCTTTGCATATGGATTTCAGGATAATTCTTAAGGAAAGCAGAAGGTGGCAGTTCTCAAAGAGATATTCTGGGGATGATGAGACATCAGGACTGCCTAGACTGTAGACAGACCTTAAGTAGCAAAACTACATCAAGCGCTGAAAGCATGTACTTTCAAGAAAGATGTCCATGTTATGAAATGTTGATTAGAGGACCGGAGCCTGGAAAGTGGTGGAGATTGCCCAAGTGATCTTTGCTGCCCAAGGTGTGTCAGTGAAAGCTGAAAGGTGGCCAAGGAAACACACATAAGCAGGACAGGGTGCTCCAGTTAATGGGAGCCAGGTGCCTTGCCATGAAGATGAAGAAGCTATCAAGGGAATATTAGCAGTAGGACCACTACTACAGTGTTTCTTGTTACAGTCTTTCCCAGTTGTTTTCATATCTTTGGAGAACAAAAGAAAAGAGAAAGAAGCTGGACTCAAGAAGTCACCTTGCCTGTGTCAAGGCAAGGTCGTTTCTACCTTGAGCAGTAGCCTCTGGCCAGCTGCACCCACAGAGCTGACACCCACCTGCGGCCCAAGCCCAAGGCCTGCCTCTGGCTGCCTCCTTTTGCAGAGGCCTAGAGCCCCTCTTCTGCATTACCACCAGGTGGGTGCTGCTCCCTGAGTGACTGAAAAGCACCTAGCACGGGACAAGCCTCTGCCTTTCCCTCATTAGCACTGTTTGAGTCATGGTGGAAGAACGGTCATCCTCAAGTGTCTCCATAAGAGACTATGCAGCTCACCACAGCCCATCACTGAACTAAACCCTTCCAGTTAGACTTTGGGTTTTTATCTATTTATACACACAGCATGCATGTGTGTATGTAGATGTGTACAGACATTTATTTTACAGCATTGTAATGATGGGATCCCACCGCCTCCCACTTCTCCTTTCACAAACCCCTGGTATTTTGCTATCCTTATCATTAGAACATTTTATCTTTCCCTCAAGTTTAACAGAAATCTCCCTTACTGCGAGTTAAGATCGTTGCTTCTTGCGCTTTCCCCACTGGAACAAAGAATTTATTCCCTTCCTCCTTGGAGCATCCTCCGAAATATTTTTGACAAACATTGTTATCACACCTCCCCTCAGTCTTCTTTTCTCTAGACTAAACAACCCCAGTGCCTTCAGCTCATAGGGCATGATTTTTTAAACCTCTGTCATTCTTTTTGTTTGCTTCTGGACTCTGTCCAATTGGCCACATCTTTCTTGAAAGCGCAGTGTCCGCAGAATCACGTCTGAAACTTCACCAGTATGTTAAATACTAAAGTAGTTACTCCAAAGATCTCATTATTCAGCACTCCTGACTTTGCATCTCAGTGCTGAACTTGCAATTTTAAACTTTTTTTTTCAGGTTTTCCCCAGGAAAAATACAACTGGGGATGTTACTAAGGTAGCCGGGGAGTGTAGCACAGATGCCCAAAGCAGGAATCCAATGGCGCTGTGTAGGAAACCAGGCTAGTCACTCGGGTAGACTTGGGAGAAGAGCTGTTACCTCTTGCTAGATGATAGAGACTGCACAGTGAATTTAAGTTTACTCAGTGATGTGCACCATTGCTGTAGCACAACTATTTCACTACACCATGAGCTGTAAATGAGAGTATTTCTGTTGTCATTATAGCACTCTTGGGGTTGGGATTTTTTTCACCCCATTTTGCCACTAAATTGCTTCTTGTCCACTTGTTAAAAATTATGCCAAGTGAAAATCTAAGGAGGAAGAAGTACAGATAGAATTATTTATACACACACACAAGTGTATGTTGGGACAGATGTCTCGCAGTTACTTCATGAGGAAAAACTCAAGACTATTAAAAAACTGTCACCATAACTGTAACAGAGAATAAAATAATGTAATACTTGGTTTAAGATTGAAGTTTAATTATTCGTTTTGACTCATCATCTAGTGGACTCTGCAGCAAGATCCACAAAGAGTCTTCACAGACTGACATTTCAGTTACCTTTCTTCAACACTAAGATCTGCAAAATTCCTCCACAGCTTGCAATTCTTCTATTTCTTCCAGATGGGTATGAAATTTAGCATCCAACTGCACTTTTTAAGTTTGGCTTATGATTGCCTACCAAACTGTTTTTTTTCCAGGGCAGTGTCTGATTCATACAATCAGGCACCATAGTCCCTCCACAACTGCATGCTTGTCTCAATCAGCTCTGTGATAAAAATTTTTAAGGTTTCTCCCTTTCTTGGTTCCTCTCCTTCTCCTGACCCATCTCCAAAATTTCACACTTTCTGGGGAGGTAAGAGTGTGCTGAATCTATGTAGCAATACCTAATAACCAACCTCACATTATATAGACTATCTAAGATATCCTCTGCTACTAATTTAGCAACTCTCAGAAAATTACCTACATTTCACTTCCTAAAGTATCTTCATTTTCCCTTATGAAAAGGCAGATCTCCCACTTGAACTGCTTCTACTTGTCAGCCAAATTTTAGGAGAATTTGCACCAAAATTATAAACTTCTCTATTTTTTCATTCACCGTGTGTCTCTTTCCATCTCAGTTCCTTTGATATCTGCACTATTTTTTTTCTGGTCTTGTTCACATTAATGCTGGTTTTGATCCGATTTCTAAGTGGAGATTAATGAGGAGCCTGAGTCAGTGTCTAGAATTAGCAAACAGTTGGGTTAACCACCACTGAGGGAAGATCCCTGTGGGAGGGAGAGGTATGTACCTGCATTAGTCATGCCATTAACATCAACAATCTTTAACAACTAATTTGTACCAGACTACTCCAGGAGTGGGTTAGATTTCTGCTTTTAAATGATCGCATATCTTTGCACTCCAGATTTAGATCCTGGCATAGTTACAAGTTTTACAATTTCTCTTTCTAATATTAGCTGTTTCTTCCACATTTTAGAGGAATATGTGAAATTCACACAAAGCATACAAAGATCTTTCAAAATCAGAGCAAACATTAGCCTGCATGGAACACCATAGTGGAAAACTCACCTAGGTCTTGACTTAATTCAGGAGACTTGCAAAAATCCAGAAGTAGACACAAAGACTAGTGTTTTAAATTCTCAGACACAACCAATCCTCCTAAAATCTAGCTAGCAACAAAATAAAAAGAAAACAAACTGAAGCAAGTAAACAAAAAGCCCTCTTTTCCTTCAAATTTAAATTTGAATGTCTAACACACAGAGAGGTAGGCATCTATGTTGAACAGGCTGGAGATTAAAGTTTCCATAGTCAGCACACAGTATCAAGTCTCCTCTGAGATTTTACATAATTAAAATAAACTTCATCTAAGAAAGTAAGGGACTACCCAGAAGAATGAAAAACCTAAATAGTGTATGTCTGGGTAGAAGGAAGAGGCAAAAGGAACGTGTTGCATAGACACCAAAAAGGCTCGTGGAGCTGGCTCCAGCTCAGCACTGGCTGCGATGAGCCCCACCAGCTCCTCCAGCAGCACACGTGTGTGTGGCCAGCTCAAGGCTGGCAATGCACCAAGGCTAACACACCCAGAGCGCTAAAAGTGTGTTACCACAACACCCACCTGGCTCCATGGGAAGCAGCTGAGGTATGGACGGGGTGACGAATACTGCCTGCAGAGGTGCACGTTTGGTGCAAGCGTCAGCAGCCTTTACACCTGTCCTGGTTTGGCTGGGATAGAGTTAATTTTCTTCATAGTAGCTCATATGGTGCCATGTTTTGGATTTGTAATGACAATAGAGCTGATACACCAATGTTTTCGTTGTTGCTGAGCAGTGCTTACACAGAGTCAAGGTCTCTTCTGTTTCTCAAGCTGCCGGGGAGTGAGCGAGTGCTTGCGTGGTGCCTAGGTGCCTACCAGGTCAAACCACACCACTATTCTGTCCAAAGCAGTGCCCAGGAAGCTCTGGCCAGCAGTCAGCATAGGGGTTGTTATCTTGTGTGGGTGCAACAGAGAGAGAACTAACCTGCTTCTGGGCCAACAGAGATCTTGAAAGAAGCTGTTCATGCCACTGGACCAACACTAGTAAGATTCTTCAAAGGCAACAAGTGTATCAATAGCAAAAATTGAAACCCCAAACTGCCTGGACAACAGAGGGTGCCAACAGCACCACAGGATGTACAGTCAGGTCATTCCTCAGCTTGTAATTTAACATTTCCACCCAGTTCATAGAGTGTAGGGCAGCCAGCATAAGCACTGCTTCCCAAGAACATTCAATGGTTTAGCATAAAGCAGTATTGCACTCAACCCAGTGATCCAAATTCTTCGTTGTTCTTGGAAAACGCAGCAGCATACCATGGGAGCAGCTGTTCTAATCACTTCCTTTCATTACCCTCTATGGGTGCTTCTGTCAAGCTAACCTCCTTTACTGACTGGGCTTCTTTACAGCTCTTGACCTTCAGCTTTGTGAGAGAGTTTGAGACACCAGCTGCATTGTCCACTTTTGCCACAGTCTATTTTTTACCTCCCTCTGTCCTGCCTGGTCATTCACATCAGTTACCCTTTTCCAGAATTCACCATGTCACACAGCCTAAACTGCTGTTTTTCTGAAGAATGGTCCGGGCAGCATATTTTCTGTTTCAAACAGGCTAATAGCCATTATTTGTATTTGGCTTTCCAGGGTTGGTTTTTTTTATTTATTTATTTTTACTGGGAAGAATTCATCTTTGGTGCGGTAGATATGGCAGAGAAATCTCCCAGGTTGTAAGAGATTGCCACCTCCTCCCTCATTCCCAGTACTCCATCTTGTTTTTACCAGTAATCTGTACCTAAATAATGTTTAGCATAATATCTGTAACACCTGTGGTGAAAAAAACACTCCCCACACAATATCATTAGAAATAGTAGCAGTATTAATGCAGAAATAGTGCAGCATTAGATCATTTACTGAACACAGAGCTGAGTTCAACAAGTACTGACTTTATAGTGGCCAATGATTAATAATCAGCTGTTGAAATTTGTATAGTACAAATTTTCTTTCCCTTGAGCTCTATTTTTATTTTTTAACCCTAAACAGTAGGCTTGTTTCAGATCCTCAGTGTGACAACATCATGGTCTGATTCCAGCAGAGAGGATACAACAGTCCCATCAGCCAGTGGTGGTGACCCGTCACCATCACAGGACTGTTTTCTTGGTGCAGCATCCCTCAGCTCCAGCAATTTTATCTCTGTCCTTCAGACGCCAAGAGAAAAATGGCCAAGTCTGTCAAGGGGCAGATTTCTCAGGCTCTTTTGCAAGACCAGTGAATTTGGGATCAGAAGATGCCTCTGACAGGAAAGCTGTCCTCCAGCTGCAACATCCACGTATACAAACCAGGGACAGGGAGCTGGCATGGGGACAGGGGACGAGATGGCCAGGGGCAGCCCCACAAGGCCTGCAAAGGGGCACCACGGTCTCTCATCACCGCCACCTCCACCTGCTGCTGTGCGGCCCCCTCCCCTCCATGCCAGATGCCCCCACCAGGGGCACAGAGGCCAAGCAGTGGGGACGGAGCAAGGCTGGAGTCAGGTTTCTGTCATAACTGAGAGGGTAAGTGGTGCCTGCAACATCATTCTGCTGCTGTGTGCATCCAGCGCACTGGTTCTTAGGAATCTGTGTGCCCATCGGCATGGTTTGTGTGTTGGGCCTCTCCATTGAGTACTTTTGTCTTGCTTGAGGCTTTGCAGAGATGATGGCAGGGAATGTTCTCACTGTGTTCACTTCTAAAATGGAAAGAAGCCAGGACAGAGCACACCTGGGGAAGCGCAGTGTTTGAGAAGCATCTGCAGTAAGGTTTTTTACTGGTAGCCTGGCTCCCTAAGGGATGGAGACATGCAACAATGCTGCCTTCATGTCTGCCAGGGTAGAAGCCCCATGATTCTTGAAGCTGTTGATACCACCTGTACCTGGTGAAAGAGCTGGGGTCTCACAGGCGTGAAATTCCTGCACTTATTTGCCTGCTGGGATTTAATGAGCTTCTCCAGCAGCTCATCAGGGATGAAGTTTCCAGTTTTGTAGTGCCTGGACAAGCACAGCAATGGCTCCTTCTCCCACACCCAGTTCTCCAGCATCTTTGATGGTGCCACAGCAAAGTCGTGCTCCACCTGTGTCCTGCTGAAGCTGGCAAACTCTGCCTAGGAGACATGTCCAGACCATCAACACAGCCAGCTCTGAGCAGGGAGTCATTTAACCCTACAGGGGAGCACAGCAGGTGCGTGACCCAGGCATGTGGTAGGCTCTGATCCCACTGCCCCAACCCTCCTCCCTCATTTTGGCTTGCTCAAGGCCTCACCGCAGCTACTGGTCCAAGTAGAACTTGCTGACGGTCTCCCCACAGGAGGTGTCTTTCTCTGTGTAAAGCTGGAAGTCCTCATGCCAGACCTGAGCCTTCTCTTCCAAATGGAAGGTGAGCCCCAGCTGCTCACGGTAGATGGCCAGCAGGCCTGTGGTGACCCCCTGCATGAGGAAGTACTCCTTCAGCAAATCCTGGTCCACAATGTACTTGGTCTCCTCCACCTGATTCATGTAGTAACACATGTCCCAGGCATTGATGCAGTTGTTGAGCTCCAGGCCTCTCTTCTCACATGGTTTCTTTTTCAGATCCAGGATTACAGCCTGTTCCTTCTCCCTGAGGGGTATCAGTTTCTGAGCAAGCTCATCCTGGAAAACCACAGGAGGCAGGTTAGTGCCCAGGGGAGAGAGCAGCACACCCAGCCCAGCCCAGCCCCTGTTCCAAGGACTTGCATTTGCACTTAGCACCTGAAAGCAATAGCATGGCATTTCTGTAAGGCTGGAACTTTTCTAGTTAAATAGGAACCACACCAGAACAACGCAAGAAGATACAGAGAGAAGGCATAAACTTAGAAAAATAGATATAACAACAACAGCAAGGAAATTAAATCTGCATTTGTGAAGAAAAGTCCTGATCAGAAATTCATTTTGTTAGTGATCTCATAAAACCATCTTCACATTTTTCACATATTCAGCTATACAGCAGGTTGCAAACAAAGGAAGAATTTGTCTCTTGAGGGAAACCAGAAAAATGAACTAAATGGCAGAAGTTGAATTTGAATCATGAGCCAATAACCCCCAAAAGCAAAAACATAAGATTCCTCCAGTCAAGTATTTCCATTGCTAAGCTTGTGGAAAATTGCTCTATAATTAGGAAAAAAAAAAAAAAAAGAACTGTTTTTTTACTATTTATGTAGTAATACATAATTTTTCTGATAAGAACATTTGAGAGACCTAAGAAGTTTTTGTCTTTATTTATAGATTTGCAGAGTAAAGTAGCCTGACCAACAAAAAAAGTATTATAAAACTAGAAGATTTTAAAACACTAAAAAACATGCACAAAGCTGAGAAGCTGGTCCATCTTGCAGAGTTTACACTCCAGCTGACAGATTGAGGTGAGAGGCTATTGAGAGATCCATGAAAAGGACTCTGGGCACTACATTCTTTCTGAAAAAAGAATGAAAACAGATAATTTGCAATAAATAGTCTGGCAGGTTGAAATCATTTGTATTATAGCAGTACCCAGAGGGTCACTTACACTATCTGATATGTAATGTAATACATAGTGTTTTTTTTCCATGGATCTTAAGTTACGTACCGAATGGTGGACTGTCATTGTAGCAATACCAAGTAACTCAGCAAGATGGTCTGGATATAAACATCATTAGCCAAAACATCTGCTGTTGGCCAGTGACAGAGACAGGATATGAAAACAGACAAGTTTTGATTTTATGTTGTAAGGGCAATGGGCTGCACAGAGTTGCTAGTTTGGGTCTCAGAGGTAGCTTAATGCTTCCAGCTCAAGTCAATTAATCTTCCTTTTGGGCTGTACACACTGACCAGGCACAGTCACAGGGCTGCTCTGCTTCCCCTCTGGAGCCAACACAAGATGTCTCTGCTCTGCTGGTGGGGGTCCAGCCCTTGGTGTCCTCCCATTGCAGCTATCCCTCACATCAACCAATGCAGCATTGACATGTGATTGAGGTCCATTAGCTGCCTGAGAAGGAGAGAAAACATGCTTTGGGATATCTCTCTGCAGTTTAAATCTTGCTAAATTTAGGCAAGTGGTCTGGGTGGAAAGGACCTGCCTTTGGATGCCTACACAGGTAGTTGCTGCTTTCTGTGGTATGAAGCAGTCAGAGGCCCTCTTGCAGGAAGACTTGTAGCTTGTAGCTTTGGTAGGTGAGCTCACTCGCTGGGTGACTGCGCAAAGGGTACTGCAGGGAAAAAGACATGGGGAAAGAGCGAGAGAAAGTATCAGTGCAGCTCGAAAGACTATTGTCTATTTTAAACACTTGAAAATTGGGTGAAACTAAGGATTCTTATGAGAAAAAAAAAGGCTCTCTAATACTGTATGGGAAATTTAAATCCGTCAATGCGCTATAGTGGATCTATAAGACATCATGAATGTGAGCAGCACTTACAGTCAGAAAAATGAGACAGGCACAATAACGAAGGACAGTGTATTCTGAATTACAAGCACAGCATGAGGATGGGAGTGTTTATCCCAGTGCATCAGGGCAGAACTAAGGACTCTGTAATGAGACCAAACAACAGGGAAAAATCAACTGAAGAGACCAACTAGCAAATCCAAAACACATGTGGCCCCCAGCTGAGAACCACACGCATGCAGCTGGCGCTGCTGGAGGAGAGCGGGGCACCTTACGTGGAACAAGGGAAACTGCACGGATGAGCAACAGGAACAGCTACACGTGCAGACGAGCACTGCGGAGTGGCAGGCTTTCAGGAGAAATCACTGTGAGGGGACGGGGGAAAAAACAGGGTCTCCAAGTGAACCCTAAATAAGTCTCTGAAGTATAAATAGGACTGCAAATAAACTATAGTGCACTCAGCTGTCCATGGGAGATGTGCTGGGATTTTCTGAGATGTTCTTCGGAAGAAAAATTACCAACCCATCACCCATCAGCAGTTGTAGGCTGCTACCTAGCAGAGTCCCCTGCATGACACACTGAGTGCCAGGTCTGTGGCTGTATACTGGCCAGAACTGGGACTGTTCCCCACACGCTGGCCAGCTGCAGTGGAGCAGCTCCCATTGCTACCACTAAAACCACTCTCCAAAATAAGAGGCTGCATCCAAAGCATCTGTTAGCACAGGATGAAGACTGCCCCCAACTCCCAAACCATGTCCATTAATTGTTTACGAGGGTGAAAGCTGGTTCAGGCCAAAACCATGCCAGACACCTTTCCAACAGCTCAACGCTATGGATGTGACTGGATGCTGGTGCTCAGGCGCTGCATAACTCACTGGTGTAAACAGAGAGAGTGACTCTCAGCAGAAGTCAAATTCCTGCCATGCACTGTATATGCTATAGTTCACCTGTATACTAAGCTACATGCAAAGATCATATAAATCTTTCTTGGGAATTGCTATATAGGAACTAAAACTCTTCCTTAGTAGTAACAACCAATTTCAGACTCTGCATGGAACAGTGACATCAGCAGAAGGATGTGAACTGGCAAATTTGGGGTTAATTTTTAAGAGGTCTCTGCAGCTTGAAGAATTACTAACCAGTAAATTTGACTCCTGGACTTGAGAAATGGGTAGAAACTGCAGCAAGAAATAGAATCAGCAGACACACTGCCAAATGCAATAGCCTGAGGAAGAGCGTTCCTAGAGAAGACAGAAGCCGTGCCTCAGCTAACTCCTGGAGTTACTGCCGGGTGATGTACCTGAAGCAGTTCTCTTGCACTTCCAAACAGCTTTTAACAAGGGTCTTCACAAAGATTCATAATAAACCAGGGCTGGCATTAAGGACGAAAGGAGATCCTTTATGATTCTTTTTTTAAAGGGGGAAGGAGAAAACGTAGGAATAAAAAACAGCTTTTGCAGTGGAGGTTATGTTCCTGTAGGGACATGCGCCTTTCAGTGTATTCATAAACGGTATTGGAAAAGAGGCAGCTGAACACAAACAAAAGCGAAGAGTTGTGAGGATGTCGCATAACTCAGTGATGAGGCAATACAATGAAAGCTGAGGTTCAACACTGAACAGCCAGAGGATGTCAGGGACACAGTTTCCCATGAGGCAAAAAGCTTACAATCAGCAAGTAGTGTTAAGCAGCATTATGAGGCTGGTAAATGGCTACTGAAGACCTGGATAAATCCTGTTCTTATTTCTATATTCCTGAGGGTACCGTAGAAGAAGGCAACAGCACAAGGCAGTAGAGCAGATGATAGCCATGCCCTCAAATCAGTAACTCTTTTCTGGGCAACTCTGTAAGGGTACAGCTGGAAAAAATAAAACACTTATACATCTGGCACCATAAATAATTTTATTTTTAGACTGTTGTCAAAGTACAATGCTTAAAAACATCAGTAGTAATGGAAAGTTCTGTATGAAACCCACCTCTGCCCTTATTCATTAGCTATGTCATTAGCTGCAATAAAATCATTTTTCATGGTTTTATTACATTGAATTGACTTAGGATGGTGAGATTTTAATCCTCTTCCTCTCTACTCTCGCTTGTCTTACTCTATGACACATCACATGCTCTTATCTCCTTAACTCCCCTTATGTTTTTGATCCTACTTTTCCAAACTTCAGTTTTGTTTCCCCAGTCTCTGTTTCCTGCAGTGACCAGTGTTACTGTTCTTTCTGTTACATCTCTACAAGAAGGGAAGGATTTCATATTCACAGGAAACACGACTTCCTAGTGGAAAATGGTTTTCCGAGCCACGCTTAGGTAACAAAGGTATGCCACCATTCTGGCAAATACATTCTTTTGCATGTAAAATGTTTACCATATAACATCTTCAGGCTAAATGGATTTTGCAGATAGATGAAAGTACTAAACGTAGAACCCAAATACAGAACTTCAGATTCTATAGCTGTTATTTCTGAACTCTGGTGAAATTCAGAACTTCATTGCCAGCAATTACCATTGCTCACCTTATAACCGCAGAATCAGAGCTGCCCCAGTCTTGAATAATTTGCAGCTGGATCCCCTTGTTTTTACAAACAGCTGAATCCTTGTACCCATTGAACTCTGTAGACTTAAACTACATCTAAGAAACGTGCTTTATGTAAAGACAGCAGAAATGTAAAATGTCACCTGCAGCATTTACCAATTCATTTGCTTTAATCCCACATTACTCAGTGCAAGGAGAGATGCATTAGTTATCCAAGATTCACGTCGGTATCAGAAAGCATAGGAGTGTACATAAGGCAAATTAGAGTGGAAAAAGAACATTTTCCATTAGCAAATCTGAAAACAAGTGCATCTTTTGTTTTCTGTTGGGATAGGATCCAGATCAGGCTAGTTTATGTTACATTCCTGGAGGGAGCACGCTGTTGCAGCATGTCATATATCAGATCTAGGCATGAACCCATGAAAACTAACACTTGCCACAGGTGTTATAAATTCTGCATTTTCTGTGTTCCAAGGGATTCTTTTTCCAGTTTTCTGGTAAATATTATCTGACAAAGCCTGAAATCTAAAATCCTCTGCTTGCAGAGGAATGACACCAAGGGTGGCTACATAAGCCCCAGTAAAGTGAAGACCTCCCCACCCCCAGCACCACCATACCCAGCCATACCCAGCTGGCTCCTGTCTGGCAGCTGGCCAGGCTGCCAAGTAGTGCTAATTGGCATTTTAGGTTTTGTCCTGCAGAACTCTGTACTAAAACCAATCGGCACAGAGGCACTCTCAGAGTAACCACCCTATCTAGTCTCTATTCACTCTGTTCCACCCAAGCTGTGGGGCACTTTAACCAGCACTCACTTCCTGAGCAACACAGGTAGCTCAGGTAAGTCTTCAGCATCCCAGGAAAAAAAATAAACCAAACCAAACCAAACCAAACCAACCAACCAACCAATCAAACAAACAAAAAAACACCAAGTCAGAAGAGCAATCCTACATGCTGGGAAAAGAACCATCTTCGTCTACTCTGCATCTCCAAAAGAACCAATCTAGGATTACAAAATGCCTCTGCATGTAGCAGCAAGACATGAGATGTGTGTCAAGCACATAAAAAATCATCACCAAAATGTGACATGACAGATAAACATAGGAGGCATTAACAACAGCCAGTTTTTTCATAGCCTGCTTAGATCCCTTGGATAAGAGCAGGCACAAGATTAACCTAAAATTCTAGCCAATAGCTGATGTTATTTCAGCATTTTTCAAATGCTTCAACTAGAACCTTGTCAAAATAAATGGTGGATTTGTGCTCTATGTGCTTATATGGCAAGGTTGATCCATGCTGATACTATTACAGTGTTGTAAAGCATAAAATCTAGTTAATGGTTTCTGCCAAACCATGAATCAGTTACAAAATAATGACCTGAAGTATGTTCTTTTTTCCATTCTCTAATATTTCTTCACAGCACAACCCAAACAATTGCTCATAATTAAACTGATTGGAGGAGCAGACACTGGCAGGAAATACACTGCTGGCAGTGGTCCGATAGCACTTCATTGTACTGAATTTAGAACAATTACATCAGTTCCTTTCATTTTGCAGAAAAAGAGGAGGGGGGGTGCTTTTTTATCGTCTGCTCTTTACAAGCAAAATCAATGTTTATCAAATCTCCTGAAGCAGATTCGTATATTTTTAATGAACAGCATAAGTGCATTCTTTGGTACCCTGATGCCTATGACCATCCTGTTTCATCTTCTATGTGGTTGCTTTGCATTATTAGTCATGATCCATCAGGGCAGTGTTTTTCTTTGTTTGTTTGTTTGTTTGTTTGTTTCTAGAAAAGCATGAGTAAACCAGCTTTTAATAGCGGAAGAACAGAAAATGAAACATGTTGTACAGCAAGCAAACAAAGGTACCAAGTGAAACTGAGGTCCTCATTTAAAAACACATGGTGACTTGTGAATTCCTCTACATCTAAGGAGCAAAAGTCATACACACATATTATAAAGTAGCATAACTTCCCACAGCATTAAAGGGGAGCTAAAGCCAAATTTTGCTCTTGAGTGAACATGTCGATTTCCAACAAAATTCAGAGACCAAAGAGTAGGGTGGTACCTAGAGTGACAAATAGTCAAAAGAACTCTGCATAAAACCATGAACCTGTCATTTGCCTTTCATAGTAGTTTTGTGCCCCAAACTAGCCTTAAATCCCAGTGCTTTAGAAACTTTAGTTTCTTATACAAATGCAAAGACATTCAACTCTATTTGAGTACCTATAGCTTACAGCTCTGTACGTACACAGAAGCTGTATTTAGGAGATCCTTTAACAGAATGAATGCTCTCTATTGCATGCAGCCCTGTTTTCATTTCTCGTGGGTACCTTAAAAGAGCAGGCAGGGGACTTGTCTTCATTCTTCAGTGCCCAGCCTACTGGGCAGCTTGTAGAGAGCAAGAGGACCAGATGGCCCAGCAATGGTTTCTTGCTCCCAGCAGAATATGTCCAACTTTGGGCTTGAACAGAGGCCAGTCACAATCTGGCAGTCAGTTAGTCACTCATGCATTCAATTAGAGTGATTTTCCCTCACACATGCTTGGAGATGTAGCACTTCCCATGAGTGGTTGTGAATAGATCTTTGAAGAGGTTCTTGCAGAATGAATGTACCTCTGTTTCCACAAAGCGCTGAATAGAGGGCAAACTTGGTTCAGAAATATAATTTGTATTAGTATATTTATAACAAGTGAGATCTGTGCATTCATATCTCATTCGTTACCCATGCAGACCTTGAAACAAAATCCAGAGCATACTTTGAGAAAAAAAAATGGTGAATGGAGCACTGTGCAAGGAATAGGGAAGATATGGCTTGCAGCTTACCTTCAGCAAATGATTTTTTTCTTTGTCCTCCTCTTTTATAGTCCTAAGCTTTGTCTACCTGTATTGACAGCTCATTGGGAGCCATAACTGTAGCTGATGCTCTTAGCTTTGGTAGCAACGAATGTCAGTATATTATTAAGAATATGATTTTGTATATTCTAAAGTTGATGGTAAAATTCACAGAATCAGAGAACGTCTGAGGTTGGAAGAGATCTGTGAAGGTCATCTAGCCCAACCACCCCTGCTCAGAGCATGGTCAGCTAGAGCAGGGGTCACTCAGGACTACATCTGGTCAGGTTTTGAATGTCTCCAAGGATGGCGACTCCACAGCTTCTCTTGGCAACCTGTTCCTGTGTTCAATCACCCTCACAGCAAAAAGTTTCTTCTAAGTAGTCTTCCTGTATTTCAAATTGGGTCTCTTGTCCTTTCCCAGGATACTACTGAGACAAATCCGCTTCCATCTTTTTACCCCCATCATCTCCCAATCAGGGATTTACATCAGTGTTTATACACACTGGTAGGATCCCTTCTGAGCCTTCTGTTATAAAGTCAAAACAGCTCCCTCTTTCTTAGCCTCTCCTTGTATGTTCGATGCTGCAGTCCCTACATCATTGCAGCTCTTGGCTGAACTCCCTCTACTAAATCCATGTCTTGTACTGGGGAACCCAAGCCTCAACACAGAACACCAGTGCTGAGCAGAGCAGAAGGATGACCTCCTTGACTTGCTGGCAATGCCCTTCCTAACATAGCCCAGAAGGTTGTTGGCATTCTTTTCCATGAGGGCACATTGCTGGCTTACGGTCAACCTGTTGTCCACCCAAGTCTTTTTCTGCAAAGCTGCTTCTCAACTGATTAGCACCCAGCCTGTCCTAGTGCCTGGGGTTATTCCTCTCCAAGAGCAGGATTTTGCACTTCCCTTTGTTGAACATCATGAGATTCCTATCAGCCCATTTCTCCAGCCTGTCAAGGTCCCTGTGAATGGCAGCACAACTCATGTGCATTAGCCATTCCTTCCAGTTTTGTATCATGCACAGAGCAAGTCCCAGAACCAAAGAAATATGATGTGGATTATAACACAGGAGCAGAAGTACATTTTGACCTTACTAGTAGATTTTGTTTGCATGGTTTGCACAGTCACAAAGCTGCTGAGGCCACCTAGACTTTAAGATGAACCCATCTCTGTGGGTTCACCATCAGCTCACCCATCAGAGGCATGGTAGGGCCATTGTGCAGAAGGGCCATTTGTCTTGTTCATGCTGCATCGTGCCATTCTCAGTCATGAAAATAAATCAATTACACGGGAAAATGAAGGAGAAATAACAGCTGCTTAAGTGTGGCAGCTCTGAGATACAAGTAAAATGTCAGCATTTTTATTGGATTTTTTCCATTTTGCGAACAATCTCCTTTTGGAGTCTATCTTTCTGTATAACAAGGAGTGTGCCTACTTTCTATTTATAACTTTGCTGGGAAAGATTCAGTGTTTTGATTTTATTAGAACACTATTAAAACAGAAACATTCCAGAGTCCCAAACTGAAAGATAAATTCATATTCATGTTTGTGTTCCCTTCTAGCCTGTGCTCCCTAGAAGAAACACTTGATGGGCACAGTGCAGTGTTACCGCTTGACTTGCATACTTGTACCTAGCACATCCAATGTCTTCTCTATCAGATGATCCTCTACAAGCAAACACTGACATTTAACTATTTTTTAAAATTAAGCACAATTTAACTTTCCAGGTAACTGAAGATGTCTCTTCAGATATGGAGGATTAAATTTAGGTTTCTAAACAGACATATTAATAACAATATGTTGGAAAGAGAGGGATGTTCTTTTCAGGTTGAAGACTCAATAAGGATTAGTGTACCAAACCAGTTTCCCAATCTGCCAGCAAGTTTCCTGAATGTTCGCAGGCAAATTGCTTAATCTGCTTCTCCATTTCCTATCTGCAAATCCAGCATATTCCTACTTCCCTTCTTTCTACTCTTAAGCTATATATCTTGGTTATAAAATGGTCAGTATACTCTGCAGAGGTTACAATTACTAAAATAAGGGACCAGCAGTGCCACAATGATCACAAGTGCATATTTAGGACACTTCCCATAAGGACTGAACACTTCTACCATGTAGACAGTTTTGGTACATGCTAGCTTTAGCAAATGCTCAAAGATTATCTTGTTTCTCTTTGGGCCACATTTCTCGGATAGGTATTCTTCTCTTCTCATCTTCTTAATTTTAATTTTAAATATAAATTTGGAGCAAAACTTAGATAACATGATATCTCTAACAGAAAAGAAAATTTGGAAATGCACTGAATACTTACCCCTTTCTAAATCAACTACCAATTGGTCTCAGCAGACAAAAAATACAAAGTGCTTCAATACACTTTAAATTCCATTCTCAAGTTGAACTTTGTTTGTGATGTGCTAGGAAGAGATATGTGTGAACATGAAAAATAACCTGAGGCATACTATTGAAGATTAAAGTTAGATGTGCATTTATCTGGGGTTTTTCAAAGCACTTATGTGTATTGACTCTCATATTCTTACACAGAACTTGATTTCTTTGTTTCACTCAGCACAGGGAGCAGAAGTACTAAATACTATAATTTTTCCACCTAGAACTATGAAATCCAAGAACAAGAAAAACAGCCCCCTATGAGCAAGAAATGCCATTTCTACTTTTGCCAACTCTGCTAGTCACCGCTGTAGATACAGCCTTCAGTTTAAAGAGAGAGGAACAGTGCTGGCAAAGTGCCGTAACCACTTCAACCGAGGAGACAACAAAGAGTTAGAGATTTGAGAGAACAGTCACCATCAGAAGCACTGCATACAGAGTGTGTTTTATTATATTAATGTTTGTTGGAAGTATAGCATCACCAAAGTATTTCTGAGGCAAACCAGTTCTAGCCAGGAAACTATCACATATCATGTTTTTCAGATTTCCAGTAATTTGCCATTTAAACTACAGAATGATCACCAACACAAGTGCTTTGTATTGGTGCATTACAGAACTGTGTCAAGAAGTACCAGCTCAAGAAACGCCCTGATATCTTTCAGCCTGAAACACTAGACTGCTTCTTTACACCATTCTGCAATATCTCTAAGTAAAGACTCTCCTGATGTTGTATCAGCCTGAAGAAGCACTGTTCGTCTTCTTCTGTACTGCCAGAATAGATCCCTGCCAAGTAATAGCTATTGCAAGATATGACATTAAATCTGAGACTCCTTGTTTTCTTCTGGCCAGTGTCTCCTTCTGAAAGACTGAAGAAAAATCTTGACAGAAAACACAACTAAATACTGACTTAAAAATATAAATGGAACTTGATTTTTAGCCATCTTTCTCCAGGCTTGATGAAGTCAGTCCCAAACTCACCCCTCCACACACTGTAAATCTCAGAGTCAGGAAAATAGCTTTGTGCTACAGTACTAGCTGCTCATGTTCTGAGTGACAAGTTTTGTCAGTTATTTCTACCTGAATTGCATGCTTATTTCAGACTTGAATTAGGATTTATGCTTTAATATGCTTTTTCTTTATCATCCTTTGCAAGAGCATTTTCTCACTGTGATATAGCATCCTTGGACAGGATACAAACTAGGACAAAACCTTTTGTCTACAGGCACGTGGATTTTAGCCTTAGTTCTGCTATTCTAAGAGGTATGAATAAATTATACTATAATTTTCTCCTACATGCATTGCTCACTAGATCTCTCCAGTGATAGACACAGCTGGTGTTCCAGTCTGGGACTACATATGTCAGTTTACACAGTACAATTTACAACAAAAATGCTTCCTTGCAAGTTAATATCACAACAACAAAATTACGTGTTCTCCTCTTGGATTTTAATCCAACTGATTTTTATCTCTAACTCTACCTTCCAAACCATGTACACAGCCCGGTGCTGGACTGCAAATGACCTCAGTCTGGTAATCGTACACACATGCACTTAACCTGAAAAAAACACCACTAGCCCCCAAAACAGAACTCTGCAAATCAAGGCTGTGTTAAGGCAGCAACCTAAAATATTGCCCATCCAACAGGTGTTTCTAAATGTTTTCAGTTCTTTAGCAATCATACCTATATAATTACTGCACAATGATGTATTTTTTCAGAGTTTATTTTTTTAAAAACAGTTGAATGATATCACTGTGCCTGGACTCAAACTCCGTCAACACCATTTGATTACTCCACGCAGTTGAAAATGTTTGCTTTTATTTAGGTAGATTTGGAGGCCACATCTTACACCCTAGACTTTAATAACACAGAAAATAATGTTTAAGGCCAGAGGCTGACTACTAATATATAAAGACATAAGAAGACACTCCTATATACAGCAGGCCAAGGAAAAGATTCCTTAATCTCTGCCATTTTGATTGAAAACTTCAACTCCAGGCTGGAAAACCACCTTTTCATTTTGTGTTGCTATTTAGGAAATTCCTGGCTAATAGTCTAGCACTACCAGCGTTTCACTAGACAAGCTTAAAATAAAACAGAGGAAAACTTAGGAAAACAAAGGAATAGGTCTGCATTATGTATATGTCTTCTCTGCCAAAACTAGTTTAAGTCAAATCATGGTTAATAAAAACTACAGCAGACAGTTCTGCACTTTCCCATACAATGGCAAAACAAACAAACAAACAAAAACAAACAAACAAAAAAAAAACAGAAAATTTTATCTTTTTCAAAGACAACTTTTGGAGGAATTCCTTCTAAATTTTGGCCAGATTCTGAGAAGAAAGGAAAAGTATCATAGAACATACTACCTTTCCTTAGAAGGAAAAATGAATGCATCTTCAATAGTCCTTTCAATATAAAAATTAAGAAGCTTTGTGTGTGAGGAAACACTACTAAATCAGAAATCTCTACCACACACACAATGTTGCCTTTGAGGAAAGATTAAAAAAGAACGAGCCATATCCTACGGGTCTGAGTCCCATTACACAGTTACTCCTACAAGGTGGGTACATACAGCAGCCCAGAGAAGAGGAGGCTGAGGGGAGGCCTCATGGCGGCCTGCAGCTTCCTCACGAGGGGAGCGGAGGGGCAGGCGCTGATCTCTGCTCTCTGGTGACCAGAGACAGGATCCAAGGGAAGGGCATGGAGCTGCATCAGGGGAGGTTAGGATATTAGAGAAAGGTTCTTCACTGAGAGGGTGGTCGGGCACTAGAACAGGCTCCTCAGGGCACTGGTCATGGCACCGAGCCTGCGAAGTTCAAAAACCATTTGGACAATGCTCTCAGACATATGGTCTGATTTTTGGGTGGTCCTGTGTGGAGCCAGGAGTTGGTCTCCATGATCCTTGTGGGATCCTTCCAACTCAGGATATTCTGTGATTCTATGAAGTAGCATTAACCCCGGTCTACTTCCATCAAACAGCAGGACACTCAAGATAATCAGATGGTCCTACTTTCACCTCTTGTAAGAGTACTTAGAGCTAAGGACTCACTATACAGTTACATGTGTGCACCTTCAGAAAACAAGACGAATTTTCCAAAATTCCCACCTACCATGCTCTTTCAGAAAGCCCCTGTGGAGAACACAAAGAGAAGATGGTCAGATTCGTGCCAAAGAGGAAACTCAAGAGCAGCCAACAGGCTATGTTGTTAGAGATAACTATTCCCAACTAAATAGCTTGTCATTTGCAGACTTTGGAAATTGCTTGCTCTATAGATTGCCATCACTTAGTGATACAGCAACCAACTGAAAGAGGAGGCCAGCCCTGAGCCCAACAAAACTTCCAACTCAGTAAAAAAAAAAAATAAAAGAAGAAAAAAAAAGAAAAAAGAAAAAAAAAAGAAAAAAGAAGGGTCCAACATGTGCAGCACCTTCCCAAAGTCTGGCCAGGGGAAATAGGACCTCTCATTGCTGGGGGTGAGCATGCCCAACTATCTCACAAGTCTTGCCCCCATGAAAGTGGGCCAGCGAGCAGATGCCTGCCACCCACACCTCCCTGCAGAGCCACCACCTCTACCTATAGTACCACATTTCATCATCCTCTGCCACTGGGAGGACAAAGTTTCCGCTCATGCTGACTTAATGGCATCGCTTCTGCAACAGGGAGAGTGTTTGCTGGCTGTAGCCTCATACCCCTGTAGCTGATACAGCCTGACTGAGGATTTGGGCCAACACTGACCAGTGTTATTTTACTGGATGAGATCACAGCAATAGTTTTTGGATAGTCATACACACATCTCTGGAAACAGAGTGGGAACTCAGAGATGAAGAGGAACTCTCTTGTGTAGAAAGTTTTAAAGGTACCAAATACTAAGTGCTACTAGAGGCTGAAGTTTTCACCAGTAATTAAGAGCTTTTCCATTAGCGAGAGCTGCATTAAAATTCTTTTGCATCATTAAGAACAGTCCCCTCCCCTAAAATCTGGAAAGATTTAATAAGACCTCATAAGCAAGCAAGCAAGCAAGAAAGAAAGAAAGGAAAAGAGAGGAAGAAGAAGAACAACAACAACAAAAAAAAAAAAACAGGGGAAAACAGACTAAAGATTATTTCTTCATGATTTCATCTCCCCAGCCCCCATAATTAAATAGCAGTTAAATGTAGCATATAAGAGGCAAAAAACACCATAAAACAGAAATCACACAGAAAAGCCTGTGCTGGTTAAGTGACCACATCAGCCGACTTCTCAGACTCGGACTGCTGTGGTCAAGCTAAGGATGTCCCCCAGTATGGGCAGAAATAACGAGCAGTCCCCTCCCGACAGGCCGCTGCTTTCCACGCGGCCGGGCCTCCCGGCGAGGAGGCAGCTGCGCCAGCAGCCTGCGCAGGGACTATAATAGCATCATTCTGCGCTGCGAGGTTCAGCCCGAGTTCAGGAGCCGCGGCTCACACACCCTCGTTGCCATCTGGCTGTGGAAAGCATCACTTAGGCTTTTGTTGCAGAGAGACGCATACGGGCTGGAAAACTCAGTTTGCTCATTTTAATAGGAAATGCTACAGGGTTGCTATACGGTTCAAAACAACCATAGCAAGTATTTGCAAATATACTCTGTGAGGAAAAAACAGTAACACAATGAGTGGAAACAGCACTCACTGCTAGCATTTTGCCTTCCCTTTGAAAAAAAAAAAAAAAAGGCATTAGATGACTAATTTATTTGTGGTTTGTTTACTGCATCTCATTGTATTTTTACAGAACAAATTAAATCTGCTTTAAAATGAATGCCTGTGTTTTGCCCCTAAGTTCAAACATACTAAACTGTACTCTGGATTTATTTCTAACTGAACGGATAGATATTCAAATAGTTTTCAGTACATATTCATTGCACCCAGGACTTAACAATTATTTTTATTTTTCTTCCTTCCAGAAAGAGAGCAATTCATGAATAGCCACATTCAATTGTGCTTATTTAAGATGCAAATAAAGAAAACAAAACACACCAAAGTAATGAATATCTTATGTCTTTTGGGAAAATCCCATTCTGTTATCTTCCTCTGATGCATAGGACACTTGAAAGGAAGAGAAACATGCTACTGTAGTATTCTTGTCAATGACACAGTTTTAAGTGTTTTGGGTGTTGAGGATGTGCATGGTCTGCCAGTGTCCCATGAAAGATGCCTTTGTTTACAGTGATGCACATGGGTCTCTAAAAGCTCCTGGTAGGATGAGTTATCAGAGAACCCAAAGGAAATAGGATTTGCATGTGCCTTGCAGAATATGTGTGACTGGAAGCGATACGGCGGGGAGCATGCTTGCTCATACCTGGGTCTGCTGCTGAAGGATCAAAGGAATGTTCCAAAGTTCCTAAAGTATTTGAGAGCAATAACATGAGTGGATTCTCTGCCCCTCTTACATGGTTTGAGTTTCCTAAACGTGACTAGAAATGGTGCTAAATTATGTGATGCTTCATGATTTGCATATCCCTAAAACACATTTAGTCTGCCAAAAGGGTGTGTAAGTGATAAAAGCCAGCAGCAGCAGCAGCACTTCCAAATCATCTGTGAAAATCCCATCCCCTGTTACACTTGGCTAGAAATAAACTCATTAATTTAGGGTGGGATTCGTTCTACTAAAAGTTAGTTGGCTAGGGCTGAGCTAGTCACTGCGGGCTCCTTGTAGTCAGCAGAAAGCAATGCACACCTCCCAGGAGGCGAGACGAATCACAGAAACACAGCGACGCTTTTTTCCAGAGCACCCTTCCAACACTGTGCGCTTCAGGAGCTTCTGAGCCAGCGTTTGTCGCTGTGTGTTAAAACCTGCCAAGGGCTCCACTGCAGACCTCTTTTTTCTGTTAAAATCATTTAAAATCGCCTTCTCCTACACTGTCTTTCCTAGCTTTTAACATGCTAGTTACCCTCATTAAGACGTTTCTTCTGATTCCATAAGTGCTTGCTTCAAGAAATTGTGGTGAACAACCTTGCTGAGTTTTTTGGGAAGCCATGTGGTCTATCTCAACCTTTGCCACACTAACTGATCCTTTCAAAGGCTTTCCAGGCAGTTTGTAAGGCGTGACTTTCCTCTAGAAGTTAAACCAATTGTTCCACAGCATATTTATTCAAGTTTCCACTAATATACCATTTATTATTGCTTCTACCAATTTTTCACGTCCAGACTGATCAGCAGTTTCCCAGATCTCACCAGTAGCTTTTAAGGAAAGAACTGGTATTACATGTCAGACACTTTCCAATCCTCTCCTACCATGTCTGTACAAAATGGGGACTCCAGACAGTAGCTCAGCTCCTTCACCATCAGCTGCTGTAGCAGCCTTTGGTGAATATTATCTACTCCCAGTTACCTTGTTTCGCTGATTTATTCTATTGGCACTTCTACCAACACAGGTTTGAAGCAAATGTGGAGTTGCTCAATATAAATACATGCCTACTTTTTTTCCTCCTCATTTTGAACTTGTTTCTTGTCTTAGATTTTGATCATAGGCTTTTAGATGTAAAGATATCACTTTATCATATAAACTCTTTGCCTTTAAAAATAGCCCAGACAGTACAAAGTCTTCCATAGGTCCCTCGATAACCGTTACTCTGCCAATAAAAAAAGGGATATGGAAATGCCAGGAACAAGCCCCAAAAAGAGAGGGGAGGGAAAAAAAAAGTTGGATATTTTTCTAAATGTTGGAAAGAGTGTAACAACCCCCACAGAAAAGCTTCAAGTCAGCTTTTCCTGCCAGGACAGAGCTATCACCACTCTGGTTGCCTCTTCCCAGAGGAACAAAAAGCATTGTGGATGTTGACAGGGCCTGATTTATGGTTTGGGGTTCTTACTCATATTCAATCACCCATGTGTTACGAACACATCCATTAACTTGCTTGTACTTACTCATCCAGGATGCCAGCTAAGTTACACAATTCACCTTCCTCACTCTTTCCTTCAACCTTCAAATACAAAAATGCGGTTTTAGCACCACAAGCTGCAATTCAGGCTATTTAAGCAATTTCACTTCAGAAGAAGTGCTTAATTATGAAACTACATCCCCCAAGACTCTTTTAGCTTCAGGTCAGATACTACTTCATTTGCAGCAGCCAAACTCTGAACAAGTCTTAACAGAAGGACTTGCATCTGCATTAAGAAAGAAAACTCCATAGTATCAGCTACCAAGCGTTCTCATGCAAGTTACATGTAATTTAAGCTGCTGCCTCATCCATTATTTCTGAACACCACATTTTTCTTTTTAAAAAAATGTAACTTCTTTCTTTTTCTACAGAGATTAGTAACCTATTGGCATTTAACCTCCCAACACTATTGTCTTCAGAGAACACTACTACCAGGAAAAAAAAAAAGCAAGCAAACAACCCACCCATCCCTCCCACCTCTGTGTCTGCAAACAGGTTATTTAAATTCCATCGAGAGAGCAATTTTCATTAGGAAAGCACCTTTCCTTTGTTCTGCAAAATTCCACCCAGCTCGTGCTGAGATACAAACCTCGGAACATCACCACTCCCCGCTCTAGCCCACACCGAGAGCAAACATCTAGCTAACACCCCTGGCCCAGGAGGAGAGCAGGTGCTAACATACAGCTTAAGAACTGGGAACACCTGGAAGCTGTTAGGACAGCTGTACTGAGATGGGGCACACCAGGCAGGTATTCCCAAAGGCCTATTTTCCATCCTTGTGGTTATTTACACAACAGCATAGAGAGTGCTCAGCAATGGGCCCTCTTGCCACATACTGTGACCAACGTATGTGCGTGCTATGGCTCGTCTCACATGCGAGCTCTTGGGCATGGATAGTCTTGCTGTTCCTGGGGGGTTGGAAGAAACAGCTACTGGTTTATAGCTGCTTGCACCAGAGTTTATTTTTAAGAAATGCATTAATTTTTAATTTAAGATCACATATAACCTCATCCCTATGCTGTTGTAAAAGGATGTGCTGCAGGCAAAGCCTGAATTACTGTCATCTATTACATTAGCGTGTAATTAAGAGGCTCACTGTATGTCTGCACTGAACAAGCTGGAGATGCCTAGGCCACAAGGCATGACTAGTTCTGCTACAGGTGTATTTTTTACTTACAGGTTTCATCTGTAGATTTTAGAACATCCGGTAGACACTCCCCCATTTTGAAGGCAGCAAAACAGAAATGCAGAAAGATGAAAATGACTGAAAAAGTAAAGGAGCCAAGAACTGACCCAGCTTTTTCAAGTGCTAAATATGCCTTATTCAGCGAACAATACGGTTCTCACAACCACTGGTTTTTCAGCCCTTCTGACCTCCCCTTACCTCTGTTCCATCGCTGCACTGAAGAATCGCAGAAATTATAGATACAAGAACCTAGGCCATGCTAAAAGGCTGACTTTATGATCAGCTTCTGTTGGAGGATCATAAAAGAATGGGGGGAATGCATCTGATGTGGTTAGGTAAAAGCTCATGTGACTGAACAAGGTGGGGATTTGGTTATAGGGCTGATCCTTCCTCATTTATGTTGGGAACACAGAAAACATATATATATTTTTTTTATTACAGGAAGATGGAGACAGAATACCACTGGTTTCTTTACAAAGTGAGTTCAGTAAAACTGTGTTATTTGTCACTTACTGTGGTTTGACATCCCTTAAATCCTGCTGGCAAATAGCATCTCCTGCCACTGAGAGCATGCCTATTAGCTGAGACCTCACCAATTTCATTTTCTTCTTTACATGATGGGTCCTTGGCCACTAGGACAATGTGCAGACAATCCATGTTCCTATGCATTTTATTCTTAGTGTAAGACTAATAATTAAGCATATTCCCAGAACACAATGGTACCAAATCCTAGGATTGGAAAGTCCACAATATGCCTTTTTCATCAAATTCTAAAGGTTTGGTTTTGCATCACAGAAGTGCGGAGGATCCAATATTTATTTTCAGACTTTTGTCAGTATAATTTTTATAACACAGGAAACACAATTTTGGAAAGTCTATTAGTTTTGGGAATTCTTAGTATCAATCTAAAGCATTTAAATCTTTTTTTTTTTTTTTTTTTCTGGAAGACGATAATTAAGTGAGGTACAAGATCTTGAGAAACATTTGGGCTTTTATCAGGAGAATTCCTAATCCCATTTAATTTACTATTAATCAGGTTTCCAAAATAGAGTAATTCTCAGAAACCTATAAATGAGCTTCTCCACTTTCCCAGCCCCAGCCTCCGTGGTTTTGCAGTAGCCAACAAGTTACAGAAACCGAGTTAGTCATTCTTTTACTCTGCATTGGGTTTCTCAGAATCTGGTCACAGCTTTACTATTTCTGCGAAGTTACAACGTAGCAACGTGTAAATTCCATGAAATTGCACATTTCATGAAGTATTATAAATATGTTTAAAGCGAAGGCCACAATATACATAAAGGGTGTTTCAGGTATATGCCAACACTACCCCATGAAGGCTGAGCTCAAAGGATCACAGAATCACAGAATATCCCGAGCTGGGAGGGACCCACAAGGACCATCGAGTTCAACTCCTGGCTCCACACAGCACCACCCACCTCCTCCCATTAGTGCCTGCCCCAGCCTTCGTGTTGCTGGAAGCCAGAGATGCCCCTCGCGCTGCGCTCCCTCCAGCCAGCAAGCAGCCCTAAGCACCCCTGCCCGAAGGCTCTGCCTCCTCCACCCCATCTCAAAATGGCATCCCAGGAGGTGACTGGGATGCAATCTGAACTGTGCAGCAATATTTGGTTTTTCATACAGCCAGCAGCCCTCAGGCCACTTGCTGCAGTGGCTAGGAAAGTGGTGAAGAACAGTGCAATTTTTTTTCCAAATTCCACCATCTGCATTCTCACTCAGGATCCCATTCCTTTGAGTTCTGTGGTGGAATTTCCCATCTGTTTTCCACAAACTCTGCGTGCACGTTGGAGGAAATCCTGACACAAGTGGATTTTGATGGATGGAATCATCTTTTGAGAATTAAGTTGTTTTTCAGTTTCTTATAAACCAACTGGGGGATTCAACTTCTGTGCCTTCAGAAAACTCTTGTGAAAACTCGGAAAAAATCATCTTAGTAATACTTCCAATGGGAGCGTTAGCACAGAACGCGGATGTCACTGTTACCTACACGTAATCAACTGAACTTCTACTTCATTTTTAGCTCTAAGGGAACTTCCCTTAAAATTCTTCTACTAAAGGTACGGCATTTTCTGGTATATTGACAGGCAGATCTTTGGTCTGGCATACTGGCCAAATTTTAAGTGAGTCTTTCTGATATTATCAAAGAGCATTTTGCATTTCTAGGGATTCTGTCACTACAGCACCTACCTAGCTGTTCCTGTTAGCACTACAGATAGCACTCCTATTTGAAGCCTCATCCTTTTTCCATCAAAAATAAACTATTATTAATCCTTTCAAAAGAATCCCTGAATGGCAAAAATATTTCACTGACAAAAAAGTAACCAAATTACTCTTTATGCCTTTCATACATGGTATATAAATGTCACGGTTTAATACGGAGAAAATAATTGTCAACACACAATAATTACATATAATTTCATATGATCTGATATGTGCAATTTAGTGTTTTATTAAAGAAATACAGTAGCTAACCAAAATCTGACTGCTGATAATTGGAAATTACATTAAAGTCTATGTTCCTATGGTAATTATTGGTCATTTGAAATAACATATGCCCAAAACGTAATGCAGAAAATGATCTTCCTGTAAAATAAGAAATACAATGGAAATAAAGTTAAGGGACATGTTTATTTCAGAGCTTTCTGCAAGCAAAATTGCTTTGATACAAAATGAGTTCAATGATACAGTGCTACCATCCACTCAAGCAAAAGAAAACCTCACATTTACATGAATGCACTTTATATTGATATTCTTAGAGAATAATAGTTCGAATATCCAGAATGTGTCTGGCCTCCTTGAAAGCAATGGCACAGAAACGCTGCAAGGTATTGGAGTATCATATTACTGGCGAGTGCTTAATTAACTCTGTGAGCTCTCTGAGAGATACTGTATAAATAAGGGTACTGTGACTGTGGATTTGTATTCCTTAGTAGCTTTGACGTACATCCTTTAGTGTTTGTTCCGTTAGCTCAAAATGTGTAATTGTGTCTTTTGGCTTTTTAGTATTCTTTTTTTTTCTTTTTTAAAGAAAAATCTTGAGGTATCCTTTACTGTTAACTAATGACATAGTGATAGGCCTATTTTATTCAGGTTGCAGAGACTTACTGTACATTCAGTACACTGTACATTCAGTAATTATTTTTAGTGTACTTTCTACACATTACTGTGTACAACTGTTAGTTTACATTAAAACTCTTCCCCCTTCTCACAGGATATGGGATAAAGAAAAACAAATCTGACAAAAATTATACACATAAAATAAGACGACAAATACACAAATAAGGCCATCTGCAGAATTAAAAATCCACCTCTTGCGATATTTCACAATAATTTCTACATAATATTTTACATCTTACAAACTTAAATACTTAATGCAAAAGGAAAAAACCTTTACGTAGCCAATCATATTATCTCTTTAAGGACTTGTCCAATTTGCTGGCTAGTGGCCTTCTCTGGGGAGTTGGAATTTTAGAAGGCTTGGCTGATCCTGGCCGAGAACCTGCTCGGGGTGTCGGTCTGCTTGTAACTGGAACAGTCTCTGACATATCTGAGCATACAGACTGGATTTCTGAAATATCAAAGTCAGATGCATCACTGCCTCGGCGGCTACTTGACCTGCTGCCAGCTTTGCTTCCTGCTCGGCTCCCAGGTCTGCTCGGAGTTCTTCTGGTTTCTAGAAAGAGAAAAGATACCCAGCAGCATTAGACTTAAGGATGTGCAGCTCTTTCCTACGTCTTTGGCAATCCCCAAAATGTCTCATTGCATATTGAAAAGCAGCATAAAATAATACCATATCTCCCACTAAAAAGAAAGAAAAGTATTCGCTGAACAGCTAGAGATCCTTTCTTTCCCCTGCCATTTTCTCAGCTATGAACTGGAAGAATTCAGTATCTGGCATCTTCATGTATTCAGGATTTCTGAATATGTAACTTGGAGATGCAGATGACAACCCCAATTTTTAAATGTGTGCTCCCTACCCCCCCCCTTTTTTTTTTTTAAATCAAAACCATAAAGTTGAAAGCTGCAAGTAAACAAAGGAAGAGTATACATTCTCCCAAGGACTGAGTAAATGAGCTCTCAGCAAGCCTGCTGAAGTGAAGGCTTGTCCAGACAATGCACCATAAAGAAAAAACCACAACAAAGAATCTTCAACAGAAAAACACTGATGTGATTTTCTGTAATTTTCCAATTGAATCTTTTCTTATTGAATCTTTTTTGATCTTGACAAATTTAGTTCCCTGTATGTGCGAAGAACACCAAGTTGAAACTGAAATCTTAGGTGGCTCATTTTTTCAAATCGCTTATAACTTAAAAGACACGTACTGTTTGAACAGGATTTTCCAGTACTGCTCAGTAAGCTCTGCAGAGCTTAAGACATGAAGGTAAGCCAGTAGAGCTATCTTCTGCTCTAAACACCCAACCCTCCCCCTCACACAGAGCTGTTCTGAGGATCCTGGAAGAGCACAGCTTCACCACTTTCCATTTTTATATACTGTTTTATAAATCTCTATGGGATATTCCATTAATAAGGTCATCTACAGCTGCTCCCTGCAGTTCTTCTTTCAAAAGAAATGGACAAGTCATGATTAAATGACCCCTTTGCTCTATCACAGTTGAACGTAACTTGGATACTGTGAAGAAGTGAACCCTTTCTTTTTAAGCAAATGCTTCTTCCCTATTTCCTTAGGCAGATACACTGGAGATAGCATTATCAAGAAGTTTTCAGTCATGAATTTGCAAATCCAGGGCTGAATGTACCTGCTGTGCAACCATGTGAATGGAGGACCATTATCCTGCTTATGTGCATCCTTAGCAATACTAATGTGGAGACAGTAGGACTTATCATTCCTTCCCACTCTTCCAACTCATCTTCCTCGCATCCTAACTTGACTCAAAAGTATTCTGTATTCAGATAGAAACCAAAGCAAGAGATAGATCAAGCTCTAAAGTTAAGACACTCACCTGCAAACTGAGCTCTAACTCTGGTAGCTGCTGTGGACAGGATGCCACTGTCCTCTCCAGAGTGGAAACCCTTCCCTGATAGATATCCCGGCAGTCTGAGTTTACTTCCTTGAATAGGTGTTCCCTATTGGAAAAAAAAAAGGGGGGGGGGGGTTGTTTCAATTGTCACTACTGAAGATAAGGTCCGGTATTAGGTACTACGTAGCTTGGAATATGATCATCTTAACATTCACTGTGAATCTGAAATACTGGTTTGAGTCAGCATGGACATTTTTCATGTTGTAAAGTTTTGAACATTCCTTTAGCAGTTAGTTTTTGAAATAGTCTAAATGTAAAAAAAGAACACTTTAACAGGTTGTTTGACATTAACATTTTAACCTTCTTTGTGTGTATTTCAATGCATTTAGAGAAAGAAAAATATTACCCTCTTACAATTAGTCAAACACATAAGATTAGTTGATGGTACAAGGCTTCAATTAACAAAGACAAGTGGCTGAAGTTTTATGTCTACGCAGCTTGACTTTCCACCATTCTGACTGTCACTGTAGGTGGTGAATGCATTTTTTTCCATTTTATAAATAGTTGATTGCAAAACAAAACTTCCTGATTTCAAAATGTTTTGCCACAATGCAGAAGAACAATATAGGACTAATTCAAGAAGTCCTTGTTATCAATACATTGCCTGAAATGTCTCTACTCCACAGCTTTACCTTGCCTTTCTCATTTCTGAAATAAAATGAGCCTTGATTTACAGCCAGCCCCAAACAGGAAGATTTTTCAGTGCCACAAGAATTAAATCAACTCTCAAATCTCAAAATGCTTGTAACATACTAGATAGAAGGTGTATGCAAATAAGAAGGTTTAGGTTAGATATTAGGAAAAACTTCTTCACTGAAAGGGTAGTAAAGCACTGGAACAGGCTGCCCAGGGAAGTGGTTGAGTCACCATCCCTGGAGGTATTCAAAAGACGTGTAGATATAGGTTATATGTTGGAGGAGGTTATAGGTTATATAGGTTATATAGGTTGGACTGGATGATCTTGGAGGTCTTTTCCAACCTAAATGATTCTGTGATTCTGTGAAGAAGAAAACCACAGTATTCATATTAATTTAATCAACACAAAAATACTAAGTAAATATACAAAAAGAAGACATACTGTAATGACAAATATGGCCCTTTAGGTGGCCCAGATCCCAGGACTTGCGTTCAGTGCCTCTGCTCCCCATACAAAGGTGGGGTAGAACTGGGTACTGAAAACCAAGATCCAGCAGAGTGAGCTGGGAGCTGCCTAGAGCTAAGCACCGAGCAGAGGCCCAGCAGGGGCTGCCTGGCAGCTGCTTCTGGCCCTCTGCCACCCAGGACCACTTCTGGCACGCCTGAGAAGAAAGAGCACATGGATGCTACAGAGCAGACAATCTGCTGGCCCTGACAGTGATGGTCACAATATTAAACTCTCTTTAAAGCCAAGTATAAATGCTTAGCAGGCTGCAAGTGGCCAGCCAGCCACACTTTGGAAACCTTTGCTATACAGAGATTACTTGGGATGATTTAACAGAAAGGGAAATCTCTTCATTACCCTGCTGAAGCTGCTGTGCCTTGGGGAAGGCCTTAGGATAGAATCACTGGGGCAAGGAGAAAAAGAGATCAAGCCTGTTCTTCTGTTTAGCCCTAAACCCAAAGCCAGTCTACACGTAAAATACGTAACTGCTCTCTTGGTCAGAAAACACTGCAGAATGCCTCAGGAATTCTCTGCAACCTACCCTAACCCCACTCATTCCATTTATAATCTTAAACCACAGTGTTTTACATAAATGAAACTCACTGAAACTACTGACAGTTATAAGAGCACGTGAGAAATATGGTGCCCCCATTTGGGATCAATGCCATCTGCTCTCACTTCATTCTAATTCAAGGAAAACAAGACACTTTTCCATGTTTGTGAACACTGCGTATTTCTCATGAATCTTTGAAGTACCATCAATTAATCTTATAATTTAGTTACCAGCTAAGAGATGAAAATACAAGAATATATTAGAAACTGACAACTGATTCAATTTTGTGCTATTGTTAATCATTCTAAGCAACAGTCTTGTGTACTTGAAGTGATGCATACATACATACGCCTGCAGTGTGCACAAATAATGCACCAACTCGCACAGAAGGAGGAAGTGCAAAGTTCATTATGCATCTTTGAGCAAAGCCACGCAGAGGTCATGTAAACTTAGCACTGGAAGGTGTCAAAAGAATAGCAATAGACATCAAAGTGCAGATTTGTGAAAAGCAGATACAACGGAGGTGATGGTAGTGCAAGCTTCTCCACACTGAGCCCTCTATCTAAAGCAGGGCAAGAATAACTCCTACAAGTGCAAAGTCAGTTTGCAGTCTGATCCAGCTGCAACCTTTTCACTGACTGTAATGACATTAGAGAAGACACTCTGGCTCCAAGCTCATTCAAATTTTTGGTCATTCAGCTTGATTGCCAGCACAATCCTAATTGCTATACTAGCAGTTTCTATGTAAGTCATGGGCTGGAAATAAGACCAAAGCTCATTTCCTGTAAGTCATCAAATAGCTATCTTATTAGAGCAACGACTGGTCATTGCCCCCCTAAACAAAACTTTCAGCTGTTGGAAAGATTTATATATTGCCATCAGTCTTTTGTGCAATCGTGTTCACAGACAGTGGGTATTTCTTTATTTAGTGGTTTTGCATGGGAGATAATTTAATAATCTCAGTCCTGAAGTTCATGAATATTATGAGGAATATTATTCATGAATATTCCTCAAAGTAAACAATTTAAGGAAAGACAACCTGTGAAGTATATGAACTGCTATATAAAAGAAAGGGTCTTTTCCACATATACTCATCCAGTTTATTGCATACTGTTATGATTTATTAACCACTTGCACTTTAAACATGAATTCACTGAGGCTGAGTTTTTCTAGAAGTCAATAAAAGTAACAAACAGAACATCAAAAAAAAGGAAAAAAAAAGAAAGGAAATAAATAATTTGCAAAGGACTAAAACAAAAATGTATTAACACACAAGGGATGTTGCAGCACTGAAGCACTGAAACTCTACTGATTGTTAGTGAAGTGACAGTTTTAGTGAAAGAAGATCATTAGACTAGAATCTCTGTCCTTACTGTACCTCTGCAGATGACCCTTGATAGTCTGAGGATTCTGGTGGCTTAGAAGGAGTTGACGTTTTGCTGTTTGTCAACCATGGTTTACCATAGTTGCGTGTTAAATGATGGGGTGTCTGTATGAAACAATGGTAAATCAAAATATGAAGGACAGTAGATGGAAAACAATGTCATGGAGAAGGATACCCAGGCTTTCACAGGGAGATCAAATCTCAGAGTAGAAATACAAACTAAGCAGAAAGAGTTGATGACAAATGTTCTGAAACAAAGAGATGTCAGAGCTTATTTTGTATCTGAAATGGAGAGGTTTCTTGCTCTTTCAAAGTTTATTCCTAAATCGCCAGTTAGCTCATGCAGCACCTTAAATGTAAGGAAACCTCCTATTCACGTGTTGCAAACAAACAGTAGAAGAAGTACACCGAAAGGTCTTCTCAGATCCTCCCAGAATATGAAATAAAATTGAGATACTTCTTCCCTATCACCGAGGGAAAGTACAAATATTGTTGGAGCAACAAAAAATCTATACCCATTTGTTAGCCCATGCATTTTTGTATGTTTCTTCTTACCTTCGGTGTACTTGTAGCTTGTGGGACAGCTGCCTGGCCAGCCTGACTTGACAGAGAAGTAGATCTGTTGGGAGAAGCACCCCTTGAAGAGGGTCGTGATCTACGACCTCTTGGTCGGAAAGCTGCCATGCTCTGACTGGCACCATCTGCCAAAATGAACTTCTCACGCAGCTCCACATTTGTCCTCCCTTTAGCTGCAGCAAAGAAAGGTGTTGATTTAGTCAGATATGAAAACAGTCACAAGGTTGTTTATTGTCATTTTTGCCATGCCAATTCCAACACATTTTTACAATAAATAAAATGCATTACTGTGCAATGCATTTATTTTGGACAAAGAAGAGTTATGTGCAGAACTTGCTTATTCTAATACTTTATGCCAGCAGGAATGAACCACTGTCAAAGGAAGTCAGCGTGATAATGGAATGCTCAACGTGCTAAATCACTGTTAATCAATCAACTATTAATACATAGACACAACCTGATGAGCAGTTTTGCTAACTCTACAGCTACTCATAATAAATAATACTTGCTTGGATGTCCAGGAGAAACCGCTAAATACAAATTACAGGAAAGCAGCAAATATATTTATTCAAAACTATGAAATGATGTAGTTTGGCAACATGCAATGATGAACACAAAATCCAAACTATAATGAGGTAATTGGTGGCTAAGCACTCACACACACATACAAACAGATATGAGAGAATGTTCTGCAAGAATAGATGCAAGAAATGTTAGCATTTAACTGTGTCAATGTGAATGACAACTGTTTTTGAAACACTCTTCAAGCGTGTCAAAAAAAATTAGCTTGCAAAGCACCAGCCCATGTAGAAACACATTAAGCTAAATGTGACGGGGAAGCATATTGTTAAAAGTATATATATTAAAAAGGTGGGAAGGAAATGAAGAGAAAGGAGAAGAGGAGGAGGAGACAAAGAGAGGGATTTGCCAACCTATAGTAGGCTGAGTGGTAATTGAAGAGTTTGATTCCGAACGTAACATTTTACTCCCGTGATGATGAACTAGAAAAAATGACACAGGACATGGGTCACATTAAAGAAAATCGTTAGCAGGAGAAGAAATCAAGTATAGCAGCTGCATATGCAAGAGACTCAGAGCACCAGGCCAAAAGACAGGACTCAGAGCAAAAGCTGTCTCTCTAAGTGCTCTGAGTTGAGCTCTCAACGTTCTCCTAGGGAAAAGGAAATAGTGCTTGGATAGACTCAACTGCACTCCCTAGTATACTTGTGTAACAAAGGTATTTATCTGCTGACATAAAGAAGTAATATAAGCTAAAACTGTTTTACATAACCAGGCCCAATACATTTTAAGCTGTTTATGACAACAGTTCTTTGAAATGTGATTTATTTGAATACACGAGAAGCTCTTGGTGGAAATACAGATTTGCTAGCCCAAGTGCTCAAGGAAAAGTCTGAACCTGCACCACTAAGACCAATGTCTACTTTGCGTCACTGACTTCAACTCAATCAGGATTATGTACCAATGTACAACTTCCAGTGTCTGGCTGATTTTATAGAGATCAGTATTCCTTTAGACTCATTGTGTTGACTTACACATCTGCTCATGTACTTCCCATGAAAAAGAGGCAAAGTACAATAGCAAATACTATAGAGGTACATAAAATACAAGGTTTGCTAAACAAGAGGGGAACGAAGGGCCAGTGACTAAAGTACCAAAGGACTCTTTATCTGAGAACAGAGTAATAAGGAAATCCAATAAATTAACTAGATATTAATTATTGTAGCTTTCAGCACCAACCCAAGTAGGAATTACAACAGTCTACCTGTCAATAGGTGTGAGACAAATGTTTGGGATTCATCAAAACTAACCAAGTTAACCCTGTAATGAAGTCAGATATTTTGAGACGTGTTCATTTTCCACAGCCTTGCACTTTTGATCTATAGAAGTAGAAAGCCATAAAGTGAGGATGGCTCTGCAGGCATAAATGACTCTGCAATAGTAGCAGGTGCAGAATCAGGTGCTAAATTTCAGTTAGGCCTGTGGTCTAACACTAATAAATGTAATATAACTGCTACATTTCTTTAACAAACAATATATGCAATACGTTGGTAAGCAAAAGAACTATTCTTAATACTGCCGAAAATCTTGCAGATGTCATCAGAGGGTTACCACAGCTCTTTTATGATGCTATGATCGGAAATTTTATGGGTACCTTTTAAGCCGGTGGACAAAGGTTTCTAGGCCAGAGTGGTGTACACTGTCAACCCTTGTGGGATTCTGTGGTAGCTTCTTTTTTGTTTTAACATCCTTGTCTTAACATGGCAATTGATAGAAATACAAGTTGTGCACCCTCACAGCGTCTATGTTGAACTGTTTAGAAACCTTGGTTCCAAATGGAAATTGTGTCAGACAGCTGGCACTTTAGCAAAGTCTACAGGACAGTTGATCTGTCTTCACTACTTCACTTGTCTCTCCCTCAAACTCATCCGTGCTGTTCTCATGCTATTACAACATTGATTACAATTCTACAGAACCCCTGAGAGGTAAATTAGAGTAGATTTAATGCTGCTACTTAAGAGGATAGAATTGCCTAGTTACACAATGTTAGTTCAGTCTGAATGCAATAATTACAATATTCTTTGCAATTTTACTATTTTGGCTATTATTTGACTTATATCTGTTCCACTACCTTCACAAATGGCTTCTTTCCTATCTCCCCTTATTCCTCCAAGAATGGTGCCAGACAGAGCCTACTTTCCCACTACAGAAGTAGGCTTTCTGACAAACTAAGATGTCATTAAGTTTCCAAGTACTGATAAAACAATCGATTTGATACAATGCCTTGGAGTGTAGCGTGACAAAGCACTCCCTGCTTCCTCAGAACACAAAGTTCTCCTGATTGGAGCGACTTCCACTTGCTTTGTACAAGGCCCAGGGCTCTACAAAGTGGTGCTGGGGAGAATGCCAGTGAGAAGACAGAGATACAAAGGCAGAGCCTGAAAGCGTGGGTGCAGCCACTAGCCAGAGAAGTTTTTTTGTTGTTGTACTCTTTTTGATTCAATTGCCTTATTTTGATTTATAGCCTTAACATTTCTGTCTTGCTAAGAAGGTTTAATTGGACATTTCTGTGTGTTACTTCTGCCAAGTTATACAAGCAGTTTACATGCCATAAACTCTATTTGGGCTAGGTTCAATTCTTAATTACAGCACTCTAACACTGGAGGAACTGTGCAGAAGACACCACAGTTACTCTAGACATACATCAGTGCAAGTGAAGAGATCTTAACCATGGGATTTAAAGTTTACAAAAACAAATCATTATGGGACATTTAGTGAAATGTTGTTTACAGAACTGGCATTTTATACAATTCAGTCTCCATCTTGAGACAACGACTGGTGGCTGTATCCAAATAATCATCTGCATGTCCATTTTAACAATCTTGTTACATACCCCTGCAAGGATCATTTTTCACTAAGAACTCATCAAGTGCCATCCAGCCACCTCCAACACGAACCATGACCGTACTTCTTAGGATACGAACAAGGCGTAGCTGTTGAGAGTCACCAAACTGCAAGAAAAATTGAACAACAGTGTGAGGTTCTCAGTCATTCAGATACAGTTCAATGCTGATAGGTTAAAAATCAGACACTTTAAGAAGTTTATTTTGATATTTGATTATTAGTAAATGCTAAAAACTCAAGATTTATTTATGCAGATTATTAAAGCTGTTAAGATTTCAAATCAGATGCCGCTGCGTTAATCCAAAGGAGATGGCAAGGAGGTAAGAAAAGAATCTCTGGTTTAATTTTATACTTGATTCTCAAATGTCTGATCTCATACAGGAAGCACAATTAGTAACGTATTATTTAATTGGTTACAATCTGCATTTGTGCAAATTAATGAAGACCTATTTGTGTTATTTTATTGTTAAAATCTTAAGCAAACTCACTTGTGCAACAGTCTAGTTTTTAATGATATCAGCTGAAAGGAAGGCAGTATCGCTTTAAATGATCAGTAAATGGGCTGGAAATTCAATGCATTATGAGCGTTGCACTGTTCCATCAATTGATTCATTAAGGGATATTTTCAGGTATAGCATTGACACTGCTCACCTATAGCTAGGTATACGTGAGGAAGGGAACATTAAAGGAGCATTGAGTCATCTTTAGGTATCATAACTGTCCTTTGTTATAAACTGTTTGTCACTCCTCTGTCTACACATCGAGGTTCTTCACAGTTCAGAGATGTACAAAAACCCTATTTCATACTAACTCTTGTACTAGCTGATTCTTCCTTCAGGCTGATGGCCAGGCCTAAGGTATGTTTTGCTCTTTAAATCTGTATAACAAAACCTGTATGCAGTATCTCAGTCCAACTCTGAATCAAAGAAAAAGCGTCCAAAATGCTGACCCCACAATCTCATGAAAACTAACCAGAAGAATTCAGTAGTTTTCAGCCAATGCCACTAAAACATTTATTTTCATATCAGATCATCAGGCCAAGTGTAGACCTCTCACACGCAAACATGCAGAGCACTCACTGAAACCAACAGGAGACAACTACACATTTTTGGGACAATCTTTGACCCTTGGAGAAGGCAGCCCCATAGTTCAACTGTACTTACTAGCTCCCATAAAGAGATCGAAATTCCTTAAATGCAAATCACACAAATGTGCTCCCTACTTGTTAAATGACTTTAGTTGTTTGGTACTACTTAAGCCAAGGAGAGAGAATAAATTTAAAGGAATATTACTTTTAGGAACCAAACAAAAGCAAAGGTTGCTGCTTAATTCAATAACAAAAAAATTTGTTACAAATAAGAACATTCAAATGACAATTATCTGTAAGGGCTTTTTAATAATTCATTCAATATGTGCATAACAAAGAGCTGTTTTAAAAATATAGATCAAAGTTAAAAATAGAAACGGTATCCAAATTGATGCTGTTTATTTTCATTGGCTTGTTTTTAAAGAGAACATTTTCTAGTGCTTCTAAAGATCCCTTTTCTTTTCTTTTCTTTTCTTTTCTTTTCTTTTCTTTTCTTTTCTTTTCTTTTCTTTTCTTTTCTTTTCTTTTCTTTTCTTTTCTTTTCTTTTCTTTTCCCTTTTCTTTTCCCTTTTCTTTTCCCCTTTTCAACTTATTCTTCATTTAGACCCCACCAGGCAACTGTACCAAGGGTCAGATGCCAAATCCTTTGGAAACTGCCTAGGCTGTAGTTAATTCAGACAGTGGGACTTCTGAAGAATAACAGAGGTGTCCCTCAAGGCATTTTTCCTAATGGTAACTCAGTCCATTTCCTTCTCAAAACAGCCGAGACACCAACTTTCCTTGAACAATATTTAGTGTTGTTTCAAATAACCGAAAATCAGAGGTAAAAAACACAAGGATAAAAACTTAAAGGAAGTCAAGTTTAAGCTCCAAAAAAACCTACTCTTGGTAATAGCCATATAACAGCACTGCCACTAGAGAAACCTTGGCCAACTTGCTGTAGGTGCTTTGAAAAGCACCTGTGAAAAGCACTGTGGTGCTGTTTTGCACCAGTAAGAGTTATATGCTCTCAAAAAATGCTGTATTTTTCCCAGTTCTGAGAGTGCAGATGGCAGATAAGAGGATTAACATAATTTCAAATAATCTTTTCAAATCAAGGCATGTTCTATATGTGGAAAACATTTTAAAGAATTACTTAGATATATTGCCTGAGGCACGTGGTAAGATTATCCACTGCTCTTTGTGCTTTCTTCCATACTTCAACAAGCTTTGTCAACAAATAAGAATGCAACTATATTTTCAACACCTCTAGAATTTAAAAGGCTAATGCTTTTAACACTAGCATATCCAGAATGGGTTCTACATAGTACTGCCTTTCTGAAAACATGAAGAAGATTCTAATGGTAACTGACACTATGTGCCTAAGGTATTTTCATTCTTACCAGGCAAACACAATTTAACAATTTAAGAAGCTGTGTATCAGTATGTGACACAACACTGGTTAGTGTTTCCTGCCCCCCCCACTGTATAGTGCCACCACAACCTGACTCGCCCAACTGACAAGAAGTATTCTTAACAACAGGTCCAATATAGACTTGCCACAGATCTTTGAAAACACTTTGGAAAAGGAAATAGTCTAAACTGGAATAGCAAGCTTATTTTGCCAATTGCCAAAATATGTATTTAATAATTCACTGTGTTAGTATACAATATACCAACAATCAATTAGGTTCTTAATCAGTCTGCTTGATTGCACAGGGGTTTTATTAAAAATGAGAATATTTTTCACCTTGAGTTGCAATAAATAAGCGATATCATAGTGGGATATGTGTTTACTGTGATTGGCTTTTAATCTGATAGCCTAAAAAAACAAAACATAGAATTTTGAAGCATTCCACTATAAAACTGAAAACTGATAAAATAATGTTATTCTAAACTTGCAGTGTAAAAGCCCAAGATTTTTAATATGTGAATTACTGGAAAGGACCATTATCTGGTTCCTTTAAAAGTAATCTCCTTAATAAGGAAAATGGCCAAGGAAAGCAGGTGGGGGTGTTGAACAGAAGAGATCCTGAGGCAAGGAATGATCCATAGCATTTAAAGAAATACCACAGCTGACCAGCAATGAAGTAGCTGAAGATGAAAGGATGGTAAGACTGACCATTGCAAGCTTAAATCACTATGCGTGAGAGGAAGGAAAAAAAAAAAAAAAAAGAGAGAAACTTCATAACACATTCCACTGGTTTATACCTGATTTCCCAGGAAGAACTGATAAGAAATGAAAAATGGAAGAAAGACACGATTAGTTTACAGGAAATTCTCTACATGACTCTAGAACACATGCAAACTAACACATTAGACATTCTAAATAAAGTATCTAGTTCAGAGATGAGCAGGTAGCTAGCTATCCAGAGACTGAATACGGAAGAATATTCAAGGCCTTTGTTTCCTTCCTGCTGTTTCTGTGGTCTTTTAAAATCATCTGCACGCATTTTAGTACCTCTTAGCCAAATATTGCATATTTCATCTGAAATTGTTCTGGTTATTGAATCTAGGGGTAGCAGAACTTTCTCTACAATGTGGTATTTTTTTCTGTGATCTACAATTGTTCAGCAGATATCTAATGCATTTCTTGTACTTCTTCAAAAGGAACAGTGTGCTCCAATGAAATGACAAGGGAGGGTAAAAGTGATTGAACACACTTTTGTCGAAGATTTTTGAAGTACAACACAATACAACAGGAAAATATCAGTCACTATTTTTATGATACTAACAGAAAACCAGCTACAGTTTAAACACTTTGGGTATCCAGACAAAAAGTTTGCATTTTAAGGAGCTGTTGTATGTATGTATATACGTATGCAGTTAGCTTTTAAAAATCCCCATACATTGAAAATAGTTTCTGTAGTTTCAGTGAAAAATACATCTATGCAGCAGCATTTTCCGTATTTTTAGCCTATATGTTCTAATAAGAAAAAAATCATACAAAATTGAGACAAACTTACAGTAAGAAAATATATAATTGTCATACAAAATTCCTGTATAATAATACAGTCTATATCCTTGCACAACCATATCATAGGAAGAATCTTTAAGCTGAAAAAAATAAGAAGGTCCTTAGGAGACTTACCCTGTACTTGTTATCCCCAATCTGTTCCACTTGAAACCGTTTTGCACATTTACATTTAGCTACCTGCCTTGTAACCTGCAAAAGGACACCACTGGATGATTAGTTTACCGCTAATATCACATTTTTATAAGATTTATATAACTGGTAAACTTCAAATTATATAGGAGGTTAAATAAAATTAATTATTAATGAATGTGACACCAGTAGAATAGACTGCTATCTAAGAAAACAGAGAATGTACCTCATCCTCGATTTTGTCAGCATCTGTGAGAGGCTTGTAAGCATCCTTGTTTGGATGAAGAGCTGCTACAAACTCATAATAGTCAATATATCCGTCACCATCTCTATCAAAAATGTCTGCAACAGCACTCATTTCAAGTCGGCTTGTTGGGAATTCTGTAAGACAAAAACAACAGGTAAGTTGGCTTTTTAATTCCATTAAAATGAATGGCTTTATCAAGAATCTTAAAGGGTTTTCAGGCACTAGGTGACTTTCAAAAGAACAAAAGAATCTTTCTGAAAAAAAGACAGGATCTTCAATAGATTTTGGATAAAAATGAATATCATAGCGTGCCTTGAAGAGAGAAACAGAAAAGAGTGCGCAGATTAAACATTGCACTTCAACATTTTGACCTTCGAAGTGCATAAAATACCACAGATTAACAAGATAAATTGTTAGTGAGGAAAGGTCAAGCGAGAATTTCAATGCTAATTCAATTTGGAACGCAAGGCCTTCCCACTTGAGGAACATGCATGGTGCGTTGTGAAATCCTTCTTCAGATCAAGTTCACAGCAGCAGATTATTAATCCATACAGAGATTCTCTATGAAATGGTTAAAGAAACTTTCGAGATGGTGAACAGGAATTAAATCATGAATATTTAGCAGAAACAAGTTAATATCAACTGAGCTAAATGAGTAGGCTGCTTAACCTCTTGGTAGTGTCAGATTTTTTCCCTCAACTACCAACAATCCATGCAAAACATCAGAACATACGTATCATTACTATATTACCACATTTCCCAAAGCAGGGGAAAAATACATACACTGCAGTATTCTCCTACCGAATAACATCAGGTGCTAAAAGCAGCACAATTCTGAACTTCCATTGCTCAAGGCAAAAGCCTCCATGATGTGAAGATAAAGGATTACTTTAAGTAGTAGGTTATTACCTGTTATGAGTCAATGTCAGGTATATGAACATGGCCATGGTTCATGGAAACATTGGTTTCAGAAATTACACAGTTTCCTTCTAGAACTGAAACTATTCCATGTTGGCAAGTACTTTAATAAAAGTCATAAAATCACGTGAACTGGTTTTGAAAATTATCTGTAGGTTTTATAAGGTAGGTTTTACTATTCTGAATAATCAATGAAAAGTAACTAACTGTTGAAGTAGCTAGCGCACTGTGGAAATGATAATCAGTGTCCAATAAACCAGTAAACTATTAATTAACCAATAGTATAAATGTGCCATTTGTAATCTGATTCATATGGGAAAAGATTTCGTAAAACTACAAAGAGTTTCTACAATCTAGAAATATTTTCAAGTAAAATAATTATAGTTTAAATTAATCATAATGACTTCAAAAAGGAAATCTGACCTTCTGACATGATCAACCACATGGTGATTGTGTGATTCTGTGACAGTGCACAACATATAGACAATAAGACTTAGCGTTTCTTCTAAGTTCATCATTAATTTCAAAACTTACTTGAAGAAAGAATTCCATCAATAAATTCCTGTCTCGTTATCTTTCCATCCTGATCTTTATCAATCCTTCTAAAGAAGTCCATCACACGAGACTTCTTATGGTTCATCCATCGCATGTATTTTTTCCGCCAAATATCAAAATCAAAGTTGGCAAATTCTCTCAGCTTAATTAAAAAAAAAAAACACACACAAAAAGAGAAAACTTCTTTCAGTTGAAATCAATTGATTCAGAAAATCAAGGAGAGAGATACCATCGCATTCTTTTAAATAGTTTGTTCTTTAAAATGTTAACGTAGGTTCTCAAAAATCTTACCTCTCCTCATATTTAAAATGAGAATGACAAATTTTAAAGCATGTGTCAGTGTTTTCAGTTAGCTGTACCATACAACAAATATGGCCAGTTTAAAGTATTGCCAATTTAAACCAGGTTAAACAAAATTATACAAAGAGTATGTGTATTCTGTGCAGTCTGTTGCTGACCTCTTCAAGTCTGTCCAAAGCATCATTAAGTTTTCTCCTTCTTTCCAAGGCCAGAAGCCAGACTTGCTGCCATTTGCTGACTAAAAGGTTTACCCGTGGATTCTTGGTTTCAATTTGTGCCTGGGCTGCTGACGGATATATGCCTGGTGTGGGGGAACGCTTTCCTGTTGAAACACGATAAAATGTGTAAGTCTTACCCAGTTAAAACAAAACAAACATTCACACAAAGGGTACTTGACCTTCCTAAAACTACTCCTTCTTGCCACAAATAATGAGCCCAAATCCTGATATAATCCTGGCTTTCTTTAACACTGCTGAGGAAGGACCACAGGGTGGTTTAAGTATTCAACTTTTGCCTAGCCCAAACCAGCTAGTAGTGGCTGCACTAATAAAGCTGCACAGATTAAATAAATTTTTTGCAAATCCCTTACAGTTGCAAAGTAATCAACCTGACTTTTGAAGTTGGTTCCATATATGTACAGGTAAATATAAAATACAAAGGGTAAGTATATCTAAAAACACAAAAAGCAATTTCTTCACTTGAAGATTCATTTTCCATTCAACTTCAGTGAACAGAACACTTTCTACTTGGATCCATACAATTTCATGGACATTAAAAGCAAAATTTTGTCTCTATATCTTTATGTAAAAGAATTTGTTTGCACTTTCAAATAATGGTATTTTGGCAAACGCTCACTGTGTGCACACTCTTGGAAGTTTAATAGCACAGAAAAGTTTGTACATTATAAAAATAAATATTCAAGAAGTATAGGACAAAATTTAAAAACAGAAGTGTGCCATGAGAAGTTCCCTCACAATGAAAAATACGAGATAATTAGAAAAATCATCCCAGAGAGAATTCCACCCTATTTCACTAGAATGTTCTGCTGCTAATCAAACTTACTAGGTTATTAGTAATCAGTTATCTTTATAGACAGAGCAATAGTGTATATGACCTGCCCCCAAAAACTTCATTACTTACTTCCTGCTCTCCCCTTATCAAGGACAGGAATATGAGATTGTACAGGAGTGGGTTCAAGTGCCTTTCTTTTATAAGTCTTTGTAACTTTATCCACATCAGGTTGTTTTCTGGTCATTTCCTCCATGAATGTCTGCAATCAGATAGAGGTGGTTTTAATTAACAATACACAAAAGTGACCACGGGAATGTAAAACACATACAATATAGAAACACCAAAGTTACAAGAACAGCGCAGAAAGACTCTAATAATGCCAACCTCACAAAAAAAAAAAAAAAAAAAAAAAAGACAGATAAAATAGAGGCTTTGTAGGTTAAAAAAAAAATCAGCAGTGTAGGCTTCTAGGACCACTATGGCCCAGCTGCTAAAGAAGTCTAAATCTAAAAACAGTTTGTCAAACTCCTTTATTTCTTAACTGTGTATGGTGAGGTGGTGTACAACAGACTTTTGACTCAGGAGTACTCAGGTATACTTGCCAGCTTACACAGCAGCTCACAGAAGTGAGATAGAGCTGGTGCGTAAGCTGGGATAAGCTTACAAGCATTCACTGCACCAGCAGCATCCTCTGGCTCTTCATAAACATATTTTAGATATCCAATCAGTAAAGCCACACAGCAACACTAGTTCTAAGCCAGCAGCACTATCACATATTTCATGTGATTACTACTATCCTTGTTCCTACAAGGAGTTGAAAGTTTGCTTTTGGAACAATATGGCACTAAATTTTTGATTGGTTGTTTTTTCACATCTGTGTTGAATAAACTACAAGCATATAGTAGACACAGCAAAGACTCAATTGAACATTTGAAAAATGATTCAGTGATTAAGTGAGAAAACATCTAAGGAGATTTGCACTTAATTATGAAGCCTAGCTGAGCTGTGAGCATCTGTTTGAACGTGTAGGACATACATGTCACTTAACATGCCTTACCTGATGTTCGGCTATAAGTGCTTTAACTTCCTCAATCTCCTGGGGGATAACCTCTTTATCTTTTTCAGTAAGTGTAGTCTCTGCCCACTGCAACCAGGACAGCAAAGCTTCCAGCAATTCCTGGTTAGCAATAAGTCCAGCCAGAGCTCCTGCCAGTCTCTGTTGATGTTGTTTAGCCCATGCTAATACCTTGACACAAGAACCAACACATCAATAGGTGCATGTCTGAAATTCTTCAAAATGTATTTAAAATTGCCCTGCTAACTGTAAACCCTAAGCTTACTCCCAGCCCTACTAATATTTCAATATCAAAGGTGCTAGGTGTAGTGGCTGGCCACTAAATGTGCTAGGCAACTAGAATTTCCAGTTCAACCACATTTTTTCACAGATACTCGGGACCAGGCACTACTAAATGCAGGAAACAGCACATTCTGGCAACAGACTAAGAACTTCATCAAACCATACTTGTAAGTTAGTAAATCATATAGGATCTGGGGTCTGTCTTCCTCCTGGACACTCCTGAAGCCATACTTTGCTAACAGCCGTATTTGTTTTTCTTTAAACTTAATAGACGCACACAAAAAAAACACTTAAGTAACCAAGAGTTTGGTACACCCTCTGGGACCTACTTGTAGCCACTTGAATGATTTGGAAATCTCCTAGATTAAGAACATGTTGGATTCAAATCCTCCTTAATGCAATTAGAAAATGCTTCAAGTTTGCCTTGTATTTTTTTTCCTTTGTAACTTTTACATTTCTCTCCCTAGAAACTATTGGCTTTTCTCACATGGGAAGTGTCAGGCACTATTTCCTTTAATACATACAAACAAAGAAGCTTGACCATCTGCTTTAGTTCTTAAAGTCCTATAAGTTTTAAAATAAAACCTAGAGAAGCATGGTATTCACATTCATCACTGTGGGTATTTTAAATGTTTAGCTCTTAACAGCTGGATCATTTCTTCCCAGTACAACTACCATGTTAGTTGTCAGCTATGTTCCAATCAGAGATGAACTGTTGCAATGAAGATGGCTTGAGATAATACTGACCTCTTCAAACCTGGCTCTGATGATTGTTATCCAGTGCTTAATGGTGGTGATGGAGTCTGGGTGGCAGATAGCCAGGATAGCTTCTCCCATACCTGTTGCTTTATTCAGTTCTGCCTTTTTCTCTTCCAGTTTCTTCATAAACTCCTAAATCAGAAGCAACAGTTTCAATGAGATGTTAGCAAAAGTTGAAAGAGAAATCCAAATAACTTCTGCATAATCTGGAAGGTCACAAGCCTCTGGATCAATCAAAGCCCGAACAGATTCAACAGGCAAGAGAAAAAAAAAAATCAGGAGGCAAGTTTAGTTTGTCTGAGAAAAGTTTAAAATGACTAAAATGCCTATTCCACATAAAGTACTAAATGAAGCTTTAAAAACTTTACCCCGGCTTGCCACTCCATTATAGCCCACCATGCTGTAAGTACTTGAAATACACATGCCCTTATTAAAAAAGAAAGAAAATCACAGCATTTTAGAAGTGCTGTAAATCAGCCATGCAATGGTTAGAATCATTACTGGCAACATTTCAGAAGACTTAGTTTGTCTGTCAGTTACAGTAATTCTTCATAATAAACTATCAGGCTCCTACCAGAGGCTGGAAATGTCCAGCTATAATTACATGCTCAGACAAGATGATAGAGGACTTCAGGAGCAGCTATACTAAACTAACACAAATATGAAAACTCAGCAGCCGAAGGGGAGAGACAGGGAGAACAGACACAGCAACTGTTAATTAACCAGCTGTTTTCAGAGGTTCTGCCATGTGGGAAAAATCTTGTAAAAGCAAAAGGATGTTTACAGCTTTGAGCATCCAAGTTCATAGCCATTGATGTTCCTAGGGAGTCTGGCAGAAGAAAGGGTGGCAAGATCAGAACTGAAGTGAGGGGGAGAAAACAAAAAACTAAAACTTCTTCCATCCTTTCTATAGTTCACTTTTTTTCTTATTATTATTACTACAGCAGTTTTACAATTCTGCCTACTTTGTTATGTCTAAACGTTGCGTAAGTTTCCATGTCTTTGTGAGCATTGAAACTGCTAACATCTCTCAGTGCCTAGTAGAATTGCTTTTTTTATATTTTAAGATCTTTAATTGGGCTACAAAATAGCACCTTGTCTCTGGAAGTTTAACTTAACTCTTCTTCTCTCCCTCCACTAAGGGTTATTCTAGATTCCGGAAATTAAAGATCAGCCAAGTCAGATCTTAGAGAAATCAGTCACCAGAACATTGTAAAAACAGATTCTACAACTCATAATTACATTATCCTTCGCCACTACAAATTAAATATGAAAATATTATGAAATAAAAATGTAAAAAAAAAGTCTTGTACCTTTTTCTAAATGCCTGGAATAGGTAGGCTGTGTATATAGGGATTCATTACTAATTGATTTTGACTTAAGTTTAATGTCAGAGTTTAAGTCTCAATCACGATTGAGACTCAGTCCTCTCATAAAACTCCATGAGTTCTTACAATATTTCAGCTCAAAATGGTTTTGGAAAAGTCAAGGTGGGCTGTAGCGACAGATTACCAAAATAAATGAGGGCCAGGAGGAAAACAGGCAATGACAACGTGTGTTTTCCTTGCACAACTCAGTCTCACAATCTGCAACACACTTTAAGCTTTCCCTTGGTATTAAGCTTTCCCTTGTTAAAGAATTCTAATTGTACTGAACTCTGTGGCAGTCCAGTGATATAGACACATTTATAATAGAGGTGATGGGATGCTTCTTATTAACTAATGCAGTGCATTAACTCACTACACCTTTCAGCTCCTGGAGTCAATGGTGAGTGATGGAAACCTCACTGACTGAGATAAGTAGAATTCATTAAATCATTTGCAGTGTTCAAGAAAAAACAAAAAAGCAATGGGTATGAAGATGGACCATTTAGATAAAATATCTTAATGAAGAAGCCTTTCAACACGTAGCTGGATACAAATGCATTACAACTATTTTACAAGAATCAGAGTAATAAAAAGAAGATATATGTCACATTTATGCAAATAACATAACAGTAATCCAGTATATTTTTGAGATTAATATTACAGCATTATAACACAGACATGTAGTAGTGATAGTGCTTTTAAACACCATTTTTCCTTTTGTCTCCTTCTTAAAAGCTAATGTTAATAAGCTTAAGAGCAGAGGCCACACATTCAAGAAAGATTTTGCACATATATGCTTACTGAGTGGTAAAGCAGCACTGCTACAATCTTTCTTAGGATGACAATTTTTGTATTTCTATTATTTGACCTTTAAACAGAAAATGTGGTTGGTAGAACATCTTCTAAAGTCTACTCGAAAAATTTAAGTATAGTGTGGTCACATCTAACACTGAGGATGGTTGTGTTGTTCTAGTGATTATTCTCCCCAGCTGGACAAGGTTTCTCAGAGACAGACTTTGCTTTGATTTGAGGCTCAAAGTTATGCTTCAGTTTTGGCAGCACAAATTTCTAGCTTTTGTACAGAAATATTTTGTTAATTAGTCTACATTACAAAGGGAGAAAATTAAGACTCCATTACCACCAATGGTTTTTTTCTAAGATTTCATTCAGACAGTTTTTTTCCTCTGTACTCGGAAGACCAAAAAATGCAGCAATGTGGAGGAAAGGCACAAAAAGACCAATTTCATTGCATCAGAGAGCACGTTGCTACTGCCAACTTCTCCATGACATTGGCTTATGCTGTTATATACGTATGTTTGCCAGCTAAAGAATAGCGCTCAGTTTCCAGGGCCCTAAATTAAATCTGAAAACTTCTTCAAAACATATGTTGTTGCAGTCTGAGCACCTTGAAAACTACCTAGTTAAGAACTGTTAGATAGTCATACTCTGCATGCATTCCTCTATGTACTACTATTCCCAAACTCAATTTAAACATGATGCTTTTCCACTCTTCCATTCCGTAAATTTTGTTTTAACTTTCTTCAGGGCAATAACAAACAAATCCACTACTATTATAATCTGTTCTGTAACATCATATGCAATTTTATTTTTACATTACATCCTTTGTATTATTACTACTGCACTTAAGGGGAAAAGTTTTGCATGGGCCTAAACATGCCTGTGCGTAGACTTCTGTTTGGAGAGGGAAAATATGAACCCTAATTTCTTTGGTTAGGCTCTTGACTTAGCCATTTTCCCATTTCATTACTGCAAAATCAGTTTGGTGACCTGTAATCTAGTATCTGCAGTACCTAATGCACTGCAATATTTCAGTACCTAATGTACATGAAGCATGGCTGCATGCTGTTTCACCATGACAGAAGGTTAATGGATGACAACATCATTCTGCTGACATTTACAAATGATCTTGAAAGTATATGGCGGTTAGCTCAATGGTGCTAAGAAGACAGATATACTTTTGCTATTATAACAGCCTGTGTTACAATTGTCAGGCAGTATATATTCCAGAGGGTTTTGAATCTGTCTCTAAATGTTTACAGCAACATTCTAAACGCCCATTATTTTCTTAACCAGCCAATATGACTCAATGAACAGCCCAACACAAGAATGAGTATCAAACTGTCAAATTCATAAATTTCTCACTTCTCTATAGAAACAGTTGCAAAAACAAACCTTGGATGCTGGATGTGATTACATGAGATAAACTTTACCTCCTTTAGTTTACCTTCTAGTAGATATATTAGAACAAAGAGGACCCTCTTCACTTTCTTGCTTACCCTGTGCTGGTCTATCAGGGTACGCAAGGCCTCTTCATCATCTGGAAGGACCCCATGGAAACGAAGAGCCTGCTCAGCCTCTGCCAGCCACTCCAAAAGGACATGAACAACAGAGTGGAATTCCTCTGCCTGTTAAAATACAAGAAGTCACGGTCACTGATGAGGGGACCTGACAGACACACTGCAGCTTACACAAGGAGACTGAGCCCAGATTTGGAGCCATTAATCATGCAGCAGTACTGGCACATTAACTTTCCATTAAAAAGTCAATGATATACAGTACTACATTTTCATAACCGTAAAAATATCTCATGCTTCCCCAAAAATTATAGGAAGCCTAAAAGCCTGTTCATGCTTTTAGCTATCTGATTTATAGTGTTTTTGCAGCTTAGTTGAGAATGTCATGCCTTTATGCTGACAAATTACATGGGGTGTGCTTTCATGGACCAGCTGGAGAGATGAGAACTGTATTTTCTGCATAGCCTAAATCACTGATTAAGCAAAATTAACTGAGAGCCCATTGGTGACCAACCCTTTCACAACTGGAAAAAACAAGAAAGTCTCACCTTTCAGACACAATTAGTGTTTGAGGTAGATCAGAATTGTTGCTACTGAGAAACCAGACAGCTGGATGAACACAGTACCCTGGGAAAAGCAGGGCAGGAATTCTGTACACAGTGGATACATCACTATTGCTGGAGCCCCAGCCTAGCATCAGCCCAAGCTGGTATGTCTCTGAGAGCAGTGCAGACATAGTATCTCAGGTATGCAACCCATACAGATGAACCTATTCATTTGGGACCGGTACCAGCCAATACTGACGTGGACTGTTCTAGTTCTTGAGTGCACTCAGCACGGCTTAATTTGTTCTGTAATTATGCCAATGTAAGCAAGTTTCTAGTACACAAATTTACTTCTCTCTAATAAGGCACAAAAGGCATAAGTATGATTGCAATCTCCAGCTTCCTGTGAGGGTAGCATAGTTCTTAATCAACCTTCACGCTTGTCTGTAACTTCAGTGATTTCCTTAGATGGTAAGGTTTTTGAAACATGTGCTTTGTATTTGTGGTATAGACTAATAATAATAGTAATAATAAGTGCTAAAAGATATTATTTATGTGTTGTGGTAAAGGGGCAAAGACAAGGTAAACAATGCATGAGCAAGAAAATGAATGTTTTCAAATGAAATTAAATGAAATTGAATGACATGAAGTGAAAATGAAATTAGATTTTTGTCAACTGGACTGTATGGTATTTTCTCTGCTTCTCATCTAGAAGACATGGAATCAGTAGTAGTCTTTTACCTGCCGGAGAGCCTGTTCCAGTCGTGTTTGCTTGGATACTGACAGGGCACAAACTGTCTCCCAGCGAGTGCTTAGCTCCTGCATTTGGACTTTGACCCAGGAGGAGTCATCACGACTGCCTTCTATCAGCTCTCTGGCAGAGCGCTTCAGAGCCTGGACACTGCTCGTTCTCTTTCCCAGCTCCTTCTGGAAAACCTAGGCACCACCAAACACATTTGGAATGTTTAATTCATTAAGGCATAATTATACACAGAATAACAAAAAAAACACCCTTCTGGTTATAAGAAGAAATCAAAATCCACATTTAGTTCAGTCCAGGATAAATGCAGGTGATGGAAAATGCGGAAGTTCCACTCATTAGATTTCATACAAAGATATTTACTCTCCACTCTATCTTAATAAAGCTGGAATATAGTAGGAAAATGTCAGGCAGATCCTGAGAACAACCCATCCTGATGCAATGCATGGGAAATCTAGCCTTCTTACCACATTGGCTTTAAATTCTTTATCAAAGCAATTGATCTGACACAGTGATGAATGTGCAAGACTGCCACAGCACGAAAAGATCAGATAAAATGCTAACAATCAAGGAGAAGGTTTAAAATCATAAGAACAGAAATAAAACCTCATCTGGGGGTCTGACTGTAGGGCTGTAAATCTCACTATGTATTCATGTTTATGTGAGAGTACGTTCATATTCATGGATGGAACAAGCTCCATTTACGTAAGGGACCCTCTTAAAAGAAAATATGACAATTGCAGTATATTGTGCCACTGACTATGACGCAGTTATGATATACACTGGGAATTCAGAAACAATTCCAGCACATTTCAGGCAATTTTTTTTTATAGATAACCTGTGTTTCCAAATACTTTTCTTCATAGAATCATAGAATATCCCGAGTTGGAAGGGACCCACAAGGATCATCGAGTCCAACTCCTGGCTCCACACAGAACTACTCAAAAATCAGAATTCAGACCACGTGACTGTGAGCATTGTCCAAACACTTGTTAAACTCCGACAGGCTTGGTGCTGTGACTACATCCCTGGGGAGCCTGTTCCAGTGTGCGACCACCCTCTCGGTGAAGAACCTTTTCCTGATATCCAACTTGAACTTCCCCTGATGCAGCTTGACTCCATTCCCTTGGGTCCTATCACTGGTCACCAGAGAGCAGAGGTCAGTGCCTGTTCCTCCAGTCCCCCTCGTGAGGAAGCTGCAGGCCACGAGGCCTCCCCTCAGTCTCCTCTTCTCTGGGCTGAACAAACCAAGTGACTTCAGCTGCTCCTCGTATGTCTTCCTCTCTAGGCCCTTCACCATCTTTTCTTTGTAGCCCTTCTCTGGACACTCTCCAATAGTTTCACGTCCTTTTTGTACTGTGGTGCCCCAAACTGCACACAGTACTCGAGGTGAGGCCGCACCAGTGCAGAGTAGAGCGGGACAATCACTTCCCTCGAACAAAAAGAAGACGACAAAGTCGTCTTCTCACCAAGCAGTCTTTAGATACTGGAAGTCACCGGTGGAAGAACAGGGGGACCTTCATCTTGTAAACTTCCAGGACTCCAGAGTCCTGACTGTGTGTCAATACTACTAACTTCAACAGCTGTTTCTTCTGACATACTGAACTGGAACTGCAGAACTGAGATTCAGAGGCACAGTTCTAGATCCCCTGCGTGCTCCCTTCTCCAAAAACACTTCACTGACAACATACTGCAGCTAATGTAGGTTTCCTGAGCCATAGTCTAGTTGTGTACTCCCATGCATGACTTAAGCGTTGCAACTGCTTTTCTTCGTGAATATACAGCAGCTCTGCAGGTTTGAAATGCTCACTGCTGTCTTTTAATGAAGGCTGCTGTAGTCACAACTGCACTGGACATTTGGTTAGCAGATGTACTGAATAAAACCCTGTCTCTTCTTCCCCAAAAGATTTCCAGAAAAATCATTTTTGACTCTTCTTCCCATATACACATATTTATAAATGCACAGTTGTGGTTTTTGACATGATATTCATAAATAAACAAGATAGCAGCATTGACTATCTCAAAGCTAATTGGTGCCAGTGAGTTATTAACATGTTTTTTTTCTTCCAAGTCTGTTTTATAGCATTTTCCATTGTCAACATGTTTATGTCATAAAAATATTCCATGTTTCAAAAATTACAGAGTAGCCAAATAATGAAATAGCATTAAAAGGCTACACTTATGAGCAGTCTAGTATTTAAAAAAGAAGAGTATATTTGGAATTACCTTGTGATTGTCGATCAGGTTCATCACTAAATCAATATCTCCATGTACTGGCTGATCTTCTGCTAGCTGGGGTTCAATTTTGTATAACCAATCAATGAGAGCTTGCAGAGCATCAGTAAATTGTCCTGAAAATAACAGGGCTTCCTCTAGTTTATTTTGTCTGTGGGGGAAAAACGAACACAACAAAAAGCATAAACTTAGTTAAAAATCATTAATACACTTTTTAAGGAAACATTTTCAGCATAAAATGATAACAACCAAGAGCTTTAAATCAGTGTTTCCCTTTTTAAATAATGAGGAAAAAAAAAAAACAAAACAACAAAAGCTTAGGTCTGCAGTGGGATGAACACGATGCTTCTCTGAGCTCTGAACAGTCACAGGCAGTGTACACGTTCTGCTGTCTCTGAAACAGGCAACATTCTCCTCGCTTCCCCATGCTACCCTCAGACACAGTGGCTCCTGGGGGAGACATGTGGGAGACACCACTCAAGTGGGAATTTACCAATGAAGTTAATAGGGCTTTATCCAGTCTGTTTGCACTGACCAGCACAAAGCAGGTTCCCCAAACAGATGAGGGCTGCTCTTCTCCACCTCGCTCCCACTCTTAATTATGAAACAAGCTAGCCATTCTGGTTTTACTTTTGTGCAACAGAAGCCAAAACAGAAGCCAGAAGAATTCTCGTAAGCCTTATTCTTATCTGCTGAATAATTAGATTGGCTTTCATTTACCTTTCTACTGATTTTCCACAGATTGTGTCCCATTTATCCCTTAGCTCACTCAGCATATCATCAAGTTTCAAATTGTCATCAGCCAAAGTAGTTTTCTCTTTCAAGGAGCGTCCAGTCCTGTTTGTGGTATCATACACAGAATGTTTGGCACCAAGAGATTTCTGGAATTCCTGTAAACATGGAAGAAAAAGAAAACACCCATATAGCATCAACTGCTTACAGGCCACAGTTAATTACTCTTCGCAATATTATTTGCAATCTAAATAATAAATGTTACTGCAAGAAAATTTTAAGCTTAATATTAAATTTTTAGTTTGCTAGCACCACAGTTCAGCTGAAATTATACAGAGCTTGACGCTAGCAAAGGCCATGCCCTTCATCCCTCTCTGGGAATGGAAGCAGCTCTACACCTACAGGAACAACTGTAGGAAACTCCTCCTTCACTGAGTGATGACTGCTGTCCCACCATAATTCCTAAAACCTAAATTTCAACAAGAGTTGCCTGGGACACAGAAGAATGTGAAAGGACTACTAGTTTGGGAACCATAAGCTAAGCACTCTTCCACTACATTTATAGATTTTAAGATTTCAAAGTAGTGTAGAGCACCCCTGAGGCTACAAAGGTTACTGTATTTTAGCTCAGTATGGTCAAAATGGCATTTAACCCTCCTAAGACTGAAGCCTACTACAAATGGGAAGAACTGTATGCCAAAAGTGTACAGATTTAGGTATAACAAGCAGCCAGATGACTTCCCAGTAATACAATTGGGTTGGAGATCATGATCACAAACAGGTTACTGTGACCCAGGGATTATTTTTTTTTTTTTGGTTAACAAAGAATACCAGAAAATACCAGGCCAAAAGAGTTTTTGCTCAATGTTTGCTAAAATGGCTTTTCACCTGATTCTCAGAGCAATGTTTCATATCATAAAATCCAGCATGGAAATGATTACCGGTTAAAACTCCTAATAATTCCTTAGGGCACATAAAGATTGCAAAGATTCCACATGGTCACTACCAGCATATGCACAACTGCTCAACTCCAACTGGCAAGCTGTTCCCAGCTGCTCCGCACCAGCCAGTGCCATGGTAGCTCATGACTCTTTCACAAACTTTCTTATCTGTTCACATAGTCATCTACTCATTTTAGATGTGAATTCATGTCAGGGAAAGCTCAGGTGGAGTGGAGGTGTGTGAAGTACAAGGAGGTACGCATTGGGTTATGCCATGGGGATGGTATGCTAACTTTACCTAGGGTGATTCAAAGTTCCTTAAATCTTGCTTGATATTTTGCACTGCGCTGTCCTGATTTTATGGTTATTTCAGGATCCAGAGGGAACTGACGATTAGAATCAATCAGCAAAAAACATAGCATTTGTTTTGTAATCAAGTATCTCCCTATTGTCCTTTCATTTTCCTCACATAAAACAAGGAATCATGTTTTAAGAAACAATACAAACACCATTGTCAACCTAGAACTACAATAAAAATAAAAATCCATTTCAGAATGAAAATAACCTGATTTTTATAAAAGTTCCTTCAAAACAAATAACACACATGTTAGTGCTCCTGTTATTTGACGGGGTTTATTGACTACTTAAAGCTAAATGTGCAATGTTTCTTGATTTGCACAAGGAAACACAACGAAATTGCTGTCAGAGGAGGATCACACATTAAAACACATTTAAAGGTGAACAAAGGGTTGCAGTCAATTCATTCTTTGAAAGACTGCACACACTATACCAAATCTACTTTCATTTGATTTCACGGAGGCATAACTGAGAGTAGATTTTGGTTTAAGACATTTCAGCTGCCAAGAGCAGATAGGTAAGATGAATAAAACCTCAATACTTAATTATTTATCTTGATTCTAATGAAGACAGGAACATACAGATAAAATTAGTTAGGTTCACATAAATGTACTGTAAGGAACATTCAGCATTAGCACAAGAATGGATTGGGTGACTTAGTAAGGGTTTTTCCACTCCTGACTTCTAAAAACGAGAAAAAATGCTGATAAACAGACCGTGAATAACCCCCCAAAAGTCCCTGGCAATGCACTAGATATGAGTGAGAGAGAAAACATATTATCTTGGCTTTTCTCTTTCAGGGCTTTTTTTTTTTTTCTTTTTCTTTTTTTGGCAGTAACAACTGGCAAAGAGCGAGTCCAAATCATTGCTTACAGCACATACACAGCACATATTCAGTTCAGATAGTAAAATCGCTAACTAAATGGAGCAAGGAAACCTTCAAGGCTGGACAGAAAAGACAAAGACAGACAAAAGGGGGTATATGTGGGAGTGGAAGGAAAAGACTCAAAATACAAGGAAGGACATTGCAGTGTTGGGAGGTTTGACAGCTCATTAAAAAACAATTGGGTTGATTTCTTGGGGGGTTGTTTGAAGTTTAAAGTCACAGAGTTCACCAAACTCCCTCTCTCGTACACATTCATCTTTTTCCTCCAAATAACCAGTTTCAATCCTAATGTCCCCGTGCTACATTCCAGCCCATTCCTTATAATAAAGGAGATTCAGGCAACTTAAGTAGCTATTCTCTGCAGGTATTTTATACAAAACAAAGCTGGAGAAAATCTGTCACTGAGGGAACTGATGAATCTGCCAGCCTGTTTGAGGAAGTTTGGGCTCATAAAATGTACTGCTGTAGTTATAAAGAACAAGTAGGATATCAAGTTTAAAACTTCAGAAGGGAGGAGGAGAATAAAGGCAGAGTGTCAAACCCCAGGACCAAAAAGGACCTCAAAGCTAAGTCACAATGTGTTGACCGTACTCGTGAGGAGTTCAAATTTTATATAAAGAAAATAAAAAAAAAGAGTGAAAGGATTAAAAGATTGATATAGTCAGAGAATACAAGAAAGAAGATCTTAATAGAGCTCTTTCTAAATCCTCAGAGCTGACTTCAAGTTCTGGCAATAACAAAAATCCCAAAACAAACTGAAATTGCAGAGTTAGCATAACAGAATGTTAATGCAGGTTTTATCTAAAAGTTTTAACACCAAATGTAGCTAAAACTACTTTTGTTTGACCTACAGCCAACTTTCCCATATTAAAGCAGAATATTATTATCCTGTTTGATAAAAGATACTTAAATCATCATGGAAACTGAGAGATGATAAAAATATGAAGCAGACTGATGCAGTAACCAATCATTAATATACAGAGCAAAAACTTATCTGAGGTAAAAGCAATCAACAAAAACTACACATGAGGGAAAGAGTTGAGATGCAAATCCTTGGGTATATTGTGCAGAATGAAATAAGAGGATTAAATGTAGAACACTGAAGTCAACATGAAAAGTAGAAGTAAACGTATGCCAAAATCCAGAAAAATAAATGATCTTTCAATACTTTGTCTCTGACGAAACTGCTCCAAGATAAATCTTTAGACACAGCCTGTCTCTGAAGATTCTACCAGTCACCCACTTGCTCCTCACTAATATATTATTCTAGGCTGTTTATAAAAGTAAAAATGAAATAAAGACTTCCTCTGTCCTTCATTTTGTTCTGTGTCTGCTATAACTGTAGATATTCCTTCACTTTTACATCAACTTTATTTGTTTGTAAAGCTATGTCAATAGCAGAGATTTTTACGTTTTCACCTTAGTAGCTGGGTTTGTGGAAAGGTGGTCCTGGAATTTTGAATCCTGTACAGAGAAATAACCTTTCCTACTAACAGTGTCACTGTACTTTCTGGAGGATTTCATTAATATTTCCACTTGACTTAGAAAGCAACTGCTGATCAAAATACAAGATTATTTTCCATTTTTGAGGTCGTTCTGTAGTATTAAAAGGAAAATACCAAATAAAATAACTGGACGGTAAATTTGTGTTGTAAGGACTGAAAAAAAAAGCTTATAATAAAACCTCTTCAGAGATTCCTTTTCTGAGAGAGTATTACTTTCTTTTTTTAAAGTTTCCCCGGTGCTGTATTTTTATGTCTTTCCTCTTCATCGTTAACCATTCCACCACAGACCAGGTTCTGTGAAGAGCTTTTTTTTTTTTTTAACTCCCCACCTGTAACACACTATTTAATTCACTGCTAATAAACATGTTGTTGTAGTGAGGCCATCAGTCTACTTCCTTTGCTGGTTGAACAGTACAAGGCTGAGACTTACTTACATGTCAACGAGCATCTTACATTTCATCAGCCATGACTCACCTTATGCTGTGCAAGCTGCATCTTTATTTTGTCAGGATCATTTGCAATTTCAAGATCTGAGTCCAAAGATTTTTCAGATTCTTCCAGCCACTCCATAAGTTTGTGCCAGGCTTCATGGAACTGCAGGAAAGTGAGATTTGCATAGATATAAAAATGCACTGGTACATTAAACAGTCCAAGAACATTAAGCCCTGACCATTTCTTTACAGGCCAAACAAGTACTCTGCAGACTTGGGAAAGGTTTAATGTAATTTTTCTCCCTGTCAGCTCAGACTGGGAGTGGCCCAACCATGGGCTCACTGGGCTTAGCCTCCTTTTGCCCAGGTGAATTAGCAGCCTTTCATGTACATGATCTATATGCCTCATGTGCATCTTTCACAGACATATTGGTAACTTCTGTGGATGTGTTGGTCATTTAGATTCCTACATTTTTAGTAATTAATAAAAAATACAGCAAGAACAGGGTTTAGCTATTGCCTGTATGGGACAACAGCTGTAAATCACTGGGGAAAACTGTCTGGATGATTGCCCAAGATTTTCCCTGAGACATTCATAAATGCTCCCATTATATCAAATACTATCTTGACGGGCACAGAACAGATTCGTGATCTTCCTTCCTTTCTCAACAACAGCAGTGCTTCAGGGAAGGAAGCAGAGAAAGACTAAAGATTCAACCAGCTTTCACAAAGCGGCAGCCCTTCGGGACTGGATTTTTCTAAGCTTGTCATTTCTCTCTCCATGTCTCTTTTGAAAATTCTTCTTGCCTGGGCTGCCTACACATGAAAGTACAAGAAACTAGTTCAGAAAACCGTTGAGTCTCTTGGACCCTGTTGTTCAGGGCTGTGGATCAGGCCTTGACACCAGTACCCTTAAGAACTCCTTCCCTGTTCTGCACAGCTAGTTGTCATCCTAAATGAATAAAACTCATTGTATTCAGCTCTGTAAATGGATACAGAGATGTAATCTTCCCTACTGTCCATGTCACTGCAGAACTGCCACATGTGTGAATGAACAAGAGAAACTGCTGGAAAATAAATAACGTTTGATTGGTTTACAGCCTAATTTATTGCTCAGAAAAGTTCTTATTCTATGAGCTGAGTGGCAGTAACAGTGAACATGAGAATGTGGTTTGGCTGTGAACATGACCAAAGCTCCATTTGAATAAAAAAAGCTAGAACTTCCTATTGATGTTTAAATATATTACATTCCTCTCACACATTTTGCATCTTATCATTTATGTTCCTCAGTGAGGGGAACATGAATCTAAGGAAAAAAATGAATGCTCCCGGGTGAGGAGAAGTCTGTAAAAACCCGTCTGGGTTTTTAAAGAGATAAATGGGGATATTTTACCACACAGAAGATAATGGTCTAGTAAGTACCATAAGAGACTGAGGAAGTGATGAGTATTAACCAGGGCACAATATAAACCCAAGAAGAAAATACTAAGCGATACTCTCACAGATTAGTAAAAGGGGTTCAACACGTTCTTTAATATATAAGGGGTTGATTGTGTAACTTCTTTTTGAGGACAGATGGCACTAATATACATCTGGAAGCCACACTGTAACTTTCTTCTTTCAGACCATCCTGTACTGCAGACAGAAGTCACTGCTCGGGTTGAAAATGAAGCTTTCACGTTCCAAATGAAGTGCTCTATGATTGAATCACAGAAATTGCTCCACTAACTCAGTCTGTTACACTAACCCAGACTTACATGAAAGTGCTTTAAAGCACGATATAGTTCAAGAGTCTGGATGTAATTTCAGCTAAGTTCAAAGAATTGTACAACAGCTGTTGTCCGATTACCTGTTTGGCTCGTTTCCTTGCATCATCCAAAGCTCTTCCTCTTTCAACTAAGCGTTGAACTACTTTTTCCCATCTACTCTGCACACTAATCAGCAGATTCTTAATAAGGACAACATCCTGTTTCTGGCTGAAGTATTTCAAATGGGTTCCAGTTTTGTCCAGTTCTATGATCTGATCTCGATGAGAATTCACCTCTGTGGCAAAAACCTTGGAAAAAAAAGTAGAAAATTGCTCTAAATACTATGTTGCTCATGTGTTGGGTAAACACTGAAAAAACAGTCTGATAAAGAATGATGTAGCAAGACTATAAAATGCAATTTTAAAACAAAATAAATGTTTCTGAGTGCTAGTGTTACAGGGTTCATTTGAACATTGTTAAAGTATCTCCGCAGAGCGGGGGGAACATTACACATCTGTTTCTTTACATACCTTGTGTTCATCAATTTGAAACAAGACAGTGTCCAAGATAAGACTTGGCCGAGAAGCTGCAGTTAGAGTTTGCTCTGCCTGAGTAAGCCAGTTGATGAAATCTTGAAGTGAGTTGTGGAACTCCATTGCTAAATTAAGGGCTTCTTCCAGTTTGGTCTGTAAAGATAGGTCATAATTTAATAGCATTTGATATTGTGCAGGGGCTTCAGCCAAGTGAACTATTTTAGTTTAGCATTTTGGAGTAAACCATTTCAGTTTAGCATTTAGTTTAACATTTTTAAGCATTTTTCCAACTCAAAGTTTCTGAGATTTGTATTTTAAAATAATAGCCTGTAATTGAGCATATTAAAGGAGATGGATAGAAAAGTAACAATAAAACTATGTATGATAAGTGAGTATAAAATCTAGCATCTAGTACTAGGATAATTTTTTTACATTAGAACATTTCATTTTGTAGTAGTTAATCATAACGGGACACATGGATTTAAATTTTTTTATACAAAACCAGTAGAATATCAGAAATCTAAGGTGGCAGTGAACTTGGAAAAGCCTCAAAGAGGTCATCTAATTTTTTCTCTTGCACTAACGAAAGAACAAGTTTGCCTAGACCAGTTCTCTTTAATAATGCACAATTGTCATTGTGTTTGCCTGAACTGAGGCTACTTTTGGATACAGAGCTTTTGTTGACTATCAAAGAGCAGTCAGATTTTCAAACAACCGTACTGCTGGCCTAGCTGAGCACTCCAACCTTACATCTTCCTGCAAGAAGGTGCTCAAGTTGTGCATTAATTAGTCTGACACTCTTCCATTACACAGTTACCTTAGTAGACATCATCATTCTTACTTTAAAAATATAACTAAGTTGTGAGTTAAATATTTGTGCTTTACACACATCAGAGCTGTACAGAGAGTTCCTCTGTTTGTAATTAGTGACTTTCTTCATTGTTTGACTGAGGTAGAACAACTGTACTATACTTCGTGAAGGAATGAAAGCAAAATAAAATTAATAATAAGAAAACGTATGTTGCACATCAGTGAAATCATGGTATTGATCTACATTAGAGCAGAAGGCAGTCACTTGAAGTAAGTGGCAGAAGGCCAAGTGTTTGGGAATTTTAAGAAAAAAATGGATAAAAGCTAGAAAAATTAATGCAGCAATTCTGTATAGAGAAGGAAATAAACTTGAGTGATCAAATAATTTTATTCTTTGTCTCCTATCTATGATAACTGTAATAAAAAACAGAAAAACAGAAAAGCCCCCACCCTACAAAGTGAGTAGTACCAGTATCAGTTAACGTATTTCTATGGAACAACCTTCCTGCCTTTTTCACCTGCCCCCCCCCACTTACGGATAATAAACTTCTTGAATCCCATTTTTTCCCCAATACTTGCTAAACATACCAATGAATTCTGCATAACTGTCTCTACAATTGATTTTAGATCTAAAAGACCAAGCAAGTATGCATGTGTAAAAGGACAGAACATTAGCAGTCTTAAATACATGGTTTACACTTCTATTTTTATGTAAAAAAACATACTTTTCTTTCACTGAGCTTTGTTTGTACCGATTCCCATTTTTCTTTTAAGTTATTTATGTCCTGCTCAACGTTTGTTTCAGCAGACTCTGGGCATCTTGCAAGCATCTGCTGGCCTTTCTGCATTAGATGCTTATATGTCTCTTCTTTGGCTTCAAAGGCAGCACAAAGTTCCTAAATAAAGAAACCAACAAAAAGTAAGTCAGGTAGAAATTCAATACTCTTTACAAATGTTAGCATAGTATCTCTTCCTCCCCCAACATTTTGTGGGTATGATTAAGACTAATAGAGGAAACATATGTAATTCATAAAAAGCCAAATGAGCAAAGAAAGGGACCAATTCGTCAGGAAATGAGAACTTGTATTGTCTGTCAGATGTTTTTTCTGAGATCCAAAGCTTGGCAAAGAAAGTACTATGCACTTATCTCATTGCACAAGATTTGCTACAACTCTTTTGGTTTACAGCCCATCTGTAGCTGAAACACAAAAAGTGTCAGCATTCACAGTGCACTGAAAGCCCAGACCTATCCAACACACCTTCAAAAGCAGGTGGGACAACTTGGGAGGGCTGCTTTATTTTACATCGTCTCTTTTGCTTTGTCTGTGTCATCCCTCACCCACTAGGCAAGAGCACTGAAGACATTTTACACACACACAGCTGGAAAAATAATGGTAACAACTCTTTTACCTGCTAACTATTTGACTCAATATTCTCTTTTAACCATGTTGAAGATGAGGTGGCGAGAGAATTGGAGCTCACAGATGGCCCTTTGACTCAAAAGGGCATTTCTGAAATTTGCAACAGACCTTTCAAAATGCACAAACGATGTTGCTACAGACTCCCAAATGAGGAACTTCTTCCAGGAGACGAGCAGTAAGTGGCTTGCATATGGGAGGAAAACAATTTGTCCTCTGACTCCCAAGAAAAGAGAGTAAAAACAACATTTTCTCTGGGACAAGAGGTACTGGACACAGGGTTATATTTGGTTACAGAGGAGGGCAAAGCAGGAAGTAGGTTCAATCATGAGCTAAGATTTTAACAGGCCAGAAAGCTTCCCTCCTTTCTTCCTGAGGACCATGAAAACAGTTGTCACCTACCCTGATCCTTCCTATGTTCCCAAACTCCTTAAAATATTTCTGGTTTCCATAACTCCCCAGAGCACCTTATTCTACTGCAGTGCAAGAACCCCTCAGAAGCAAACATGGGGAGTGCACCACCAGTGAGACATGGCATGGCAAGAGTGGCCTCAAACACTGGGGCTGGGCTCAGTCTAAGATGGGAGGCCGTTTTTTAAGCCCCTTTCCGGCTGCCGTCCTGTAACATCTCTTCATATCGCTTGTATTGCTGGAGCTGCCTTAGCTGGAGACGCTACCTAATTGCAACTCCATTTGTGAAGTGATTACAGTTGAGGGCTCTTTTATTCAGAACTGTAGAAACAGACCTTATACTCAAGATGATGATTCATAATGTTATTTCCAATGAGAAAGACAACAAAATATAGAGCAAAACTTCCTTTTCAGTTTCAGGTCACAAACGAATGTGATTTGTATCCCTTAAGAGCAAGTTTGAATTTGGAAGTTATGATAAATTGTTCGCAACCTGACAACTGGCCTCAGCATTTCAGCTGCCAAAAAAACAGAATTCACACAGAACTGCACAGATACACAGAGTTTAACTAAACTGAAATCAAATCTTATTTTTTAAAGGTTATACACATTAAAGGCTAACAAGACAATGTCTGCAGTTGTATGACCATCTACAGCATAGTATGGATCTGTTAAAATGTACTGTAGGAAATGACTGTACATATAGATTATGTATTACTGTGGAGACATTCATGCTTGTTCCAACAATAATATTACATTTAGCTTTAAGATTCCTTAACTAATCAACCTGTAAATGGAAGAAATATAGAAAATGGCTTATTGATTTGCACAGTAGGAGAATATACCAAAAAAAAAAAAAAACAACTGAAATTTTCCAGGGAAAACTTTTGGTCTTGATCTGATTCCAAGTTCAGGATGAAAAATGGAAAGAACTCCACAGACTCCCACAGGTTCTTGATTAGACAGCCCCCACACTTGCAGGAACAAAATGGGTTTTTTGTTTGTTTGCTTTTTATATTGTGTTTTTGTTTTGTTTTGTTTTTTACCACAAAATGAGAAGGATTTGAGGGGAGGGGGATATCAAAGAATCAACGTTATTTCTGTGTTTTGCGCTTGTTTCCTGTCATAACTGGTTTGAAAACTGTAAATAATGTCCCTTGTCAAAAATAGTTGCTGGTAAATTTTGAAAAAAAATGATCCACATTTGTGGGCAAAGACCTTTAGCATCATTCCAAAACAAAATCTGATTTATGAAGCTGTGACAATGCAGTGTTTTAATAGAAACTTTGTCAGGCATGTTAGAGCTCAAGGACAGTTCAGTAAATATCACTCTCACATCTGAGCCAGGAGGTCATGAGTCCAGATAACTGGGTTTGGGCTTATATCCAGGCCAAACAGCACAGCATGATTTTATAGAAATGGAGCACTATGAGCCACCTTCCTTTGAGTTACCTCAAGGCTTCAAGTTAAAGCATCCTTTATCAAGCTCTATAGTTCTACGGGGGAAAAAAATCCATAGGTTTTTTCTTATAGAGGAAGGAAGGGAAGGAAGGGAATAATTCAGACATCCTGATCAGATTTCCATTCCTAATTAAAGCAGACTCTATATAACCCATTAGTCCTTATTACATCTGTGCTAAGGATGATTTCAATGTCAGCTTTGGTTAAATAAAGAATAAAGGATTGAGTTCCTTAATTCGAGGTCCAAATGAATGTGGATCACTTTTAGATTCATCTTCATATCTGAGAAAGAGCATAAATTCTAGTTATGGGAACGGGAAAAGAAGCGTACGAATCACCGAAAAATCTGTAAACACTTTCTGTGTTTTTCTTTCTGAAAATAAGGATGAAAAAGACTTCTTTTATTTCTGTCTCAACACTATTAATGGCTCAGCTTTGGGCACCTCCCAAATGACTACTTTTACTACACTGAAAATAACAATGTTGTTTCGAAGGATATTAAATTTTTTTAAGATACTATACAGACATTGTGATACATAGACCATGCTCTGTATTTACCATAAACACTCATGAAAGATAGTTAGCCCTGAAATGCAATTTGCAAAGCATTCTAATACTGATACTTACCATATGGGTATTAAGCTGTTCTCTTGCTGTTTCTGGTAAGCCTCCAACAGGTTTTGATGCCAACAGCTGACGTTCAGTGTCTGTCAGCCATTGCTGCATATCTTCAACTTCACCATGGAAACCTTGGGCCTAAATTACACCATATCATTTTAGAGCTTACTTAAATGTTTTCCATTCTAAATACTAACTCAGATGCAGAAGTATACTGGCAACAGATTCAATCAGGTACTTGCAATAATCAGAGGAAATGAAAGAAAAAAAAACAAAACAAAGGAAAAACAAAACAAAATTTAAACTAGCGACCTTTATCATAGATGATAAAAACAAAAGCCACGGAAATCCTGAAAGAAGGCTAAATGAGCAACTGTGAGATCAATATTTTCCCTGAACAATACACCTATATAGAAATTTCACCCTTCAAAAACACATAGGCCAAAGCTGAAATCTTGATGCAGCACTACAAAAGACAATGGCCAGCTCTGGAAGATACACATGGTTCCAAACTTAAACTTAACTTTCTCCAAATTTAGGAGTGTGTGCATTATGGTTTTTATTTAGGCCAACTTCTAATACATGTATCTATGTATTTCATTTAAAAAGACACTTTTTCTGAGTTATCTCTTTATTTGATCATTTCCCGTTCACCTGGATCAAGGCACTGTCCAGCTGCTGTTTCCTTTGTTCTGTTTTTTCCAACACGTTTTGCCAGCGCTGATTCAGAAGTTCCAACTTGCTCCGTAAATTACTTGCTTCTTCAACAGCACTCGATTCAATCAGGTCGCTTCCGGCTTTCTTAACTGCTTCCACTGTAGACTGATGAGCTAAAACATCATTTTGTAGCACCTACAATTGTAACACAGCACCAATGACTGCCCATGCTGATTATTGAATGAATTATTGAACGAAGACAAACACAATAACCAAGCTAGTTCTAACCCAGTGACAAGGCAATAGTTTAAAATCAGCACAAGTATTAGCAATTAAAGCTAATAAGCAATCTTACTTCATTGAAAAGTAGTAACAGACCAATCTGCCAAAATGCTTTATTTTTATATCTTGGAAAAAATAATACATTTTTTGCAAATATACATCTTTCTGAAATTATGAAAGCTTTCTGGCACTACTAGTGAAGAATCACTCCTGAGATATCCAGTATCACTTCACTTTCCTTCATTTACTACATACTTTTCTGTAATAGCACTTTTCTTTGGTTTTGAGGGCAAGGTGTGAAAACAGCATTACACCTAGTATTGCTGATTGCTCTTGGAGCAGTAGGTTAAGAAGAGAGGAGAGAGAGGAGCAAGAAGGCAACATTCTGACTGCCATGATGTCTTTTCACACATTTCAGTCCTAAGAGCTGGGGAATGATTATAATACTAATACCATAAAATCTCCTCCACCTGGTTTAAAACCTGTTACCACCATCCATGGTAAAACCATAAAGGACAAAAAGTACATTTGGGAAAAAGATACCATTTTCAGAAAGATTTCAAAAAGTTAAGAGAAGGCTTTGAAATTCCAGGAATAAAGAACAGAAAAAGATGTGCAAAATGGTTAAGAAGGTAATGACAAACCCCACCTAAAAAAATAAACTTTATGACTACTCTGTTCCAGGAGATCTGGTTCAAACTTATCTCCATCAAAATGCTAGCATAAGGAAAAAAAATAAAGCTAAATACAAAAGAACTTTTAAATAAAATATACAGAGCACCTGATAAAAGAGCAAATCACAAGTAGTCCTTGTATCACAAGGTGCACAAATGTGCACCACATTTGCTTTAATTCTTCTAAGCTAAGCACTGGAAGGTATTTGTTATTTTATTTTCCTGATAGAAAAAAAATAGGGATATTCACACAAGCAGATGAATCTTACTCCTTCCTTCCTGCCCAGGCTCACTAAGAACAAGGTTTATTCTTTCCAAAGTTATTCAAGAGATGGATGTTTTTCCAGACTACCACAGGATGCACTACTGTGTGAACTTTCTAACCTATAAACTCTGTTTTACGAAACGGAAGTAGATTGGTTCATGTGTTTGCTGAACTCCTTCGGCACTGAAGGCAGATGAAGTCATAACCGATGTCTGGATGCTTCTTCAGTAGCAAAATGCTTCTGCTTTGTAAGAATATAAAAGGTTCATGGAGTGGAAGCTGGGTTTGTAGTTTTATTTTTTTTTAAAGAGCCTGTTTCTAACTGTAATCACACAGGGCATGTATACATTTTACTCTGCCCAAGTTCCAACTGACTACCCGAAAGGCTTCAGAAGCTGTGTAGTGGCATTAACATAGATAATGAAAATGCCTTAATTATCTGTGTATTGTCAATTTCAATCTATTCTCTCTAAGCCCAAAATGAACTCTGAACAAGAATAGTTTTCACATCATACGCAAGCCAAAAATTAAATGGCAGACTTAAAAGGAAAGGAGAGGATTTACGAGGTTAGTGTGAAATCTTCAGGCCTACAAAGAACATATCATCATGAAAAGCACTGAGCCACACAAACAGGTAGAGAAGATCTCTTGCTCTTCAGAGATACTCTTCAAAATAAATGAACAATGGAAGCTTTCTTCCATGGGCTCCAAAGCCACATTAGCCAGTAAAAATCCTGAAAACAAAACAAACAAACGAAAAAACAAAACAACCCCCCCAACAACAAAAAAACCCTACATTGTATGTAGCAAAGATAAAAAGATGGAGACATAGATACCCCTAAAATTTGCTAAGATTTTCAGAGCAGCATTCTCTGTTTTAGTCAGACACAACTGAGATACAATTTTGCAGAATTCAGAACTAAAAATCACTTTTTTTTCTGTCAAGAAAGAACAAAGCTGTGTAAAGGTCAAGTGCATTTTGTAAGACCTGGCCTACACAGGACTCATCAAAGAGTAACAGGTACAATGATTTTTCAGTTCCCTGGATCAAACAAAGGTGAATAAAATTGGATACCAGGGTGAGCTACTCTTTTTGGCTAAAACCTATGCCACTTGAGTAGTTTATGCAAGGAAGGAATATAGAGGAGTAAGAGAAAAGATATTAGTTATTCTAAGCCATTTCAGCCATAGCCTGCATCTTGAAAATCTCTATAGGGAAGTATTTATCAAGTGCAAAGTTTTATTACAAGACTCATTGCTAAGATAAATCCCAAAAAACATTTCAGTTCGTATTCATTATAATTACATACATGATGTTTGGCGAGTTCAATTTCAATAGCCTTGGGGTCTCCACCCACAGGTTTCTGTTCATTCAGCAAGTCTTCTGTATGCGTCAGCCATGTCAGTAACTCATCAAGGGCATGCTGGAACTGCCCCAAGGCTAACAAGGCACCTTCCAGCTTGTGCTACAGTAAAAATAAAATAAATTAACAATAAAATGGTTTCATGATGCTATTGAATTGGCTTAAATTACCATTAGTCACCATACTCCAGAGTGGAGTCCGTGCAAATGACAGCATAAAAAACAGAGACAAACAGTTATCCAATACAAGCAACTGCTTTATATTTAGAGCTGAGTTAGCAATTCCATTGTAAAGCCTTACATTCTAGGCTTAAATTCCTGACCTCTGAAGATCCCATGCAACCAGAGCAAAGTTAAGATTGAAGGTCCTCTCCTCAGAGATATGACAGTAGTTTTCATCATTTAAAATATAATTTCAATATAAATGTATCTTGATGCACGATCTTCTTAAAACTTTTCCTTTGCAGTGAAATGATTCAATTTAGGAAAAAAAAAAACACTTTAAGGCACTGCATCTTTAACTCTTTTTGATAATTTAATGTTTTGTAAAGAGCAGTGAAACAGTAATATTAAGGTTTTAAGAAAAAGTGTTCGGTTCAGCAGCTATTAATGGTTTTGCACATATAAACATGTTTTCAACTGCTACTTAAGATGTCATCAAATAGCCAAAATGAAATAATAATGATTCAACATGACACTGCTGACAGAGGAAGTGACAAAAAATACTGCTAAGGGTTGAAAAAAAACATAAAAGCAACTCAGTAAATTATGAAATTCAAATTCCATTATACATAGTTCTGTAATTTCCAAACCAGAAAGACCAAATATGTAAATTGATACTAACATTATGCACAACGAAAAGCTTTTGTCACAAATCTAAGCCATGAATGAAGCCCCCACTTTCAGGTTTATTTACCTGTCTATTTATAATTTTTTCTTCCAGGCTATCCCACATTAGTTTGAGCTCTGAGAGAGGGTCTTGAACAGTGTGCTTGTCACTTTCCTGTGTTACTTTCTTCAGCAATAGTTCTGCTTGATGGTTCAGTCTTTCCATTTCTATCTGCTGCTGATAAGCTTCTGTTTTAAATTGCTGTGGTAAATAGAAAAAGAATACAAATAAACATATCATAAGTAATGATCTTCTTGAGTATAGCACAGTACAGCAATAGTTACAGTAATAGTGCATCATTGTCAACTTTCATAAATCTGGTGGTTTGTTTCCCTGGGTCAAAATGCATATAAGACACTGATAATCCAGACAGTCCCAGCTAACTGAAAATATGCAATGTCTTACTATCCCATCAGATATTGCTAACTGTGACTTAAGGATGATAAAGATTTCCAATAGAAAAGTCCTCTCTAATGATCTCTCTGTTTCATAAAGAAGGCAGAACGTATCTTAAGTAATTTCTAGCTCTTGTGGTTGTGATAATATAAGACTTTACATAAAATTATTCTTCAAAAGTTTTGACAGCAACTGTTCTTTAGTAGAATATCCTCTTGTCCAGGAAACTTGGGCAGAGTCTGAATACAACTTGCAGATTCTTCTGAACTATAGAAGATAGCTGGTTATGGCTAACTTGAAGTCACATTATAAAATAGACAGATTAAACAACCTGCCTACAACAACAACAAAAAAGTACAATTCGTGAACAAAACCGAAGACATCCCCCTGATTATTATACATCCCTGCTTTTTATTTAAAATTTGTAGAACAATCTACCAACGTCAGGAGCATACTTAGTCATAGATCCATACAGAGAGGTTTTTAAGCCTGAAATTCTGATTTACAGATTACTGTATTCATTAGGAATGATGTGATATGTTTAAGCATTCAGAGAAAGTTGGTAATGGCAGAAGTGAAGCTCTGGAGGCACTCTGCTAGAGTATCAAGGAAGCTGTTTATGGTGGAAGCCAAAAAAGTTAAAGGTCATAGCAAAAGAACTCTCTTCATAACCTTACAGCCTTTGAAAGAGAAGGAATGCTTTTACAGGTGTTTTTGGACTATCTGAACATAGTCACAGAATAAAATATAGTCTCATCAAAATCTATTCCAAAGCCTTGAGCCATGTCTTTTAAAATGTAAACTTCGCAATGAAATGTTATGTGAAATTTTCATACAGATCCTTCTTTTTTTTTTTAAACTAAAATTTGAAAATGAAAATCACTTATGAGTCTTGAAAAATTCAGAAAAATATTAAACAATGCAGAAAAATACAGACAGATGAAAATATGAATGAAATAAATAGCTAGTTCATACCTTAAGTTCCTCGGTTTGCTGCTTCACTGTCTCCAGATCTGTTCCAACCGGGGACATAGATGCTAACTTGATGCCAGCAATGTCTACCCAGTCAAATATCGCCTGAAAATCACAGTATGAAATTCAAGCGTAAGCAGAGAGAAATAGTATCATGGTTAAAAGTTGTAATAGGTAAAATACCAGAATTTCTTTTACTTCAGAGAACAATATTGTTATGTTCTTTGAAATAAAATAATTTTCTTCAAAGAAACCTGCATTCTTGACAAAGTAATGGTTACAAGAATGTAGGTACTGCAAAACTGAGCTTCTGTTAGCAGCAATATTCCACCAGTACTATTCATGCTAAGTAGCAGTTATACTCCTTGAGTAAAATCAGCAACTTTTATGCACACTCTGAAAAGTAAATACAAGACCAACTCTCAGTTCCCAGTTCCATAGTCTTTTGGAGCTAAGATGTCAGGCTGTGGCTGAACGGTATCACATTTTAAAACATGATTATTACACATCATCAAGAATCAAATTTCTGTTGAAGAACAATGTTATCTGTGTAAGGAACATGGAATCCATTCAGTACGTATTAGGTACTGAAGGGCCATAACTCACCTTGACTGAATCTCTGTAGGATGACACAGTTATAATTTTAAACAATAAATGAAGAGCGCCCAATTCTGAGGCTTTGTGGGTACTGCTTTTGCTCCTGATACAACACAGAACAACCTCAAGGATAGTCTACTTACAGATTACCAACAGCTATATAAATCTGGGTAATTGCATAGGGGAAAAAACACCTCTGCTAGGCCCTTTTTTCCCCTGTCTGTTAGCCATGATTCATGACGGAGAAAAGCTTAGGAGTGCTTCTCAGAGCTGCCTAGAGAGTTCCCTGAGAAAAGAACTACCCTCGACAAGCTCAATAAGATGAGGCAGCTGCAGTACAGCTAACAATCTGTCCACAATACTTTTCATATTGTCTACTGAAATGAGCACCAAAGGGCATTTAAATACAGTTCTTTCACAAAGTACTAAGCCTGTACAATGTACAACCACAGAAAACACAAAACACTTAAACCAATGGCAATGTTCCTAATGTAACCCTACATGTCAACCTCTGCACAGTATGAACATAGGACTACTTGGAGAAAAATACATAATGAGGTGCACTGGAAAACAGGCACATTGCATTATTATTACGGAGTGTTCTGCTGCTTCATCTGCATTGAACACACAAACAACTTGCCTCAGTGTCATGTGAAACTGTAATTTTATGTTTCAAGGATTTAATGAATCAAGAAAGACAGTAATTCCATTGAGAAAAAAAGATAGTTTTGCAAAATTTGATTATGTTTGGGATCTTTTAAAATGTTTCAATCTTCACTGACAAAAGACGAGAGATATGTCACTAAGACAAAACCTGCAAAGAAACCTGCAACCAAATATACAACACATACAGAGAAAAGATACCTTTACTACAGACTTAAAAAGTAAATATTTTCTGACAAATTGTGATTAGATAAATTATACTATGAATTAGTATAATAGTCCAGCAACATATATTATTTTTTGCTTCAAATATTCAAACTTATGTTTTTAATTGACTAACAGTAAGGGTGGAATAAAATTAAAGTTCTTTAACTGTCCTCCATTCAAGGAAAATAGCCACAGTGAGTTTATGGACCTATATTCTGTTCCTTTCAGATCATGCAAACGTGTTACAACATGAACTTGCCCATCATGTGAATTGCCTATCACAAGAAAATGTGAGCAGGATTACTATGAATTTGTGCAGCAGCAAAAAAACTCTGCACTTGTCAATAAACAAGGAGACTTTACTTTGGAATCTAAATATAGTGTAATACAACTACATGAAAAAAACATCAACAGATTTCTTGCCTAATGCAAAAAAAAAAAAAACAGTAAAGATACCTGCCTGCTGAAGAAAACAGTCACTATAGTCAGTGATACATTACTTGTAACCTACCCAATCACATGACATTTTTCATACAACCACATTACATCCTATTAACTCAAGATTGGGTTAGGTATATCACACCATCTTACCTGCAGTCCATCTTGGTATTGAACAGCTGCCTGCATAGCTTCAGCAAGCTTGTCCACCCGCTCTTTCCATGTTTTGTTTAAGGCATCCCAGGCAGAATTTAGCTGCAAATAAGAGCAATTTACTCCAATGGACAAAAATAATTCAATTGTCATGTAATTTGCATTCTCTAAATAGTCACTGCTCAGTAGCACCAATAAATTAAGCATGAATACTTCATATTCATTCCATATTAAAATGCTTGTTCTCCCTATCACTGCATAGTTAGTTTCCTTCAGAAGACACCATAGGTTCTGTATTACAGAAGCTATGTAATTCAACACTGACTATATTTTCATTAACATAGGGATTATAGTGAATATTGGAAATATTATTAAGAAGTTATTTGGAGTTGCATCATTATAATGAAGGTAGCTTAAAATAAACTTACACTACTGAACATGAGAGAAATTGAAAGTCCTTTGTAGTCATGCAAACAGGATTGTATCAGTTAAGATGTCTTATTTGGCATAAAGCAGATACATATGAAACTTATTCTAGTATTACTTTTGCAAGAAATAGTCATCTATCGTATTAATCAGTAAATATTTTTACAAAAAAAAAATTGTCTTCTACAATAAAATTAATCCATAAAGCAATAAAAGCAATTTATTTTCAGAATTTGTTGGGGGGCAGGGAATACTACTTTCAGCTGAACAAGCATCTAACATAACAGATTGAAGCATCTGCATTTCCCGTACCTCATCTATACTCTTGTTGACAATAGGTTTGTCAGGCTCTCCACAAGCAGCTCTGAGTTCAGAGCCAAGGCTCACAACTGTTTCTAGTTCTTCTTGCAATCCATCAATTTCTTCTTTAGCAGCCTACAAGGGAAAAAAAATAAAATCCAACACTGATAATACTAAATTTAATAATCTATGTACAGCTTGCTTTTAAGATAGACACAGCAGTATTTGACTTTTTTTTCTTTAAAGTTGCCTGCACTTACAATTGGATGCTTATATTTTAAGCATCCTTAACCATCCAGTGACCTTTGCAGTGTCAGAGTGAAATCAACTGTCATCAGTCTAAATTATAACAATGGATAATGTTGTCATTTTGTATGAGATGGAAAAAATAAACAGGAAGTTTTAAATTAGATTTCTTTAATCAGAATGTTTTCTTTTTCAGAGGTTATCATTCACCTTTCAAATCTTTAGTTATCAGCATAAATAATTACAGACTTGAAGCATAATACACACGTCTGTATCCCTTTCATTTAGATGTTATGTATTACTCGGAATCTAAAGTATGTGTAACTTTTAGAAGTCTCAGTGACACGCATATTATGTACATGTTTATAAACAGATATGCAAATATAATGACAAGTACAAGTTGCATGTTCATTGCAATTAAGCCCTGATACATATCATTTGCCATAGACTCTTGAGATATCATTACAGTAAATTCCTATGTAATTATCCCTCTTTGTCTCTAAAAAAAAAAAACCTCCCATGGTATTTCATAGTAATCCTTCTTCTCTTTGCATACTGTAAATAGAATACTTTAAATCAACAAAATACTTTCTACTGACCTCAGCAGCTTCTTGCTGTTGCTTGACTACAGATGGGTCAACTCCAGGTCCCTCCAGTTCTCGAATGAAGTCCTGAGTATCTTTAATAGTAGCTACAAGAGCCATATGATCACACCAAAACTTTTCAGCTAGTTCCATTACATCCAACAATTTGGCTTCCCTTTCCTCAGTCAAGGTCTGGATGTCTTGCCAAATGAGGACCATTTGGTCTAGTTTATCTTGAACAGCTAAACAACAAAGGAACTAGATTACTACCTTGGCAAACAATTCTTGGCCATAAATATCTCTACAGTTCTACAGCAGAAACATATGTGCACATTTTAAAATTTAGACTTTAAAACTGTTTCTTTACAGGACTTTTTAAGATGTTAAGCGGAAACAACCAACAAGGCATTTAAAATTAAAACAAAGGTCAAATCCACAATGAATTATGCAATGAATGCCTTGCTTTTTTATATCTTTAGCAGCTTCTTCAGAAGAATGCAATCCCCAGATTAGCGATCATCTAAATTGAAGATTTTTCTTGCTGCATTTCTACTACATGAATCTTTCCTCAATCTACTACCTTTAGCAGATATATCCTTATCTGCTCCTTCTGAGCGAGCAATCATTTCCTCCCCTCGCTGTTTAAGCGTCTCATAGACCGGCTGAAGTTTTTCCAGATCCATTGACACATTCTTATTTTCACTAATTTGCTCTTTAATCTTCTCAACCTCTGCTGAGATTGAAGGCGGCTGCCTCAGACGTTCAACTATGCGTTTCAGACTCTCAAGAGTTGGATCTATCTTGTCATGAAACTGGGAGGGTGGTAAAGAAGAGAAAGAAGGGGTAGAAGAAAAACATTTGAAAAACTGCATCTGAAAATTCTCTTGGAACAAGGTACTTTAAAATTAACATATTTAATATCTCTACTTATGTATGTGCAACGTGCAATACCCCCTGGTGGTTCTCCCCCTCTTTTAATATCTGAATTAAAAACATGACCTTGCAGAATGTTACTTCCTCTCAGATTTAAGAGAGGCTGAATTTTACTATGAAATCTGGGTTTAGTCCTGAGACACTCCATCTGAAAATACTTTACATATGGCAGCATCTACCTGCATGCAGTCCTGCATAATTTAGGGCACTACTTTGTATCTTATTTTGGAGAGCCACAGCTTTCTGATTTCATCATTTTAGAAATATACTTACCTTAATACTAAATACATATATTTTCATATCAGGACCAACATATTGCATATAACCACTGACTAAGATTTGGTATTTAAGGTCATTCAAAAAAGACATTTGCCTAGTGCCCAGGTGGTGCTCATTAGTGCAGTAAATGTGCACTACTTTCTGCAACTAAAAGCCCACAACGGCATGTATTATGTTCACCCATATTTGACTCAGAGCCCAGGTGCCTACATATTCAGTCACATCTTCGTTAATTAGCATGGTTCATCCTTTGGTACAGGTCCAAAGATTGCTAAAAATACCTCGCCACCAGTTACAGAAATCGATAAATTGTGGGTATAACTACTGATCCCACAGGATCTACAAGAGTACTCTTGTATACACTTGGGAAAGGTGCCAGAAAAAGCACAGCAAAACACGGTTACCTATCCTACATGAACAAATAGCTACAGCCTTTCTTTTCAAAGGAATACGAGCAAAACAAATGTAATTGCTTTTTCCCACTGTACAACCCACTTCAAATCTGACTGCGACTAATGTTATAGACTCTGTTTTCACTACAAGTGTGAACATCATACAAGCTCTCAAAATGCAATACATAAAGATAAGCAGCCTCCCCAGCTTCAAGACTTCAGAAAAACTGATTGTGGCAACAAAACCTTACAGAAGCGATAAAAACTGAAATTAAATTGGCAACATTCAGGTCTAATTTTAGGACATACACACTGCATTTTTAAATTGTCAGTGCATCCAGTGGGCCTCATTTTACTCTTACTTCAATGACTGAGACAAGGCGTTTTAGAACTTAAAAGGAAGAAAGGCAAGTCATTACAACCTCTCATTCTGGCTCCATAGGTCACATACTGCCTTTGATACATAAGCCATTTTAACATAATTTGAAACCTGAAGAGTTAAATAATTATTTTTCCAGGACCGTCTAGACAAATAGTGACATATCCACCATACTACAGAGACCTGATAATACATATTATGTATCTTGATAAAAGAGAGATTATATAAAATTACATTCTGGAAGTTACAATGTTTTGCTTTCCCATGTGTGCATACATTTATGCACATAAAAGGAACCTTAAAGTATTTCATAAGTAATTAAGTATTTTCTCAACATCTGATTATATTCTAGCTGTTACCAAAGAATGCATTTTTATTCTTGCTTTCTGTACTTAGCCTTCTGCACTTTTCTGTACTTAAGCGCATCATGTTAATGTCTATCACATACAAAGCACAGGCTTGAATACTAAATAAACGTCTCAATTTTCAAACATGCAGCTCCAAATGGAGGGAGGACTGAGCATATATGATAAAGAAAAACACGGAATCTAAATAATCAGGCTTCTTTCAGAGGTGTGAATAAGGAGGCTGTTTAGAATGACCGAAAGTGCAATATAATAATGTCTATAACCAGGTCAAAAATAGGATGACATCTGATGTCACTTTTTTTCTTTATTTTCTTAGATTTTGTCTACAGTGGTTAGGAATACAATGTTAAGTGCCATGACCTATGAAGACAATTATTTAGAATGCAAACTTGATGAGAACTTTAAGGTCTATTTCTTGATTTAGTATTTTAGACCCATGTGGAAATATAGCACTTAATTTCCAGCCAACAAACAAAACAGGGAATTTATCATAAAAACAGCAGTATAGAACACAGTATTTTTATTCAGGTTTTTGTGTTCATGTACACAGCTTAATGATATTTTTTTTTTCTGAATTTGGTGTCAAGTAAAAGAATTTCAGTTTGGATTTAATGACAATTAACCCAATATTTTGAAGTCTCTAGGATCTGATACCTAACAATACTCTATCAAGGTTCATTCCACGGGGTGATGAACCTAAGATACACAGCTCCTATGGACTTGATCTGAATTTTGTGCTTATGATGACATTTTGTGAAGTCTAACTTTGCTCACAATACTTTTACGTAACAGTTCAAGCATATATTACATTAAGTTCCTATGGGTCTATAATGAAGAGCAAATGCTATTATTACTGAAGTACCCTTTAGTTGCATTGGTAAAGGATTGTAACTAAAGCTGCCAAGTTCTAGATACAACTATATGTAAGCTAACTGATTAATAGTGACGTCAATATCAACAAACAAAGTATCAGCTAGTAACAGTAACAGAAAACAGAATAAACTGAAAATCCCACATTTTTAGACCAAATGTTCCTTTTTTAACTTCAGAATTGAGAAGCGGGAACATTTTTCAACTGCAACAGACTCATAACACTGACCAATATATAAAATTATAACCCTTCAAAAAAAAAGAAAATCAATGCCATGAGCAGCGATATGAACATTCACAGGCCATTCAGTTGAAAAATCCAGATAAAACAGCAGTTTAGTCTTGATATATACATATAAGATGATAATGTCTATGTATCTTTCCATTTGAATGAATCCAATTATAGTTTAAACTTGAACTGATACCTGGGTACACTGAGAAATGGCTTCATCCAGCGCCAATGCTCGCTTTTTGACATCTTCCTTAATTTTACTGTAAAGGGTGTCAGCTGCCACATATTTCTCTTGGATAGAGAAACCTTCTTCTGGGCTCAGCTCCAGCAATTGAGGCCCAGTTTTGTTCATCTTATCTATATGAGGCTTGTGTTCAGCGATCAGCTCACGCAGTTGCTATAACAAACGAAACAACTTATCAGTTTTTTATGCTTACACCACCACATTACAGCTGTCCACACTTCTAACACATCCAGCTGGCAAGAAATTCCAAACAAATACCCGTCATCTTAATGTAAAGCACAAATAACATCAAATAAAGTTAAGGACTGCTCTGCCAGTGATGGCTCCCTTTCCAACACGGAGAGCTATCCAGCCATGAAACATCACAATTAGAGATGCACTGGCAAGGTCCATGCAGTAGGGCATATCATTACATGTAGAATGCAAGATGCCAACTATGCACATGATGCTGGCAACAGACACTCCTCATCATTTTTAGAACCTACAATGACAGAAATGGCAACCATATTCCAAACATTCGCATAACACCACTATGCATATACATTTTCATGTTGATATTTGCCACTTGCCACAAAGTCTTCCATTGAAGAATATCACAGAAACTGTTACTGACATTACAAGAATATTAATGTAAATTATCTTCGACTTAAGAAGAGGAAACTAGCACAAAGAGGGGGTCAAAGAAACCAGTGAAGAGGACAATGAAGACAGATCAGCAAAGAACACTCAACCTAGCTTAGCAGTCTCCCCTCTGGCCACAAGACCACTCTGTCTTCCCAACAGTGCTGTTACTTACAAGACACAAAGTTTAACAAGTAATTAATATGGAAATTACATTTGATCTCAGCTACCTACTCCCTCTCATCACCCACCCTCAAAGTAAGTCAAAACTGCAGAAAACTGTGTAGAGATGGGTGGACCTGAAGGGTCACAAGGTAACCATTCTGTTTTCCAACTTGACCAAGTATTTTGGTTTTGTTTACCTGCACCCATAGATCTGACAAAAGGGAAAGATTTTCTGGGGAGTAGCCCAACCCTTTCCTCTGGTTTTATTTATTTTGTTAGCTCATCCTCTGCTTTTCAGAAAAATCCCACTGTCTGCTGAGGCACTGTCCTTCTCAGTGCTGTGAACTCCATGCATTTCTAGCCTCTAGCCACTGTGCAGGAACATGAGAAGCTGGAGCAGGCACATGCTCTGTTCCTCCTAGCTCAGCGTTTGTTTAAATTAATGAAGACACAGAAAAGGGCTTATATCAGTCTCAGTATAAATAAATCCTCTTCTCTTCAACTGAGGTCCTTCCCTTAAAAAGAAATCCTGATACTGGTTTGCTTACTTGCTCCTCCCTAGAAGAGGGGAGGTTGGGAAGACTGAGAAGACATTGACCATGACTAACCACTGTCTCCTGATGAAGAAATAGCAATGAAAATACAAAAAAAACAGACTCTGGCTACTTACTGAGAACGGAATTCTACTTGTATACCTTGCACCAAGAAAAATAATACTGATTAGCACAAAAGAGGAAAAAGCTAAACTAAGAATAGTTTGAAAGTTTGTAGAGAAACATTTTATGTATTTTATTTTTGTACACAAATAGATCGCTTGACATAAGGCCATGAGTCCCCATTTCTAGGTACAAACCTTATTATGCTGGTACTCTTATCCTCCCAAAAGCTAACTTCAAACTAAATTAACAGCATGTTAATATAAATATAAGGGAATATATAGGAAATATAAGGGAATATAGAAAACTATTCATATTCAGAACCTTTTTTTTTTTTTTTTTTAAATAGAACTACAAATGATCTGGGCTTTGCCATGATCTACTATTGGGTAAACAATTCCAGTAAACAACTATTTCAGATCAGATTACGTGTTAAAATTGCCAGACATCAATCTTCTACTTAAACAAATCTCAGCTAATGGCATAGCCCAGGGAAAATGCAAAAATACAAGCTCAGATGAAGGGCCTCTCAAGCAAGCAGAATGATTAAAGTAGATGGGGAACAAACCTGTAAGTAAAGCGAGCATGATTTGGTTCATGGTGACTAATCAAGATAGCTTGTAAAGCTCATGTTATATACCTACTCTTAGTAGAGCATGTTTGTTCATTGTGGACATAATAGGAAGACAAATGAGTGAACCTAATGTTTACCAGCGTATCAAAGTGGCACATCTTCATTCACTAGTCTCAGAGTAAAAAAGATTTTGAAGCTCGGGTTCATTCTATCTAACTTGAGTCATTTAATTGAAACAGATAAAATTAAAAAAAAAAAAAACCTAGTTATTCTATGCTCTGCAAGGAGAGACAGGTATCTCCAGTAGCAATATGGGCTTTGCACGTGCTAAAATTTACAAGTTTTTAACCTTGGTGGGATAAACCTGATGTCATATAATACTAGTAGCCCCCTATGAAGCACTGGAATTTTTATCCCAGATGGTTATTCCCCTATGTAAGAAAGCTCATATGGAGGCCAGCCTACAACAACATTCCCTCTATTTTGTGATGTTATGGTAAACAATTATGTCTTCTAATTATTACATAACAAACATACTTTATTGAGAAATGGCTATGGGAATGGCTGGAACCAAAGCACTGAATTCTTGGACCTCAAATTACCAATCTTTCTGGCTCAACAAAGTTTAGTTTGCATGATATCAACAAAACAAATGCCAAATTTTTCATATGTACATGAGGTCAATATACATGTATATTTGTACACAGATTGTACACAAAGACAGTATTTCAGTTCAGCATGCTGACAGCAGGTATTCTAGTTCTTTCTATAGTCTCATATTACCTTTTTTTGGTTCTTACTACATCATCCACTCTCCTTTCTGCTTATGGGTATGGTTTGTTCTAATGCTGACATTTATGTGTACTTTTAAATAGACTTCTAAGCTATCAACGTTTGTACGCTCAGATCTGTCACTACAATGGCAATTTTTCCCCCCCTTTAGCCCTCTTTTACCATTATACGTTGTTTGCTGCCTTCCCCAGAGAATCTTGTTTGCATGCAGTTTGGAAAACAGTAGAGGCATTTTTTATTATTATTTCAAATAACTTTTTTCAACAGCAGTATAACTGTCTGGGTTATAAGTGTTCAGTAGAGTATTCCACAGTTCTAAGCAGAATAAGACTTAGCTTTTGACACTTTGCTTTTTTTTTTTTTTTTAAACAGCAAAATTCTTACCCGATGCTCTTCTTGTTGTTGCTTTAAAGTTTCATATTCAAGGGCTGGTGCGGGAAGCTGAGAGATGATCATTTCTGTTTCAGTTAACCATGGCCAAAGCTCTTCATAAGTCTCCCAGAACTGATTAACCAGAGACTGAGCCCGTTCCAGCTGGAGGTTTCTCTCAGAGTTCATTTGACAGACTGTATCGTATTTCTGTAACAGGCTTTCCAGTTTTTTCTGTAAAATAATATTAACAAAAAATAGCAATGTATGTCTTTCCAAACGTCTATTACCCTAATTTCTAAACAGTCTTTCATAATTATAGCACCAAAGCACAGTGAACCAAATCTTAGTTTTGATAGTATTTCTACAGTACCAGAATGTTTAGAGTAGAAAGAATCAATATTGTGGGAGATCTGAATTTGGCAGGGCGCCTTCAAATTAATTAAAATACATTTAACAATGTCTGATATTTACAAAACAACACTATTCATAGGACTTCCAGTCAAGCTGCAGATGACTTGACTGCACATCTTAGCCCTGCTTCCTTACAGAAGGCGCCCATCTTCAGCAACACTTGGCAGAAGCTAAGTTTTCCACAGCATTTCAGAATCAAAGCATCATGAACAGTGCACAAAGATCTGTTTTTTGAAAATCTGACAAGAGAATAGGGTATATTGTTGTAGCTTACAAACTTTCTACAGAAACCACATTATTTTCCAGGTTATCATACATTAATTAATGAGGATGTGTTGCCATTAATAATATGATAGAACTACAAGATTTAAACATTACAAATCTACTCTGTTTGGGCATATGATAACAAAAGTATCAACCAGCTATACATTTTTCCTGTGGAACACTGTCCATGTTATCATTTTTATGAAATATTATATGCGGCAACGCACAGAAATGCTAGTCTTGGAAAAACTAAACATATAAATAAGCCATTGAATGTGAAGTAAAAAACCTTTTTTGGCAGAACAAGCTATTGTTTCATTTGTTTTGTCTTGCATGTAAATTATGTATAGAGATGCTATCCAAAGGACAAAACATAGCCTAACACGAAGATACACAGTACTTTTGACTAATAGATATATTTAATAGAGGCTCACCTAAAACTGCTCTCCCTTATGACTATATTTTAATAGACTGAACAGCTCATCTATTTTAAATTCACTCAAGAGCAAATCAAATTTATTCAGAGATCCTGCAGCAGAGCACAATTAGTGAAGTACTGTTGGTCATTGGAAGGACCAAATTCACATAACATATCCAGGCACATAATTCACACAACATATCCATAACTTAGCACAAAAAAATCCATTACAAAATGCCAGTAGGAAAGATCTGCATGTATGTATGCACATATATATAAATATATATATGTATATCCTCTCAGCCCCCAACCTCAGGCTCTGTGTGTGTGCATATAAACAATGCATAAGAATGCCTTTCATAGGCTGTGTTAGTCAACAGGACTGAATATTCTTGGCAAACAAGGCTCACACTGAAATCAGCAGAAATGAAAGTAAAGATTCACACTGAGGTGCCAGCCATTGAATAAGGCACAGAAATACACACACCCAGCCAGAGCTTCACAGACCCAAGAGAACAGAGGAAGATAAACAGCCAGATTCCACACACATCACCCCAGATGACTAATACCTATTCACTCAATCATCTCATTGGCTAAAATACTATTTACCATGGAAGATGACAAATGGGGCTCCAAAGTAGTGTCAGACAATGAAGTAAGTACACAGTGCTTGCTCTTTGAACATCCTGAAGGAAGAATAGTGATACACAACAGCATTTCTTCTAGTATTACAAACCTCAGACTAGAAGTGGCTGTAATTAATGCTTTTTCATCAGTATTTCAAAGGATACATTATAGGAATCTTCCTAGTTATATATTATCTTCAAATCCACCACTGTAGCTACAAACTTATAGAACTTTACCTTTATGGCCTGTTTCTCTTCTTCAGTGCATGTGTTCATTATCTTTTCCCCAGATTTAACAAGTTCATCTATAGTATCTTTGTGTCTCAAAATCTCCATGGTAAAAGCCTTGAAACACAATAAAAACTGGTCAGCAATAAAAAAATAGAGTACAGGGAGCAAAAACTATTTTTGAAGTGCATTATGATGGACAGAAAATTAAATCATGCTAGTACATTTTCTAGATGGAGAGCGTGCTGGCCAATAATTAACATGACAGTTGGAAATGCATTTCTTTTACCTTTTGAACTTGTAGCTGAGCTGTGGTCTGGTCTTGCTCAAGCCTAATATCACCCAGAGACATCAGTTTCTTTTCTGTTTCTCCAATCCAGGCGAGTTCAGCATCAGCTGCTTGATCAAACTAAATGAGGGAGACGTGAATTAGTTCAGGGATTCTATAGACGTGAAATTAGAATGACTGCTTCAAAAATTTTAAAGGAGATTAAAAAGCATACTTTTGAATTGGTAGAAAGACAGTGGTTCACTTGCCATATGAGGTTTTTATATAAATTAAATACAAAGCCCAAAATGGTTCCGAGGGATTGTAATCAAATCAGCTTAATTCATAAGCATGACAAAGCAATGGAAGTGTATTTTTCCAAAGCCTACAGCTCTCTTAACAGGCATATGAATTAAAAGGGTTATGATTTCAGAATTTTAACTAGATTATTTTCATTTTACTCAACTTTTACATCTTTTCCATCTCTACATTTATTATTACTGCTCCTGTTGTAATTATCCTAAGAAATAGGTGTTTGATGTTATCCTTTTAATCTTAAGAGCCGCTTTGATATTGAATGATAAAGGCAAAACAATCACAATTCAACTAAGTCAGTGAGAAAAAAACACTGAATTCAGAGAAGACAGGACTTCATCCAAAACTAGACCACGGATTAAATTTGAAAATACTCTGGAGCATTTGGGTGCAGCCAGTCCTTTCACTAAAAGATTAACTTCTGAATGCTGTTAGTCAACACTTCAATGTTTCAAAAATTACCTTAAAGCACTAAGGTAATTAGAGGATTTAGAGGATCTTTTTCTTACTAATTTGTAAAAGAGAGTAAGAGATCCTGAAAAGAAGCACCTGGGGATCCAATTCTGCTGAAAAGTAAGAATTTACTGAGCAAATTTTAAAAAATCATTTATTATCTCTTCTGCTCAAGTTTATAGGCATGCATCTTAGCACATACACGTTGTAGTACTCAACAGAGACAGCTCTGAGCTTAAGCCACATAATGCAGGATGGTCAGATACACAAAACAGTCATCATGGAAATTACTAAGAACGAACTGTTTTTTCTCTAAAACTCTGATCCCCGCTGCAATTAGCTGAAGATTAATATGGCTCTGAGTTATTCCGAAAGTCTATTAGGACAATTTAGGTCAGAACTTGTTACTTGTGTTATTGACTACCAGACTTTCTTCAGAAGTCTCTTTCTGACCATACTCAGTCCCTCTCGTCTTTTAAATCTGATGGTCTGCGCATTTGTGGCTATAGAACCATGACAGCGCTGCTCCTGGAACATAGCTGGAGTTCGCTTTGGCTGCTAAATCACTCTTGTCTTAGTGGTTAATTATGAGTCACGCAAAAACAAAAGAAGCAGTTCTGAGATTTCTTTCTTTATGAGTCAATCTTTTTCAGCCTTATTTAATCCATTTGTTACATGAAAGAGAGCACAAACATTCTTTTTCACCATATGTCATTTCTCATTTAAAGTAACAGAAAGTAAGTTTTGTCCTAAATATTGTGACTTCCTAAGAGAAAGGTATGTTCTGAAATAATCAGTACTGTAAACATTAGCACAAAGGACATGCAACAACGGTATTCAAATCCTGACTTTAGAAACTGCATTTCACAACCAAGCTCTTTGGAAGCCCATCTATTTATGACCCAACTAAAGGAAATGAACATGATGTCAAATGTGTTAGAGGTACAAACTAACTGCAGAGTGATTTCCTGACACCAAATATTCATATCAGTATATCAGTAATATCAAACAAATATTTACTGGAAACAATAAAATTAAGGCACGGCACTGAAACTTCTAGATTCTGTAGTACTGAGGAAGGATAGGACTCTAAACTCCATTTGCTGAGGGCACAGGATTTTGAACTTGTGACGTGCACATATAACATTAAGGAACAAAAAGTGCGGGATTGGTACTCTGCATCCAAAATTCAAAGAGATTTTTTTCCATTATGCATGGCAGAGTTATTTTTGAGCCCTGACTTTACTTAAGTCACCATAAAATCGCCTATTTCATCCCTACCCAGTTTAATCGACCATAGCTCATTGTGGTACTTCTTCTTCTAACCAGGAAAGGCTGACTTGTGAATACGATGACATTGTGATTTGCTCTCTGAATGCTCTGTAAAGCATTCTCTGTGGCTGCTTTAGAGCGAAAAACAAGTAAGCCAACTGCAGAATATGACCTTCTGTTTCTGTGTAGCATCCTTTGCATTGGGGTAAGATACTGACCAATACCTGCAGTATTGAGAAATGAGGATGAAAACATGCAGCAGAATTTCGCTCTTAGATAATTCTACCCATTTGGGAGCATTCGCATTAGTCTATTAAGCCTTCAAGCTTCTGTTTACAACATGAAGCAATATACTTACCCATTCAGACAGCTTACTGCCTTTGTCACCTTGGCCCAGTAGTGTCCATCACAAAAACCATGCTACTTCCATTGAACCCTCATGTTCTTGGTGGCTTTGTCATCCACCCAGAACTTTCTAATAGTACAAGCACTTGAACAAGTTGCTGCAGGGTAAGCTTACAAAGCATTAGCTTCTCCAAAAATATTTTTTTATGATGCATGGTCTACCTTTGAGATAAATGGAAAGCAGCTTATCCTTCAATGAAAACATGTTAAGCCACTTAATCACTGGATATAGTGCATAGGAGTATACTGTGGTGGTGTGAGCTGGACTGAAGTGGAGGTTAGGGGTATGCAGGGGTAGGGTGCAATATGCCCTTGCAACGTTAGCTAGTGGAGCAGCAGCTCTGGACCTTTCATGCCTGGACTTGAATCTGCTGAACTGGTGCTAGGGGATGCAACATACTCACATAATTCAGAAAAGTTGAAGGAGAGCCAACATCCACTCTTCTATCTCACCTTATCACTCACTAGAAAATCACCCTTCATTTTTGAGGATTTGGTTTAATGAGACAAGATAATATTCATAGCAAACCCCTTAAAAAGTTAAACATGAAGTTATTTTTAACCTCAGTAATATGGAGATCTCAGTTACTGTCAGCCTCTTTTAGTCGGCTTTCAACAAACTTTGAAAGTGTCACACATGCTTTCTTCTTGTCCCATTATAACTGTTTACGGGAACCATTAGCAGAAAGAAAAATCTCCACTGATATTTTTATGTCTGAGCTGTAGGCAGACACTGGAAAATTGTGTCTCCACAATGCTTTTATAAGCATGAAGCTTAAAAATGGGACTATTTAGTGATGAAATTAGAGTGCCAGTTCTCAAAGTGTACCCATATATATACATCTGTGTGTGTTTAGAAACCTTCATATATTTAATAACTTAATTTTTGTGTCCCAAGAAGAAAAGTGTTGTGGATATGAGTAAAGCAACTGTTATTTAAATTCTCCAGTACAGCTTGGGATTAGATTATCCAGCTTTTAATTGTCAAAAGTACAGAGAAGCTAGACAATCAACTGATGCTTGAAGGCATGGCAACATTAGTGATTTCAGCGTTGCATCCAGTAAAATTTGCTGGGGAACTGGACCATATTTTACTTAACACAACATGATCTGTGAAAGGTATGGGCCGTTCAGTTCTTACTCAAGCAAACTCCCACTTAAGGAGCCACAGGATAGTTGCAGCAGCATTAGCTACAAGACTGAGGTTTGTGTCAACAAAAGTGCAGATGACTACAACAGAATACATTCTGGCACGCATATCTTTACAGTGGAGTCACATTCCATTCATACAGGCCTTTTGCTGCTTGAGCACAACGAATGTTTGGCAACTCTATTAAAGGGCATCTTTTGTTCAGGTACGCGTTGCCAGATACAATTTATTACTGCCCCCAAAACAGTTTTCAGTACCTGTTGGGATCTCAGGAGGGCAGCATCAATCTCATCCACCTTCTGCGAGATCGTGTCACTCACTAATCTGTACCGTTCGTTGTCCTCTGTTATCATCTTGTCGAGCCCCTCTCTGGCCCTCCATGGCACCAGTTCCAGAAAGGCACTGCTGACTTCATTCAGGGTGTCCAGTAAGGCTTTGTTGTTCTTTGCTTCTTTTTTCAACTCCTGAAAAAGGCCATTTAAAGTAAATGTGCCAGCACAAGAGCTGAACACACACACAGCTTGAACGGGTTTTTTATTCTCTCAACTACTGAGTTGAGAACTGAAATGCTTTTCAGGCACACCAAAGGGATAAATTAGCACAATTATTTTCAGTTCAGTTGTATTAGCTTTTCAATACGTGTCAGTTGTTTGACAGAAAAGTGGGTGACGCTTGAAGCTTTCTGTAGAATATATCCTAAAAACATTGCTTCAGTCAATATGATACTCTGAAATTCTCTGGAATTTGTAAGAGTTGTTTGTACTTAATGAAGCAACCAAATAAAATAAAACTAGCACATACTCTTTGCACCCTGCAACTCCATAAGGAACTAAATCACCAACAAAGCATGAAATGAAGTAAAATATCATGAATTCAAGTGATTCCTGAAATGAGCAATGACTGGATTACATTCCAGTCAAATTGTCACACAATTCATCAGGAATAAGCTTTCCCTTTACAGGAAAGCCCACTGCTGATTCATTTATTTTGTTTCTATAAATATATATATATATCGAAAATTTAATGGAATTTTTGTTTTTAGCATTTTTCCCCCCCAAACTATCCAGTTAATAGTATATTTTTTAACATAAATATCTATTGGTAAACAAGATTAGTAATATATTTTAAATGTTGTCTTTTTTATACTTTACAGGATTTTATCCATGTCATAACTAAAGAACAAAAATAACTTTGTTTGACAATTTAAGAGTTTTCCCAGGATTAGGTAGCTGCTTGAATAAAAAGGAAATGTTGTGCTTCTGTGCTAAAAATAAATCTCAGCCCAGTTTCATAAGTGATTATAACAGATGACTCTGGAAAGTGAGTTTGATTCTTAACTACTGTTACATTTAGTCAGACGATCTGATGCCAAATTAGTTATTCACGAAACAACTTCCTGCCAAACAGAAGTTAACACGAAAACTAGCCGAATCATCCAGCAATAAATAATTCACAGGTTCTAAAACCTACTTTTTGTCTTTCTTGTACTTGGCTTAATTCTTCACCCTTTGGTATTTGAGTTTCATATGACAGTAACTCCACTTCCACTTTATCAAGCCATTTGCAGAGCTCCTCATGGGTTGAGTGTAGCTGACCTGCAAGCTGCAGAGCCTGCTCTAAGGTCTTGGATACGTCAGAGCTCAATTTTGTAATGTCTTTGTACCTCGCTTTAATGCCTTCCAGTTTATCTTGAATTATTACAACTTCATCACCTAAAATATCAAAGAGATGTTATTTCCTGTGAACACAAATCCTTAAAAGCAAAAAATTTCCCAAACTTCAACCCAGACCTATTACAGCAATCTCAGAATTTAATTTATAAAATGACAGAAACAAGACGATAGGGCAAATCCTCACCTCTTGTAAATTACTCTACCTTCGCTGAAAGTCTACAGAGCTACAAAGTTTACCTCAGTTCAGGATTTGACCTTCTGTCTTTTTTTGCTTTACTAAACTTTCAGAAAGTAAGGACTGTGACCCAAAATTTAATGCAGATGTTCTCTGAAAAAAATCTACCTTTAAATTCACAATACTTCTTATAAAGCAAAAACAAACAAACAAAAACAGATTATAAAAGTCATTCAAAATACTAAGAAAAAAAAATCAACAGAATATTAACGAGTTTTCCATTACAGTAATATTTTATATCATTCTTTAACCTGTATGCTCTCTTTACCATCCATTCAAAACAACTCAAAAGGCTAAAATAAAAGCAACCTCCTGATATTTATCAGTATATATTCAGATTTCATTATAGACTACATATAACGTTTAAGTTTGGAACAGAAAAAGGATTCCCCTCCTTCAGTCATGTGTGTGTCTTATGGAGTTGAAGAACTTTAAAAGTACTGGAAAATCTGGACAGATGTTGATCTACAGAACAGACACATTGTGTACAACTGGAATACAACTTTTCCCACAATATTAGCTCCAATGGACAAAGCTTTCCTCTTGCAGTAAAAGGTAGTCTAATATCTCGTTCATCTGTGAATGTCTCCAGGGAACTGACTGTGTCCACTGCCAAACAGCCCTCCATTCTGAGTAATGTTCATAACTTGCTATTTAGGAATGGAATGCAGGTTCACTAAAATAATTTTCCACTAAAAATAATAAAGAATTCAAGGGCCAAATTCCCTACAAGCATAAATGGACTTTTGCTCACTTACATTAATGGTACATTTGGCCCCAAAACATAACCTACCTTGACCTCACACCTTTATTAAAATAGACAACTACAACCAGCAAGTATGGACTAATATTTACAAGTTCAACTTTAATCTTCTCATAAGCACTTTCAAGTACAAGAGAAAAAGCCTGGTGAATTGTAATTTTCTAAAAGCTCTCACCTGTTGTTTGCTTAAGAAGCTCTAAGCCATTTTGTATAGCCAAATCAACATTTTGTTTTCTAAGAAGAATCTCGTCCTGAAGATCCTAAGAGAAAATGCCATTTGTGTAAGCACAGAAATAATAAATGATATCATTTTTATTTGGAGTAGACATATTTCCATTTTAAACACACACACAAAAAAAAAGAAAAATAAATAAAATATGGATATATAAATCATATACAAAAAACAGATTAAATAATAAATGAACAGAAATCAAAATACCAGTAGTTCAGTGTGCTGTTTCTGAAGCAATTCTGCGTTGCAATCTTGGACTGACAATTTGCTCAGTTTATCATGGACTTCATTCAGCCAGTTCATCAATTCAACTTCATCCTCCCCAAAAATCTGAGCATTGCAGTAAGCTTGCTGGAGAAGTTCAGACCTGCTGTTGCTCTTCTCTTGAATCTCAATGTATCGGGCCTGAGAAGAATCTAGCTTTTCCTGCACCATATCTTTATCTTCCCTGGAGCTCATAGTCTTTAGAGACTGACCAATACTAATGGCCTGATGTAAACTCTTATTGTGAGCTAGGACATCATCTTCTAGGGCCTATATTTTTTTAAATAATGAAGAATAATGGAAAAGAAAATCAGAAAAACATAAAAGAAATGTAAATGGAACTAAATAAAAACTGAATTAAAAAGGACATGTTGCCAACATAAACATATAAAACTCAAATAACAGAAAAAAAATCAGTATGGTAAAACAAAGGTACACCACAACACCTTTCCCATTTGCTCTGTACTTCATAGACGAGTTTAGAAAGAATGGCACAAGCAAATGTGTGGTTTGCATCTTACTTTATGCTGAGAAATCTGCTGTTGCAGCTTGGAGGCCTGTGTTCCAATGGGTTCAGCATTTGCAAGCCTCTTCTCTGTGGTGGTCAGCCACTCTACCAGCGGCTCCAGAGCTTCATGAAACTGCTGTGCTACCACTGAGATGCCTTCCAACTGACGGTTCCTACAAACATGCCAAGAGAAAGGTCATTTTTTGCGGGGAAGTATACATGAAATAGTTGGAGGAAAAAAAAAAAGAAAAAGAAAAAAAAAGAAAAAGCCCCTTGAATCCTTTGCAAAATATAACAACAACCAAAACCTACAATTCTGTCTTATTGTAGGAACTAGTTACCAAATGAAATAGAAATATATCCACAATATTCAATAAAAAAAACAAGGTGAATTAAACAAACAAAAACCTTCCAAATCTGTTTGAAATTCTTATAGCTAATAGGTAAGTTTTGCAAATAAAAGGATTATCACTGTATTCATATACTTTCTTCTAAAAATAATCTAGCACTCCATTCAGCAAAATATTGTTTGATACCCAGTTAGGATAGTTCTCAACTTTTAGTTGTCTTTAAGCATTAAGTTACATTCTCCTGACTATTACATGCGTTTTAAAGTTAGTCAAAGGCCTTATTGAACCAGAACATATTATGATGCTCGCTCAGCATTGTAAAATACCTTTTAACATTTGTTCGATGATGTGAACAGAACTACTTCACTCTACTTTGCATCTCTTGTTCTGGATAAAAGCTCTCAATAAAACTAATGAGACAATGTTAATAAAGCACAGAGACTTGACCTCCAAAATAAAAAAGCAGTATCTAAAATATTTCTGTTTCAAATTATTATATTTCAGAAAAGATTCTTGATTACAGGAAGAGTCTTCTCTACAACCACTGCTGAAGAAATTTCCCTCAAGCAGGCTTTTAAGAGAGATTTTTCCTACATGAGAAACATCACAATATTGTCTTTCAACAGGGGATCTTATTCCAGATAAAAGCTATGTTTACAGATGCTTCCCAAGGCTTATAAACAAAGGAGACCCAACAGACCTGGCACAGTTAGCTATACAATGCTCACAGAAATACTCTACTTAGTTTTCAAAATCATTGTCAGATCTCCTCTTCATTTCTAGAGACCGGCCAAAGAAAAATGGAGACAAGCTTGCAACTAATAGATAGCTTGGAAAAAACTGCAATTTGATTTTTAATTAAATATCACCAGACTGAGAGAAGAATATTAAATTAAACATGACATTAACATTTACCCAGCTAATGAGTCAGATTCCTTCAATAAATAAATAAAAAAAGGAAATAATCGTCTATTAGTGGTTGACTCTATTATTATTATGAGGTAACAAAAGAGGTTCAGAGTAAAGGAACTACAGAGAGGCTCCCAGAAGGAGTAGGAGACAACATAGGTGAGTTCTCTGGAACATCTCTGATGTTACTCTAAGTGCTCAAATCCTAATCCATCCATTTGTTCTTCGCTGTAAAGCTTTACTGCTCACTTAAATTCCTTTTCTTCAACTTTCCAAGTCCTTTCTCATTCTCAATTATACATCTTTTTTCAGGTCACCTCTTCTGCATACTCTCCTTCTTCTCTCTACTCTGAACAAGGCTGTCCTTTTACAAATCCCCATCCAGAAAACACATTCAGCAAAGCCCTTCAAACGTTGCTATCTTCGAAGACACTTTACAGTTCATAACTTGCCATGTATTTTACACATAGACAACTCATAAATATCTGGGTATACACAGATATTGGGTCTTTCTTTTAATTGGAACTTGAATCGGAGTGCAATCTCTTTAAGAGACAGTGTTTTCCGAACTGATAGAATGTATCTACATACTTCAATGGTCCTTTTTTTTCTTGAGAACTAAGGCAGCTCAGCACCTTGCCTAAGTACATCAGCATGAGGGTTACTAAATTGTAGAAACTAATTACATGGATGACATCAAACATCAAAAGAAAGGAAGAGTTGAGTGTGCTCTCTTTGTAGCAGCATGTCAGGATTTTAAAGTTTCAAGGGAACATCGCTATTATTTGTTAAGTGTCAAATTTGCACTTGATTCTATGCAAAACAGGAGACGTGGTTTTTAAATCAAGAAACTTCCATTCAAATGAACCAACAGAGATGAAATCCTAGCAGTTTGTCACACTTCAGGCTAAAAGGCTAAATGTTTGTTAAAAGCTTTTGCTCTGCTCAAGCCATGTCTCTCCACTTTTTCTTCAGAGGACCTACTAGATCAACGTCAAGACAAAATAATGTCAAGTACTAACAAGAATGATAGTACTTTAAAGATTTCATATTAGAGAGTTCCACATGCTGCTTCTAACCATCTATCACATGCTATGTCTACATTTTTCAAAGCTATGAAAGAATTTCAAATACCTTGTTTCAGCTTTACTGAGCAATGCATCCCATCGACTATCCAGGAAACTCAACTGTTTCAAGATTTTCACTTTATCAGCAGGTTCTGCTGACTCTGCAATTTTCTCCCCTTCACGCTTGATTACCTCAACAGTAGGCCTGCGGTCATCCAGCAGCCGCTGAAGAAGCTAGAGGGAAAGCAATCAGACACCAGGTGGTTAAGGAACATTGTAACATCACAAGTGTAAACACAGAAGGAGCTAGTCTTCTTGAAAACCACTTAAAGCAAAAAAAATAGCAATGTTACTTTCATGAAGGTGTGATGCTATATTGTGATGAAGGCATGAATAATGCTAACCAAAAAAGACAGACGCTCCCCTCCTCCCCACCCCCAAACACGTGCTCCTGTTAGTCTCTCAACTGTTTTGATACAAATAGCAGACATCCACCAAACCCAAAAGACCTCCCTGGTTTCTGTGGGGTGAAAACGTGTGGCAACCCCAAAGAGTGAACATACAGGGGAAAAAGTTACATGTAACAGCACTGAGGAAAACATGCTATTTCAAGTATTTGATGCATTTTGTATGAACATTTATGAAAAAGCTGCATGCCCTTCTAGATTTGGCTACACAAAGATAATTCTCATAGATACAGATAGGTGAATAGATACAAAAAACAATTCTATAATCTACTCATCACTTGAGATACAATGGAGTTCATTGATCTAGTCTAATAAATTGTCTTCTTCCTCAAGAATAAATTCCACTTCTGCCTAAAATCCTCCAGCAGTGCTACCCTTCTCTCCATTCTCTAGTCACCTCTGGTAACACTACCATTCTCTCCTCTGCAGAGATCCCAACACAACAACCTGTTTTGACCACAGTCCAACTGCATGGACCATGTTTCATGAGCTACAGTATGCTTTTTTCTATGATCATTTTGAAAATTCACAGACGGTGGTAACACTGCTAGTGTATTTATATTAGCCCAGGCCACTCCCCAACAGCACTCCAACTAATTACCAACAATGATCAGATCACAATCAGGATCAAGAGCCAAGTATTTATGTCCATAGCCTGCAATATTACCTTGGAATTATTACAATGAAAAATGTACTAGGTTTTATTTCCTACTTTCCAAATTGCCAATTTTGGATTTTATGCTTTCTCTTTTTCCAATGGACCTTTAACATTTCTTTCCAGAGAGTGTTAATAATTCTAACTAGAGCTCAGATTGCAGCGTCATACGCTATCCTATGATCCCAGAAGACGAGCACTTCTCCCAGCCCTGGACAGACTCTGGAGTACCAAATGGATGGCTGCCTTAACTACCTTAGTACACTTGAACACATTTCATGCTTTGACAAAGACTGGCAATTTATTCTCATTGCTCCAGTGAAAAGAGAGAGACTCTGAACAGATCTACTTACTTTCTGTTCTTGTATTTGGGCCTTCACGACTTTGAATTCAGCAGATGGTGGCTTCTGATTAGCCACAAGGTCTTCTGTATCAATGAGCCAGCTAAGAAGAGATTCAAGGGCATCCTGAAATCTCCCACAGTGAAGGAGGGCTTCTTGCAATTGCGCAGCACGCTGGGCAACCTGAAGAAAAGTAGAGTATCTGACTGTACTCACCTTTTTTCTTATTCCTGTGAAATAAGTAGCCAAAATTTGCTCAACACCTGGCAGTATCATTAACATGTACTCTCATTTTTATAGCTATTTTAACAGCACTATGGTACAATTTACCATTAATCTCTACAGCCATCCTATGAAAAGAGGTTGACTCTCAGTAAACTAGACTGCTCTAGTAGTCCATTACAAGAGATACTCCTGTTTTATATAGCTACAGTATTATGAAGTACACTGACAGGATGTTTGTGTTTCAGATGGTCTTTATTTTCCTTATAAAAAGACTGAGCCAGAAACCCAAAGCAGCAATTAAGGGGCAATAATCCCTTCAAAGGAAAGAAGAAATAGGAAAGGAGAGGACAAATAGGTGAATCACAAGTGTCTGTGGTTCCGCTTCATCACTCCTTCAGGAAGACAGAGAGCAGAGGAAACCAAATGCAGTTTCTACTCCCCACTCTTGCCATTTTCAACAACAGCTACTTCAGGAAGAGAAGTCTTCGAAGTATCGAAAAAAAAAATCTACAGCAAGTTTTCCAAAGCAGTGGTACCTTCCAAGGGCTCAGGCAACACTTAAGGTACTATAAAGGAAACGTGCCTTTAGTCACACAAAGCCGGGCTGTATCACTGCTTCCTGCACTGCACAGGTATGACCAGTGTACATGAATACCACATAGTGAAAAAACATGTGAACAAAGGCTGAAGAGGAACTACTCAAAAGCAGCTAACGACAAATGACATTGCTACTTTTCCCATGTATGTGTCACAACTTCTGCCTCTTTCACTGGGTTATCAAAATTCTCTGCTCTGCTGAAGCAGAAAGGAACACACAGCCCTGCTGGAGGAGTCTTTCCTCAATGAAAAAACATGATAGACCTACAGGAAGTTTGACAAAACCTTATAAATGACAATAATACCTCTGACAACTAGAGATATAAATCTTATCCTTAGAATTACCGATGAAGTTATTGTGTAAAGTAACATAATTCATACTCTTACTGAATATTTAATTTCCTGTATTTTGAAAGATGTCAGTAAATAAGTAATCAAAATACAGGACATGACAAAAGCAGAACAGTATACAAAATAATAACCTTCTTATTAAGAGTCTTCCACCGGGTGTTAACATCTTCAAGGTCATGTTCAAGGTTCTCTGTGTTGGTACTTTTAGCAGCGCTTTGAATAAGGCCTTGACCCAACCAATTTACCTCCTGTTGTTTAACTTGCAGGGGTTCAATTTCTTCTTTCTGGAATACCTGCAGATGGAAAACCAAGACACACATTAAACATTATGACTAATATAAAATGCATCTAGTGTTTACATCACATCATGCAACAAAAAATTGCTGAATTTGCTGAGTTTGTATCTAAAAGAAAGGAAACCATTCCTCACCAGCACCTTCCTAAAAAAAATAAAAAAATAAATCTAAACATAATAGACTTAATCTAAACAGAGTAAATGTAATACAACATTGAGGTAAAATGATGTACATTTCCGTGACTAGTTCTAGACAGGAAAGAAAGGGGGAAAGGGGGAAAGGGGGATCTTCTAAACAGGGAAAAAAATTGAAGACAAGAGGAATGCATCCATCTGTTTAATTATCTGCCTATAAACTCTACCAAAACATGGCACAGAAGGACTAAGTTGTCATTAAATAAACAAACAAACACCAAGACAGACAATTGGGCATTTTTTTTCCAAATTAGGACAAAGGCAAAACTTTCAAGTTAAAGAAACAATGAAGGAAGAATGATTTTAAGGCAGGTTTTATGAGAACATAAAGGTAAAAAGTGAGGAGGCAGTACAGATGATGCTGAAATGGTATCACAGTGGACACCCATTAGAATAGTTTTTAATTCTGAGATATATTCTTGCAAATTGCCAGGGCTTTGACCATACCCAAGCAGCAATTTGAATAGTTTTCTGTTTGCTTTATTTTACTCTTTCAGGTATTTAAGGCTTTTCAGAGCCAGATTATTACCATTAGCAACAGCAATGTAAATCTCCACTTGCATTCAACTGAATGAGGCTGAACTGACACCAGTGTCAATGAGATCAGAAAATGGCCTGAAGCCCCTGAATTAATTACACAGGCCAGTGAAAAATAACCAATGAATAAACAATGCTAAAGAATGCTCAACTTTTGACCCTAAATCCTGCTATTTCTATAGCAGCATTCAGTAACAGTTTTGGTGTACATTTAGAGCATTCAAAGCAACCTTTCTCAGCATCCTGAAAAGCAGAAATCACTTTAAACATACCAATGACTCCTCTTTTGCACCAAACACAGTATGGCAAGTGATTTCTTTTAAAGAAGCAGCCCCCAGGGGGCTGAGCACACTTCCACGAGCTTGACAAGTCAATCTAGAAGCTAGAGCAAATATACGAAGCATGAGGGGTAAAATCAATTAAGCATCCGTAAGAATTTTGCTACTATGGACAAGAAAAAAAAACAAAACTGAAAACTGTAGGACTGTGGTCCCATGAAAACTTGCAGAGTGCAACCAGCTGGCTGCTCCCAGAAAAGGGAAAATACTCGTGTTTTTCTTGACTTTAGGGTAGGGAGGAGGCAGAATAATCTTTTTACACAGAATCAATAACAAATTCTTCTTTTATGTTCCATAAAGCCTCATCTTTGGAAAGCAATGTCCTGCCACAGAGGACTGATCTCCATAATCTGCCCTTTAAAAACACAAGCATTCTTTGCAACGAGAAGCTTAAAATAAATTACAATTATTGCTGAGGCCAAAGTTTACCAGAACAACTTAGCAACAAAGTTTGAAGTATCTCAGATTTCAACCAGAGTGGGAAGAAAAAAATTACAGACCTGACAAACACCCTTTCCTTATTACAAAGCTGCACTTTTTACTTTCTTACCTCACCCACCACTCACAAAACATTGTAAGACCCGGTGCTTGTAAAATACTACCATGCCGTCAGATCGACTTTCTGGCACGCAAATGCAAAAGGAGGCTTTCAGAACATGCGGTCAGCCTTTAATCTACATGCCTTGGAAACCACAACAATCTGATACTGTTGCTTATACCTTTATGAGTAAGGCGGCTCAGCCTGAATAAATGGGCTGTAGCTGCCCTTGAATGGCACTGCCTTTAACCACAATCTGTGTAAAGACTGAACACGAGCATCAGTGCGCAGTGGAGGCTCTCCAAATCAAGGGTAACAGACACCATCTGGACAATAAATAACCATACACCCAACAGCTGGAAGTAATCATCCCTGTCAGCAATTGCCCCTCATTCATTTTCTGACCTGACCGTCTCACCTATTTTGGACGTCTTGTGTGTGCGATGCAAATGACACTGACTACTACATCTGCTAAATTAATAAAATATAAAACCTTTCCAACAACAGCCAAACTTAAAGACAACTGTAAACAAGTATGTTTAAGGTTGCATTACTACTATTTCACAAATAGATTTTTTTTCATTACCTTATTAGACAACAGGCCATTGCAGACTGTATCCAAGGTTTCTTGGATGCCTGTAGTCCAGATATTGCCTTTACTTCTCCCTGGGATAGCTTTTGGACAGTTTACAGTGCTATCTAATTCAAGCTGTTGACCAGAAAATGCCACTTCATTTGAGCCTGTATGTGCTGTACTTGATTCCTCCGGATCAGATAAAATCTCGTATTTTGCTAAATCCATGTCACTAGTATTTACAGCATCATTCACATAATAAACACCTAATTGATGAGGTGCATCATCCACATAATCCCTCTCCACTGTTGTGGCTCGCATTTTATTATTTTCATGAACTTCATATGCATTTTCCACTTCGTTTTTGTTGAGGGAAATGCTTCTTCCATCACCTTGAAGAGGATCTCCGTGCATCAGAGTTTTCTCTTTGAAACTTTGTAAGTAAGAGTATTTCTCCCCCATCTCTTCCTCGTCACTCTCACATTTCTGTGGACTGCTTTGTTTCACTTTTCCAGAGGGCAAAATGTCACATGAAGTCAATCTGCAGCTTTCTTTGACAGGGACACTACTGCTTGCGAGCAGTGGGGCTTGCTGCTCTCTGCAAAGAGCTGGGAAATACGGTCTGAGCTGACCTACTGCCTGGATTTCTTCTGCAGAAGATACACTCTGCAGTTGAGTTTGCTCCCCTGCTAAGAGTGTATCTTGCTTTTCTTCCCGTTCTGTTGGAGGGCTGCATAAGCCAGAATCGTCCTCTTCCGAGGTAAGAGAATTTGTACCCCATTTGCATTTGCCTGATTTAGCTGTATCTGACATATCAGCAGTTTCATTAAACGAGCACTCACTCTTGTTCGTGTAATCTGAAAAGTTGGGCGGAACAAACATTCTCCACGATCGCCTATGCTCCTTCTTTTCTGTGTGAGACTTCGCTTTGGGCAATCCCCCTGTTCGAATTATGTCGCTGTTCAGCTTGAGAGCGTCGAAGATCATTTTTTCATCTAACTTGTTAGCTTCCCGACTTCTGAGCTCAAAAACACTGGAAGACGTCAGGGCACCGTTGGAGCACAGAGTGCTGATATCCAGTGTTCTGTGACTGTAGGGCAAGGTCCGGTCCGTGAAGTGCCTTGAGGAGAGGCTGCCCTTGGAGCCCGAATCGATCTGCTCATTGAGCCGCACGGTGTCATAGATGGACCTCTGGGGAACGTAACAGTCTTCAATATTCAGATCTTCATCTTCTTCCCCTTTGCCTACACACGGAGGATTCTGACGTAAACAGTCTGGCCTGCTCAGTGGCTTCCCCATTTTGAAATTGTTCACACAAGGATAGCACTATGCCTCCACTTTCAGAGATACAAGGGAAGCATTTAAAAAACACTATCAGTCTGAAGAACTACAGTAAACTTGCCCTTAGCATAGGATGCATAGATACAAAATATACATCATAACTTATGAGGTGGTTAAGGTCATAATCAGTGCATCGGTTTAAATGCAATTTTACCTGGATGTGAGTTACGTTTCTTTTTTCTCTAAAATATAAAGTGCTTCAGTAAGAAAGGAACAGAAATCTTCCAATATCACAGGAAAACCAAGCATAGCAAAACCCAGCAGTGGCTGCAATATTTAAAACCCTCCATGGAACATTCCACTTATTTTTTCAGGTCAGAATTTGTATCTTAAATCTCCAGATTAAGCCTTCCAAATGAACAAGCATTACAGAAGGCAGCACATTATCTTCTGTAGGTGACTGATTAACTGTAATCCATTTAACCGGTTTGCAGAATTCCATCTCCTTTATAAATAAAACATGGTACGGGAGCCTAAAAAGACAGACTCCGCAGCGGCTGCGTACAGTTCAGACCAAGGCACAGAGAAAATCTGGGAGGAAAAATAAGTTAAATGCAGAACAGTAAGAATCATAAAGCAGCCCTTTACTTTTTTGGCAGCAGCTATAAATAACCTTGATCTGAAAGGCAGCTCATTCTCCCCTCGTCCCAAGCTCTTCTGTGGTGCTTTCAGAAGTTCCATAGGCAAACACAGTTTTCCAGCGGCCCAACCAACACAGCCGAAGCGTCCTTTGAGCGGGCGGCCAGAAAACAAACGTCGTTAGGCTGAGTTTCCGACCACCATCCCAGAGAGCTGCTGCCCTCCTTAAGGCAACGGCGGAGCGGAGCGGAGCGATCGCGGCGTCTCCCCCCGAAGGCACAGCAGGTTTGCGCGCAGCCCGATTCGGCGGGCTCCGGCTACAGCCCGTGGCGGGCCGGCTGCGCTGCCCGCTCCCTGCTCGTCCCGAGGCGCGGCGGCGAAGAAGGCGGCACGCAGGAGGAGACCCAGCAGCGCACGCCGGCGGGTGCCATCCAGAGGAGCCGATCGGCTCCCTCCAGCCCGCCCGGCTTCCTGCGAGCTGACGGGCGTCCTCCCAGCGCCGAGCTGGAAGAAACGCCCTTCTTCGTTCTTCAGGCAGCATCTGCTACCGCCGCCCACCCCGCCCGGCNGGGTTGCTCGAGGCCGGCCCGGCTGACAGGGCCCGGCGAGGCGACCCCCGCCTTACCCCGCTCCATCCCCCAGCCTTCACGTGTAATGATTCCCAATAGTTGAACGTCTGAATGTTTCACTGCAGAGGTGCACGCGTCCCAGTTCTGCTCCCGCTCGGCTCCAGCCGCCGGCCCGCAGACAGCAGCTTACTGGCGTGCTCTGACACGGCAGCACGGGGCAAGGAGCGCCAGGGGGCCGAGCCGCCCCTTCCCCACGGCTTCCGCAGGGAGAAAAATAAAAATGGATAAAAAAAAGTGCTCGGATGTGGAAGATGATTTTTACCAGACTCGGAGTGGCGTGAAAGCAGCGTCACAGGACAAAGAATCGGGTTTTGGACATTTCCATCTTTTAAATCCTGCTCGGTGCTCTGTGCGTGTGCTTGTAGCGAATAATTACGTAAGGGATGGGCTGGGAGACCCACAGATGATTCGCCAGTGGTACACAAGAAGCAGCGTGCTCCACCAGCATAAATCACACCCTGAATGACCAGAGGCCTCGGCTGCCCATGTGAGAGGAGCTATCAGCACAGTCACAATTCGGACCTCAGTTTAAGGACAGCATATGGCACTTGGTGTTAGAACTTACCACAGGGCATTAACACCAATCAGCTGAAGCTTTCTGCGTTAAGCAGTGAGCAGCATACACTGTATGCAAGACATACAAACACACCACACTTTTTGTTTATGATTTCTTTGATATAGTCAGCTACATATCAAAATATTGAAGTCACGCGCGACAAGTTCTCTCCTCCTCTTTTCACATATTCTGCCTACTCCAGTGAGCAGCCAACATATACTGAAATTATGTCAGACAGAAACTCACCTCTGGGTTCCCTAGCTAAGAATACATACTACAGTGGTGAAGATGCGTAAACCATTTGTGAGGTCTTGTCATCCGTGCTTATTTTCACCCAAAACAGTCACAAACAGATCCTCACTGAATGCAAAGGGTGCTGTATCATTTTATAGGGTCAATATATAACTGAAATAGATCCATATTTTTTGCACTGCAAAATGATCTTATTAACATTCAAAAAAATATTTTACCATTTTTCACCACATCCACTGAAGACTTTCATGTGATGCATCAGTCCCTTTCAAAAGCAATACTTAAAAATTAAAACAGCTCTTTCTTTTAACCTTGCTTTTTAACACAGATCCTAAAGTAGTAAATCCTGTGGAAAGTTAGTACCTTATGACAGTGTAAACCAGTGCATGGGAAATCCAACACTTTCAGTTTCATATTTGAGCATACAGAGAAACCTCATTATTTTTTTCAACATTATCTGCCTTCAAAGTGAAAATCAGAGGACAGACACTCTCTACACAACTAACATAAGCCAATTAAACTCTTAGTTCAAGCTCATTGGCAGGAATACTCAGGCTAGCTAAAAATTCCTATAAAGTCAAATTAGAAGGCAACCTCTTTAACAACTACATATACTTTTGTTCTGAAAATAAAAGCAACAACCAAACGAACCATATACGGATGAAAGCTGTAAGAGCTCCATATAGTTTTAACTATGAAGAATATCTCCCTATGGCATTACAAGGGGATTGTGCAAAGGTTTCAAGAAGTAAAATAATTCAGCTTCTGGGCTTCTTCTTTCCCTCTTTCAGAGAGAACCTAGCTGCAAATGCTGCTCCACCTGCAAAGACCCCAGCATTATGTGGCTACCCAAATGCAGCACTCTCAGTTCAGCCCCATTTGTAGAATTCTTTTGTATTTCACTTTTCAAGAAAGGAGGCAGACTCGGAGTAACTGAACAGACCTCATTTACTGAAATTTCCTTTAGTACCAATATATGCGTTACACAAAGACTTTGGGGAAGAGAATGTCTAATAAAGCTGAATTAATTTGTAATTAATTTTGTGTGTTTTACATTAATTGAGACAAATTCTTCATTTGATTATAATCTTCCTGGCGTACTTTGTGAAGTAACAGTCAAATGAAGTCTACTTTCAAATGAACTCCACCGGGGATTTTCATTTACAGAAAGCAAGTTTTATATCTGCATTGTAAATAAATATAGTATAACACTGACAATAAGTACTTTTAATTTAACATTCTGTCCTGGCTGGAATAAGTGGATTACAAAGAAGGAATATAAATAAAACAAGTATGTATGTGTGTATATAACAATATATATATAAAATACAACTCAAAGTCTGTTTATTTTTTTTAAATAACTATGCATTTTAATGTCATGCCAAGAAGACGCACAAAGCTCTACTCTTATACATAAAAACTGGTCAAACCACAAAAACCACTTCTGGCCCATTACATGAGATCCTTCCCTGAAGAGACTGAAGATGTCACGTGAATAAATCTATCTACCAAAGAACATTTTGCTTTACTCCTAAATAGAATAGAAGTCGATTGTGCTTGACCACAGAAGCTAAAGACATAAGGAGCTAGACTGTGGTTTTGTGGCCAGAGCCACATTTTCAGGTTGTGTGTGTTTGTGTACGTGCACAAACATGTGAGCAAAAGCACCACGAGTGGAGCAGGACTGATGGGAGCCCACAGTTTGCTGCCTCAGGTAAAACTGCTCCCTGGAAGGATAAGGAGTATGAAGAGGTACAACACCTTCTGTAATTTCGCTGACATACACGCCAGTAGCACTCACAGTGAGGAGACGGATCGTTGACACCACCCTCCTCTCAGCATGCCTTTGCTACCCACCCTTACTGCCCTCACCTAATAACATTTCCTATTCTGTTCTCCCTATTTCCATTCTTCAGATGCTCCCCACTCTGCTTCTTTATTACTACACTTGCTCTTCGCTTCTTTGAACAACCCCTTCACCTTTTCAACTTGTTTCACCTCTTGTTTAGTGGCATTGTGTTTACACTCGTAAGCAAATGCATGGTCTGAAACACTTGTTTCAAGCAAAGCACACTTCTAAGCTTAAAAATATCTAATATAAATACAATCCTGGAGCATACATACGAACATGCTGCTACCACTGCTTTCCTTTACCCCTCTGCAATTTTTTTTTGTCTTTTTACCATACAAGCTCTTTGGTTACAGGGACAGTATCTTCCTGCACAGACCGGATGAGGATCTCATTCCTGAATTCTGCAATTGCTGTACATCTTGTCCATCGACCTTATGAAGTACAACACCAGGACAATGCATAGGAAGCTGCACCAGCTATGTTATTTTCCAATTTCCAACATGTTTTACTAACCATATACAAAGACAAGCCGTTTGTTTCCCTTTTAAATTGAGATAGACTTGTTAGGACAGGTTGGCATACAAATTTAATCCTCACAATCTAATGGAACCTCTTCAAAATGTAACCATTTGTTCCAGATTTTTGTCTCTATTTATGCACTCTAAAAGATTATTGTCACTGATAGTAAAAACTGAAAAGCTGAAACTCCCAGATTGAAGGTTTGGTTTTCAGTTTTCCTTTCTAATACAGTTTAGTCTAAACAAGCAAAAGGCACCCTCTGTTGGGCCAAGCATGTCATTACTTTTTTCCAAGGCCGTCTCTTCGTCGGCATGGTTTATCAAATCACGTTGTGGAGGCTTGCTTTACGATTAACTGCGAACTAATTTACAAGCCATACAAACATTTGAATCAATATTAGATTGGAATGAATCCAAAGCAGCACATAATATTGACTGCTACTATATAGCCATTAGGAGATTTATGATCTTTTTCAAGCACCGCTTATACCTGTATAATTTATAAATCTTCCCAGTGAGCACTGCAAATTCACTTTTTGTAGCCTAAAATATGCAAAGATCTGCACTTCATGTCAGCAGTAAAGCACCATTACAATTTACACCCAGTATTGCTGCAATGTATTTTTCTGAGCTGGACAATGGTCACTAACCGGCATATTAAAAAAGCTACACAGAGAAGCTCCTAAGTACATTTTGGATAAGGACACTACAATAAAATCCTTCTGTAACAGGCGAATATTTTACCCGAATTCTTCTTTCTAGGACGTTTCTAGGTAAGGATGGGATTCAGTGAGGTAAAGCTGGACAGTGGTAAGGTGTTAGACCTACAAACACTGCTGCCTACCCACGTGAAAAAAAAAGAAGCTATTCAGATAAGCGAAGTGAGTATGGGCTGGTATGTGAACACCAGAGTCTAAAACTCACACCACATGGAAGAGGAAGTTTGTGTGATACTTTTTCAGCAGAATAGAGACAACACGGAGTCCTCAAAAACAGGTAAGGTAGATGGATTGCACAAAGAAGTAAGATTGTGAAGAGAGAAGAGATGCACCTGGGCTACAGGAACTGCAAGTTGGGTTGCAAAGATACCAACGTCTAGCAATCTATAGCAAAGGAAAGCTTCTCTGGAGCAAGAGAAGATATCCCATTTAAAATAGATAAAAGGCATACAGATGGAACTGACTGATGTGAAAGAAGACTTCTCCAAGGTCTGCATTTAACCAATCATTTTCACACTGATATTGAATAAAAAACTGCATTGTGGCAGAATATGTGATAGCAGTAAGAAAGAAACCTTCCTACCTTGAACGTATTCAGCTGCTGATTAATTGTTTCTGTTTCCATTCCAACAGGACCTTGTGATTCTTCATGTTCTTCAGCTCTCCCAAGCAGACTGGAAAATTCTTTTAACTTACTGTAAAACTCCTCAACACGGCTAATTGTACCTTCCACTTGATCTTCCCTGGCTTTTGCTCTGTCTAGTAGCTTGTTGCACTGTTTATTTAATGCTTCCAAGTCCCGTTTTATACCAACAAGATCAGGAGAAGCTTCGGCTTCTGTGGCTAGCATCATTTTACAGTTTTTATTCGCATTTTCATTATTCGTTATAAGATCTTCCAGTTTTTTCAGGAAATGTTTTATATCCTCTCTCTGTGATTGCAGTACATCAAGATCTCTCCCCACTGGAGCCATGCTATCAAGTTCATCATCAAACTCTGCAAACTGAGAGAACATCTCTCTGATGCTGTTTTGGAAATGGCCAATTCCCTGAAGTTTTGTCTCCAAGAACGAGCACCTATCTTCAACCTGCTGGTTCACTGCATTGTATTCTTGCTCCAAAGATTCAGCTTGGAGCAAAAGGTCAGAAACACCTGCTGAATCAGAAGCTTCTACCACCAGGTCCTGGGCAAGCTTTTTTGCCAAATCAACATGCGGCTTTAAAGTCTGTAAAGCTTTCTGTTGGGCCTGCATCATTGTCAGGTGTTTGTTACTGAATGATTGAGGTCCAAGCGAATCATGAGCTTCCAGATGCTCTTTGGCACTTTTAAGCTGTTTTTCCGTTTCCCTGGATGATTCCTGAAACTCTTTCAGCCTTTGTGCCATATTTTCCAAGCACTCTCTCTTCTTATGTAATTGTTCTGTGACCATATTCACTTTCTGATTCAGCACCTTAGTTTCTTCTTTAACAATTTCTTGATCTGTTTGACTTGCACTGAGCAAACTTTCAGCAGTATTATTTAATAACTCCACCATCCCATGGTGTTTATCCAGGTCCTTCTGCCAGGCCCTCACCTGAATAACAGAATTCTCTATTTCTACAGGATTTATGCCAACTTTTAATTCAGACAGGTTGCTTTGGCATTTCTCTATCCATGGCTGCAAATTTTCTACATGCTGCTTGTATTTGAGGGCTTTCTCCAGACAGTCTGTTAACTTATCTTGCCTTTCTTTTACCTGCTTATCCATTTCATCCCAGTTACTTCTGAGTGTGGCAATTTGGGACTGTAACGCTGCTTTGTCAGCTCCTTGAGTTTTCTGTAAGATACTTTCTCCTTCTGCAACAATTTTTTCATATGAACTAATTTCATTGGTCAGGGTCTTCTTAAAATTTTTCTGTTCTTCAATTAGGGACTGCAAGGTATCAAGTTTGGCTGATATAGGACGAGCCTGGTTCAGCTCTTCTTTCTTTTTGTCTAGCCAGGCCTGAAAGTCCTTAGACATTTGCTGGAACTGATGAGAAGTGGCATATGCTGACTGAAGCTGCTGAACATGATTATCTACAGAGAAGAGAAGACAGCACATAGGCTTATTATCAGAATCTTCTAGTGTTCAGTGTAAAAATAATAATTAATATTGATTTTATTATGAATGATCATTAATGTGAGAAAAGCAGGAACCTTAGTATGTGGTGCTTAAGTTGAAGACAATCGAGTTTCTTGCAAGGGATAGTCTTATACCCATACAAGAGGAGCAAAGGCATTTGAACATGAATCAAGTCGGGTGAGCTTAGCCAGTTTGTGTCTACATGAATCCCATTCAGGCAGATTTTGGGAGTAAAAAGCACACAGTTGTGTTTAATGGTATTATGAAGTGTAAGTACAGAGAATATCACGTAATCTAGCCTAGTAGTGTCTAACTCAGCCTGCAGGCAATATGTGTTTTTAGGGAGATCCTTTGAAGTTCCTTGTGGAACTTTCCTCTGGAATTTCCTCTGGAAAATTAAGGAAGAGGAAATTAAAAAGCTAAAACTGAGGCTGTTAGGGAGAAAAACGTATGATGTTGCTTGCACTGCACTACTTGCTGAGTTCTGTTGTTCACAGGATAGGAAAGGCTGCACACTTCCAGCTCAGTTTTGTCACAGACAGTTTTATACAATTACCACTACTTTTGCCAAGCCATTCACTGGTGCTTGCCTAAAAATTACCATTTTAGCTTACTCTCTGTACCTATGCAGTTAAGTAGTTCAACGAATAGCGTCCTCTATTTTGATATCCTAATTCAGTAAGGATGCACCTGAAGGCAGAGATGAGAAGTGTGGCACTTTTACTGTGTTTCAAATTCTCTCCCAAACTGCTCACTAGAGATCTGAAGTGTTGCCTCTGCCTTTTCAAGGTACGGGGACTCCCTCGTAAGTTCTGATGTACAATTGGTTAGGGTTTGGACTGAACAGAGAGCTGGCATTAGGCTCAGCTCGCTCAACATCTCACTACTGACTATAAAGATAAATGTGAAAATGATGCTTTATTTTATGCCTTAAGTGCTATTTCTCTTTAAATAAATACTAACCTGATTTTTGCTCAATATCCTTAAACGATTTTAGGATGCCATCTAACTGTCTCATAAGTTCTGCTTTCAAATACTCTTCTCCAACCAGGGTTGACAGCTCTTCACAAAGAGTTTGAGCTGCATTTATATTCTTCATTTCCTGTTCTATTTCCTCCTTCATTTCTTTAGCAATTTCCAGTTGTTGTTTCACAGCATCAGGTTGTGTACTCACAGCCAGGCTGCTGCTCAGTTTGCTATCCAAGGCACTTAGCTTATCAGACAGACTTCTGAGTAGGCTTTGATACTCTGTGCTTTTCACAATGGCTTGGTCAATTCGGTCACATCTGTTACTCAGTTGGCCAGTTAGGTTGTCCCATTTTTGTGCCACAGCTGCCAGTTGCTCTTTCACAGTTTCATGAGAGGGAGGATGTTCACCAGGTCTCTTCAGAATCCCTTCACCAGCCATAGTTAACTGCTCATATTGTGGCTTTCTGGTGTCAAATTCTTTGAGCAGAATCTGGGAAGAAAGAAAATTTTAAGAAGCATTTACCTCATGAAAAAGAAGCAAAATGCTTCTGACAAAAACTACATAGAATTTTTTGTAGCTAAGCTCCTTTACTGAGTAATCAATCTCTGGGTTTAAAAAGTCAGTGAAATAATTGCATCTTCTACACATAAATTGAGTCTTGCTTCCAAGCGCTTACATCAAAGAACAACAACAAAAAAGTTAGTTTACACATCATCTAATGGAAATTCAAACAGTAGATACAAGTAAACAATGAATTTTGTTAATATTACGGTAATTAAGTAACTGTACCAAGTAAAATAATCACTGTTTAGTTTCAAGCAGTGTCTTCTTTCCTAGACAGTTTTGATATTTGTCTTAAGATAGAACTTCAAAGAAGGTGTATTGTGACATAATATTGCAATGTATTACTGTAGCACAGAGAATATTTGGATAATTCACAAAATGACTGAATGTGTACTGTGAGACATTTGAAGTTTATATCACTGGTTCCCAGTATTTTATTTTTTTTACAATAAGTCAAAAGTGCCTGCAGAAAAAGGGACAAATATCATGGTTTTACTTTACAGAGTGTTCCAAACCCTTTCTTTTTAAGTCAATGAAGTTTAACTTCTAAGGACTGTTAAGTGATACATGATAGGCTTATGCCAGCTATCTACATTTCGGAAACATTTACAAACCAATTTTAAGTCATTTTTACATAGTATTAGAAAACAGTTCATTTTAAATACTTGGTTTTAATCAATATGGATATGCCAGCTTTAATATTACTTTTCCAAAATAAGATGTTATTTCTCATCACAGTTCAAATTAACTGGCAGCAATAGAAATGTTTGAAATTAAAATTTATAGTTTCTTCAACTTTGTCTGATTCAACTTTTGTTTCAACTCTGGTTTGCTGTATTTCTGTAAGCAAACTACTTCACTTTTTCTTTACATTTTTTCATGCATCTTTCACACTCTTGGCTCCATACCTACTCACAATACTACATTTCACTTGCTTTCTTATTTTTATTAGCTATTGGCACAGTCAAGTAAACAAAATCTCAAAAAGCTAGTTCTACAGCATAGACTGTATATGAGGACTGACTGCAAAATGTTACATGTTCAAACTCAAATTAATAAAACTTCAAAGGACTGCTTTCATTGGACTATAGAGAAATCACAGGATAGTTAAAACAAAAAGTATATTTGAGGATCAGTATCTCCGCAAGGGTAAGTCCTGAACACTTTTTCCTTTAGCTGTTCTGATCTCTCTTCAATCTCATGGTAATTTTTTCTTGTAATTACTATAGTTAACTACAACTTAAGCTGATGTTTGCTGAGAAACAAATGTAATAGCTCCTAATAACTGGGCTGTACTCTAAATGCAAAATACTGCTTTGCTAATAGCGAAACAAACAAACAAACAAACAAAACAACAACGAAAAACAACAAAAAAACAACAGAAGAAACTTAAATCATCAATGCATATTGGCAATCCTTACTCACCTGAACCTGTTGCTTTTGTGTATTCAGCATATTTGGATCAATTGATAATGGTCCCAACACGCTGACCATTAGCTCCTTTTCTACAAGCCAGTGCTTTAACTGAGCTTCTGCTGTCTGGAACTGGATCAGGTAATTTGAAGACTCTTCCAGTTTTTGTTGTCTCTCAGATGTAACTTGATTGAGCTCTTTCCACTTGGAATCTAACAATGATAATGTTAACATATTGCATGCATGTTCTAGCAGATGGGTTGTCAGACAGCAGACCATATAGGAAACATAAACAGAGCTCTCTAATAAGGCTTCTTGCTGATTAACTCCAGATGCCTTGTTGTAGTGACTCGGCAAATGCATCTTTTAACAGTCAGATCCATATACACTTGGATTAGGGTCTGCAGTTTAGCACTGCCACATGCAGCATTTTTAGAACAATGAATATACAACATACAATAAAATTAATTAGAATATTACTAAGTGAAATACCACCAAATGTAGGTTTTGATTCCAAATGACATAAAAGCCAAAGGGCTGTACTCACTTATAACTGATTTAGGTTGACTAGCCTTCCTTTTTAGTAAGGAGACACAAACAGATACCTTTCCAAGGGTGAGCATAAGCCGTAATTTAGGCTTCTGCTCTGAAATGCCTTCTGAAGGAGCACACCTCTTTCAAATGTTTGTATTAGGAGCCTGTGGAGATTAACTGCTTAATTTAGACTTCAAAACCAGGTACCTGTAACAGGCAACAAGACTACTTCTTTACACAGCTATTTCAAAAGTGCTGCGTGAACTTAGGTTCACCTAGGACAAATTGTGATCTCTTCCACTTGTAGCAAAGGGCTTTCAAGGCAGTCATTGAGTCTCATGGTCTTGTAGGTCCCCTCTTCCCTCTGTGATACTGTCAGTGCTTGCTGATTCAGCTCTGATGTTTTGCTAAATCTCCCTGTCCTTGAATTTCATGTCTGCTTTTTCATTTTCTCATACCACTTCACCATCTTGGATGCCTGTTCATTCTGTATTAATTCCCTTTCAACACTACTCACATTTTCTTTGCGACCTCACCTGCTACCTAAACTTTTCAGAGTACACTTATACACTGGGCAGGTTTACCTTTACAATTATTACTGGTGTAGCTACAGAAATGCCTATTAGTATGAAATGCTGTTTGACCTATGATTTATTTAAAATATGACAAATCTAGGAAGAAATTTTAAAAGCTCACAACAATTACATACTGCATTATCTCAAAATCTATTGTACAAACATGGTAATTTCCATTTTTTTTATGGCAAAATTTATGAAGTCAGCTTCAGAAAATGGCAAAAAGCCATCAAAACCACAAAATGACAAAAGCCACTAGTGCATGGGGAAAAAAAAGCATTACCAACAACTGAAAGTGTTCTTTATATGAAAATAGCATTAACTTCATTTGTTTGTACCACATTTTGTAAGAACAACAACATACGTATCTGGAGCAATAACTACTGACCTCTCAAGTCTAGCCACACACTGTCTGAAAAAGGTATAGCCCTCTAAACCACAGAGTCAAGCTATAGCCTCTCTTAACTGCACTGTTAGGAATTCAAAGTCGACCAACTTCAGTGGAATTACTCCACACCTACCCTCTTGTAGAGGTAGTTATTTCCACAGAATTTAAGGGGTAGGAGGGAGCAAGTGTGATTGCTAATACATTAAAATTTTCATAATAAAACAACTTCTGAATCAGTCTGAGTAGTTATAATACAGCTTTACTGAAGTACCTATTTTATCCAACGTTTGCCTCCATTTCGGTGCCTCAGGAGAGTCAGGGTTCTTCTCCAACAACTCTGTCACTTTGTCCTTTAGTTCCTGCACTTTATTCTCACTTTGCTTTAATTCAGTTTCAAATAGCTGCAAAATCAAGTGATAAAAAAATGAATAAAAGACTAAAGATAAACTGTGAAGTATTTTTGAAGTCCATAATACTGAGATACCAAGCATGAAAGTAAACCATTAATATCTAGCACTTATATACTTCTTTTCTGCTATGAGCCTCAAAACCCTTTCTAATGGCATATATTTGCCGGTCATATTTTTTGGAAGAAACTACCTCATCTATATAAACTGTATTAATATTAACAATTACTGTTTAATTTGAACAAGTGACAGAATTAGAAGATTTCAGATAAATAAGATCCACTAAGACTCATCATACTTGCCTACACTTGGAATCTGTTCTTACACAGAAGGCCAACTGACTACTGCACAGTAAAGTTCAAAGCAGAAGTAACCCAAGCACCAATGCAGAGCAGCTCTGTGTGGGCTCATTTACCCCACTGAAAGTTCTGCTGTTGCAGATCGACTGCTTCTTGTAGATAATCTAGAACTGTCATTTAGAGAGCACCATAGCTTAAGTGCAGACCTGGCAGGGGAATAGAATGCCCCAGCAGTTTCGTGAGAACACTTCATGCAGTTCTTACAGACAGAAGTGAACAGTCCTTACGCCTGGCAAAGGTCTCTTATATGAACATTCTTAAGTAGCAAAATTTGCACTGTGGAGTTGCACTGTAACTAGCCCAAAAAAAACCAAACACACCACACTAAAATAAACACTGAACATATCTGTGCTTGATTTAGAACTTTTAGTAAAAGGTCCAACTGCATCAAAAGGATGACTCCTGCTTGAGCAATCACTCAGTTTTCCAACTGTCTATGAACACTGTTCTATTACTACCTACCGGGGGTAAGATGGTCTTGTTAGCTTTGAACAGTCTTTGAAACAAATGAAGGAATAAGGTTTTTTCCACATACAGTCTGAGTTTTGGGACTGAATGTTACCCAAGTCTGGGGAAAGTCAAACTTATGGAAAGTCAGTGGCTGTTCAGGTTAATTTTTAAGGGTGAACCACAAAATGTAAAAAAAAAAAAAAATACTTCAGCTGGATCACATTCCATCCTTGTTTATCCACAATCACAGACAAATAAAGAATTTTCCCTTCAATAGCTACCCATTACATTTCACTTTATAGATGAACCTTTACAGGTGTAAATATTGTCCTTCATTGCTAGAGTAGCATAAACTCCCCAGAGTTTAAATGGGACAGAAGCTTACTCTTGATTCAGTGGTTTTTCTCATATCAATTAAAAAGGAGGGAGGAGACTTTGGTGCAGCTATATGACTTAACAAGCATGACATGGCTGCTGAAGAGAAATGATGCCTTGGAATAGACATAAGTCTCTGCAGCTGCAGAGTCCGGGAGGTCTGTGGAGCGTCAGTGAACCAGCAGCTGAAGAAACAGCTCTTGGATAGGTACAGCTATACAGATCTTACGAGCAATCCAGTAAATGTATCTAAACCACTAAGGATATCAAAAAAGTATACTGCGTAATCAATATACTCCTACCTATTTAAATTGGCCATCAGAATTATTATTTTTTGACATGCAAAATTCCTTCTCTCTGGCCCAGTGCTTGTTTTACTCCACTGACATAGTTTGCCAGATTTGCTCTAAGCCTGACTGGCATGTTTACTGGGATTATTTAAATACTCTCTGCAACATTAAGCTATGATAAGATATCAATTGTTCAAATAGAATTCCCCCAATAATTGCAATAAAGAGTAAAGTATCTTTTTTTTTTTTCTTTTGAAGACATGAGGTACCTTATGTTGTTCAACTTGGGCTTTAACAGCTTCACTGTCAGTTGGAGCAGCTTCCCAGTCTGAGGCAGTTTTGTCCATTTTTTGTAACCACTGCATCACTGAGGTTGATTCTTCCTGAATATTTTGCATTTTTGAAAGCATACTTTCTAGTTCTGAAATCTTTTCCTTCAATAAAACTCCCAGATCTTCATAACTATGATTTACGTCAGACATGGCTTGTTGAACAGCTGTCAGTTCTGTAAAAGGAGAGATGAAGACTACATTAGAGATTACATATACTCCAAACAACAGACTTCAAGAACTTCTAAACAGTGCTCTGAGTTACAATGGCTAATAGTTACAATGGCAAATCAGAAGCTGCTGAACATGTTAAGAGTTACTTCTTGTTCACATGTGGTAACACTTTGTCTGAATGACCTAATATACGTTCCTATTTGCAAGAGCTTCTCACAGAAATCGTTACTTTAATACACACAGGTAGACAAATACCTTACAATCTTCCTACCCACTGTTAGTTTGGTACTTCAAGCAACAATTTCGCAACAGGAAGTTAAACATACTGGACTACAGTTCAGTTACTAGCATGAAGCATAACCTTACTGCAGTAATATCTTGCTTATAGTCATACACCATTCTAAAGGTGTGTTATCAGTGAGAGATCTTAGGAGGCAGTCAGCATACTAAGCAGACTGTAGTTTAGAAGAACGAATACACACACTTGGAACACAGTACATGGCTCTCCCTAAGCATATATAAGTGCCTACATAAGTTCCTTTTTTTCTGAAAAGGAACTGGTCGCATACAGTGATACAAAGGTATATAAAATGCATGTCTTTGTATTATGCATACATAAGTGTGTGTTCAAGTTGTGTGTGTTGGGTGGTGTCAAAAAGTTTCAAATCACATACACAGTAATAATTTTCTCAAAATCTGTATGTTATATTAAAATAGCTATCTCTGTATATGTTTATAGAGGTACATATTGATTCAGAAAACAAAGACAGATTTGATCTGTTTTCAAAGGACATATTGAAGGCAGGTATTTTTACAACTAATCTTAGTATCACCATAATAGTCCATATAATTTCCTTACGAAACAGTGACATGAAATCTGTCTAGTAAAGATTGTTGCAAGCAGATCTGTATACAACATTTTAAAAAGATTTACATTTTTAACAGTAGTTCACAAGCACATTTCTTTACCACATCTTGAAATTTTCACTTAGTGATTGCTCACCTTTATTTTTCAGAAAATCATGGGTTCCTGGAGCTCCTCCTTCACCATTTAACACTGTGGCACCTATAGATCAAGAGAGACTAAGTCACATGCTTATCTTGGCCTTTTCCCACCAAAAACCCCACCGTTACATTTCCTCTTCAAAACAACGTGATACATAGCTCTCAGTAATAACATTAAAGAAACATCTGCATGCTAACTATGTAATAACAAACATTTTATTTAGATGGTTTTATATATTTTAAGGTTGTTTTATGTTTTAACCTGCTCCAGCCAGCTAGTACCGTAAGTGGAACTTACGCATATGCATAGCATATGCATAGTGTGTGGGTGAGAACATGCATGCACAGATAAGTATGCACGTATGCATGATGTATGAGCAGTCTTACAGCTTACAATACTCTGCTAAATAAATGAATACAGTGGACAAAGGTCTATGCCCTAGCTGTGAGGCATTCTCATACGCATATCGCTAATGTCACTTCTTTCTCCCAGAAAGGAATCCGTTCCCTACTGCGCACTGAGAACATGTTTTTAGCCAGTCTGGGCATTGCCCTGGAGAGTGGCAAATGCTGAAACTGTGAGGAAAGCACTGAACATTAAACAGCAAAGAAGCCCAAAGCAGTCATCGCAGACACCACAACCAAAGTTGCAGCTTACTTAAGACACCTTTACTCACTTTAACCAGTAGTGTACCCTGCACAAAAAACCTCTCGATATCAACAGAACAAACCTCTTCCTATCTCATCATGAGATAGACAAGACTTGACAGTATGTTCCATGCTGTTCCAGGGACTGCAATGTGGAATCCTTACTGTCACATGTGAAGTCCTGTCACTATCACTTGGAAGCAGCCAGGGAGCCCTACTAATTAAACAGCATTTCAAAGCCTGTGGACCCAGGGCTACAGGGGCTTTGTGAAATGCTGTCAAACCACAGAGCTGGGACACACAGTCAGAGTGCACAGAGAACAGTCAGGAGAACCACTTCCTGCTCTCCTACACATATGTATTCCCAGATGAGCAGTTAACAGGGAAAGATTAACGGTTGCCTTGGAGAGGGCTGTGCATCCACCCCACGGTACCAGCTGGACAGTGAGGACCACATTAGTGGCAGCTGGAGGATGGCAAGAGAAAATAAACAGATAAGAGAAGTCACAGCCCCCAACCACAGCCTTGTAAATCTTCATGCTCTATTAGCTGGACTCTGGTATTTATAACTATGATTAAGTGATACACAGTACAGCTCTTGTCTAGGAGGGTGAATAGTCTGGAGGATTATGGCTGCTTTTATATGCTATTTATTAAATTAGTTTTCTATCTGGATGCACAAAAGTAGAGAAAGGAGCAGAGGGAGGAGTACAAATATCCTATATAAGGTTCCAAAATGTTCTTTGAAGATTTTTATTTAAATTCAAACACAAATGAAACCAGAAGTAGCTACTACAAAGAGATGTTAACAAGAAAGTGCTCTACTCTTGCCATATACGGATCCTCTGGAAGTCCCCATCCTTCCATTGTCCTTTGCAAATGACCAGTGAAGGCCAACACTTGAACTGACAAGGTCTGGAAATAAATTAAAGAACTGACTGAAAATGTGCTTATGGCCATTGAAACACCCTAGGTACCGCATGCTTTAAGTTATGGCTTGAATGATACTTAGCAGAATTACTAGATTCTGTAAAACAAATTGATGTTTAAACACTAGAATACATGGAAATAGATTTGCTGTCTTTAACATCAGATTATTGTTAAAAATTAGTTAGCCAAACCTTTAGGCTGGAAGCACATTTTAGCCCAGGAAATTCATACTGGGATATGAAGTTGATTCCCTTTCATGCTGTTTCAACTAAAATATTGACTACCGTTAATTATGCTATCGTATGAGCTAGTTGGTGCAGGCTCACTTTTTAAATAAGTGATGTCCTCATCACCCTTCTAACAAAAATTTCGTTATTCTGCAATTATGTGATTGCTTGATGTCACCCAGAATAGCCATGAAAAAGGTGTCTCTGTGAGCAAAGACGTGCAGCTACATCAGTGTTCACAAAATTAGAGTTTATATTTGTCCTACTTGCAGACTTGGCAGATATGTGAAGCACTGAACACCAATCAGATTAAGTCATTTTCTCATTATCAGAAGTTTCCTGAGATGAGGTGAAAAAGACTGTGTACTGTTCATTTTGTTCATTATCTGGGAATTATGGACAGAAGTAATGGGTGTAAGGACTTGTCAATCATATACATCAAAGTGCTTTTACACTATTTTGGCAAGGTAAAGCAATGAGAATGTGTACTGAATTATTACAGTAGTTAGAGCTGAAATGAGAATCACAACAATGTTCAGAATAGACATGGCTAACTGACTTCTCACGAGCCGTAATATTCAGAAACCTAATCACAGGATGCAATACTTTATTTTTTTTCTTAAGGACTTTAAAAACTCCTTAAATGCTAGGCTTACCTGATTATATGAATGCATACCTGATTTTGCAACTGCTCTCAGTTTTGCAGTAGAAGTCACAGCAGTAATCAGATTACATAACAATGTTCCTCTGCTATTTATTTTCTGCAGTTCAGTTGCTTTTAATGTCCATTCATCTTTTAAATTCTGGTTAAGAAAAATAGACAATTGCTCATTGCAAAACTGAATTCAGACTTGAAATATTTCATGTTGAAAAAGAAATAACCTTGTTACTTGGGAATCCCCTGTAGAACTGTATTGGGTTTACATGGCAAAGTTTTGGTAGGGTGGAGGCTGCACGGGTGGCCTCTGGGAGAACAGACCAGGGGCTGCCCCATGTCAAACACAGCCAGTTCCAGCCAGCTCCAAAATGGCCTAGACCAAGCCCTTCAGCAATGCTGATGACACCTCTGTTGTAACATATTTAAGAAAGGGCAAAAAAACATTGTGCAGCAGCTATGAGAGGGAAGAATGAGAAAAATGTGAGAAACAGTCCTGCTGACACAAAGCTCATGGTTTAACATGCAGGTATCCACACTACAGCCCATGGAGGTCCCTATGCCATAACAGATAGATGTGCCCTGAAGGCAGCTGCAGACCATGGAGAGCCCATGCAGGAACTGACTCCTGGCAGGAGCTGCGGCCTTTGGAGAGGAGACTACAGAGGAGCAGGTTTTCTGGCACGAACTGAAGGCTTTGGGAGGGACCCCACTCTGGAGCCAGGAAAGAGCGTGAGGAGGAAGAAGTGGCAGAGACAAAGTGTTACGAACAACCCCCCCCACTCTCCATTTCACTGCACCGCTTGGGGCAGGGGAGAGAGAACAGTCATGAGTGAAACAGTGATGTTGAGTCTGGAAAGAAACGAGGGGTGGAAGGATGGTGTTTTAATTTAGTTTTTGTTTCTCAGTATCCTACACTGTTTTTAATTAGCAATCTTTTAATCTTTCCTAAGTTGAGTCTGTTTTGCCCATGACAGTAACTGGTGAGCAATCTCCTTGTCCTTATCTCAACCCATGACCCATCCTATTTTGTCCCCCTGTCCTGCTGAAGAGGGGAAGTGAGAAAGTGGCTGCGTGGGCACTTGGCAGCCAGCTAAGGTTAACCCACCACAAGCATATCTAAACATGCAAAGGAAATGGGAATGTAAATGCAGACTGCAAGCTCCCTCGTCCCAGTCCTTGTGGCTTCTTATACTTTACGTCTGTTTTTTTTATGTTACTAACAGACGCCTTATTTCCTTTAATTGTATTTTGTTTCTCGTATCGCAGTATCTTACCAATGCATCTTCCAAAGGCTTCTTTAACTCCTCTGTATTCAGAGAGGGTTGTGCTGCTGGAATACGTTCTGTCGTCTCTTTTATCCATTTCTTTAAAGATTCTACAAGTAGCTCGAAAGTATCCATTTCTTTCTGACATGATGATACATCCTCTTCTCTAGACAATTAAAGACAAAAGAAATTCAGCACTGAATGTCAATATTCCTTCTGATAATTAAACCAACAGATGTTATCAATCCAATAATGCTACTCCTGAATTCAGTGACAGCCTCAAAACTGGCTTCCAAGAGTACAGACACAGATCTGTGAGTTTTCTGTAGGAACGGAAAACTATCTTTGTGATATCTTGACAGAAGATGCATAGATGATTTATAAAGGAGCTAGAAAACTAAACTGTTTTGTGCTTATCAATATAACTGGAGATGATAAAGTTACAGAGGTACCATGCAGAGGCAAACTCTTGTCAGAGCACTTGTAACTTGCTTATCATCTACCTGAACATAAATTGAACCTAAAGTGATATGTCAGTAGCGCTGGTGAACTAAGTATACCCAGTCCTGTGCAATAAAAGCAAAGACAGTATTTCAAAAACCATCAGATCAAACCTGACTCAAGGAATTGCATTACTAGAAAAAGTAGCAAAATAAATACAAAGATGATTGTTTAAGTGATAAAAGCAAAACGGGCATTTAAAAAAAAAAAAACTCAGGGGAGTTGTAAATGAATAAAAACTTTCATTTAGGAAGGAAAGTCACGACACAATTCATATTGCTAAAACACAGCTTTTTGATATTTCAATAAGATAAATAGACACCTGGGAATTGCCTTCACCAGATCATTTTGGATTTTGAACAACGACTACCAAGTACTTGCATAAATCAGGACCTATTTATTAATTCCTGCATACAGTCATTCCAGCCTGGTGTCTAAGCATGATGTCTACAGGTAGTGTTGCCACTGTGATTAACAAAGCATGACCAGGAAAGGAATCTACATGTCATAATTACTCGACTTTTTAATACTTCATTTTGCATGTTACACGATCTGAAATAAAACTTTATCTACCTTACAAACACATCTGGTTTGGAGATTACAGATATGACAGAATCAGAAATATTTTAGACTACATGTAGTCACAAACATTAATTTTATGAATATGACTAGACTGTGGAAAATCCACTTTTGCTGTACAGGTAATTTATATGGACGCTATAATAATTTCTTTAGTTTTCATTTGCAGCCTGATTCCCAACAGTATTTCAAAGCAATGTGCACAGGTAGCAATTTGTATTCTATCAGAGAAGAGGAAAAATAGAAAAGTTTCCTTAGAACTTTCAGGACACCCACTAATGTCATGAAATTTGGAAAGAGTTACTTGTCTTTACATTAGAGCTCCCAAGCCAGATAGACTAGCTACAGATGTACTTCCAAACAGAATCTCGCTTTTTTTTTAAATGAAAAAACCTCTCTACTCTGAAGTTAACTGCAATCTCTTGAGATAGCACGCAAGAGGATAGCAGTCATCATAACATTCACATGGTACTATTAGCCTAAGAGGTGGAAACAATTCAATAATTGTTTGACTTACTTTTCCTTTAGAGTCTCCTCTACCTCTCTGAATTTTTTTGACAAAGCATTTACTTTTTCTACTACCAATGCTTTATCCCCAGGAAGAGCGTGGAATGAAAGTTCTTCAAGAAGCTGCTGCAAAACTTCCAGATCTTTCTTATGTTGTGCCAGTTCTACACTAGCCTCCTGCAAAACAGAATTATATTCTTCATATTAGACTCAGCAATCAGCTGTTAAAAATTAAATTTGTGATTTTTGCCAACCAATTGAAGCTGAGAAATAAGCATGTCTTATTTGTTGTTCAATCACTTAGATATGCACACTGTATATAAATGGAATGGTACAGTACCTGCATATACTGAGACACTTCACTAACATCCTTTCTTGGTGCCTCAGTCTCACCAAGAGCCTGGTTTTTCTCATCTAGGAATGACTGAAGTTTTTCTGACAGACCTTCAAATAACTCCACTTTAGTCTTCAACTCCTCCATTTTCATAAGCTTCTCCTTATGCTTCTTACTGGCTGCAGAAAACCGTCCTGCAAGTTCACTCATTTTAGCTTGCAGTGAGGATGCAGTGGATGGATCTGCTGTTTCCGTGAACTTCTTCACTTTCTCATTCATAGTGTTTATACTGCTTTGGCGACCTGCAATGTCTTGTTCTAGCATCTGAAACAAGCAAAAACTACTCTGTATTGCTTATAATTAAAATTTAAGAAGTGGAACTGGTCCACCATATGAAGCAATAAATCAGTACAGCTAGACCAACAGTGTAGATCTATTTCAGCTACAGAAATCCTTATACACAGTTTCAGTTCATGCAACAGTCTTCTTTATTAAGTATTTTGAATGCATTAAGGTAAAATTTTAATTCTTTCTTGAAATCTTAACTTCAAACAAATATTTCTGTCAGAGTATGATACCTACAATGCTTTTACTAATGATATCCTGAATAGCAGCAGAATTCAAAGGCACTTGATCTTGTTCTTCAAGGCTCTTTTCAACACCTTCCATCCAATCCAGCATTTCATCCAAACCATCCTGCACACTTAGGGATCGTGTCAGAGTTATTTGGAGCTTCTCATTCCTTTCATTCACAGACTTGGATAAATTGTCATATCTCTCCACAATATCATCTGATAAAGAGAAAATATATTTCAAATGTTTCCTTTAGCCAAACTAAACTTTTAGTTTGTTTTATTAGTTGTCACAAAGTTAAGTGTGAATCAAAAATTGCCCGTATCAGAAGTAAGCAAAACCATCAGCTGTATTCAGTAAAAACACACAACAAAAGAATGGAATCAAATATAGCCAAGAAGCCCATGTGGCAAGTGACATGAGGGAGCAGCTTACAGCTGTGCTCCCAAGTTTTTAGAAGTTGGTTCCCATGCAGCTTTAGCTTATGACAGCTGTTGACTGTTCCCAAGAAATAACAAAGCATGGTATTAAGACAGCTACTCTACAGCTATGTCTCTTACGTTATTGTTAGAGCTGAATGGTTTTTCTAGACAGTTCACCAACGCTTCTGGGATAAGCCTCTGAAAGTTACAAGTTCTGTGCACCTCCTATGGAGTTTCATCACCAACTCCAAAGATGCAAGTTGTTTTATGTTGCTGCTCTAGAAGTTACTTATGGGATTCCACTAAGAGATAGTAGGGTGATACACACACAGTATTCAAGCTTCAAAGTGTGATGAATGCCATGCTGTACTACTTCTCACAACTGACAGGAAAGAGTATTCGGTGTAGGTGGCAAGGTTTAGTAGCAGCAAGGTTTTTGGCCCCTGTGATCAGAGGCCAGGGACTGCCCCATGATGGACACAGCCTTTCCAGCCAGCTCCCCAGTGGACCCACCACAGGACACAGAGAAGCCCATCAGCCAAGCTGGTGGCACCTCTGGGAAAATGTATATAAGAAAGGGCAAAATGCTGCCCAAGAGTGAGAAATGAACGGAAAACAAACAAACAAACAAACAAAAAAAACAAGTGTGAGAACAACTCTGCAGATACCAAGGTCAGAAAAGGAGAAGGAGGAGGTGCTCCAGGCACCAGAGCAGAGATTCCCCTACAGCCCATGGAGAGGACCACTGTGAAACAGATATCCACTCTGCAGCCCATGGAGGACCCCAAGCAAGAGCAGGTGGATATTTCCTGAAGTAACTGTGGCCCACAAAGAGCCCACACTGGAGCAGGTTTAACCAGAAGGACTGCAGCCTGTGGAGAGGCCCCAGGCTGGAGCAGGGGAAAAGTGAGGAGAACAGAGCAGCAGAGAGGAACTGTTATGGACCGACCATAACCTCCCATTCCCTATCCCTCTGCACTAATTGGTGTGGAGGTGGAGGAACTGAAAATGAAAGCATGAAATTGAGCCTGGGAAGAAGGTGGGTGGTGGGAAGGTGTTTTAACTTTTTGACTTTGTTTCTCACTATCCAAACGTATTGCCTATTTGGCAATAAATTTAATTCACTTTTCCCCAAGTTGAGCATATTTTGCCTGTGATGGTAATTGGTAAGTGATCTCCTTGTCTTTATCTCAACCCATGAGCTTTTCCATCATAATCTCCCCCATGCTGTTGAGGAAGAAGAGTGACAGAGTGGCTGTGGGGGGCAACCGGTGTCTTTATACCCACCACAGAAATTTACTTGAAGTCAGAAGGAAATAAGTTTGGCTAAGCAAACTTCAAATAATTGGTTGGAAATAGATAGTTGGAGTCACATTCTTTGAACCTGAACATATCCTTTTCCAATGGAAAACTTACTATCTTCAGCAAATCACTAACTCTGACATGCTCATCTGTAATATGGGAATTAAGCATAATCCCTCCCTCTGAAAAAAAAAGTCAAAAATAAAATGACAGATTTTAAGTGAAAAGCATATGATCAAGCATAGGAGACAGAGCAACAATGAATGAACTGTGTTGTAACAGCTTATAGCTCAACAAAACATGGACTTGAGCAGTGACACAGAGATGTGGAAACTCTGTATTTTGTCCCTTCTAGTATCTGCATGCAGACACAAGTGATAAAAACAGGTATTAAGAAAAGCAAGCATTTTACCCAGTGTTTTCTGAATCTCATCTTTATCTGGTGTCAACTCTCCCCTTGTATCCAAAAGCACTTCAGCAGCTTTTTTCAGTTTTTCTACAGCAATCTGGTGGTTAGACACTTGTCCCTGAAGAACCTGTAAAATTTCACAATTGTCAATTATACTGTTCACATACTGTTCACTATAGCTAAAAGTTACACATGTAAGGCTTGAGATAAGCCACACAACCTGAACTTAGTGCTGGGAATAATCTAATTTAGTTTGTGACCTCTCCACTAATCTTCACCACTGGCTATGACTGATCTTAGCCTTCTGGCCCGTGTTATAGTTTATTCACCATCTTTATTATCTTCTGTTTTACAGTACTTTTCTGACTCAATTGATTTCTTGCATGTAACTTCAAAATGTGTCTTTTAATTAATTGTTTTTTAAAGACCATTTGTACTGATTCAAGTGTTATCCAAAAGAAAAATAAACGTATTTTTCAACTCAGCATCAGAGAACAGGGGGAAAAACATAGTCAGCAGCAGTTACTCACCATCCCCATCAGTTGTACTGACAAAGGATCAGCCTAATATTGCAGCATCATCATGAATACCTTGAAACACGGTCATCATCTTTATAGTTTTAAAACCTCCTAGAGCCAGCAACACTGAATTTTTCCTAGGTTTCTCTCTCTAACCAAGGAACACAGATTGAGAGACTAACCCAGCTATGACTTGTTCCAGAGTCAACAGAGAGACTGAATCAACTTCTCAAAGTGGCTTTCTCTCCAGTGTTTAAAAGTACTTTAGGGTGAACAGTCTCTAAACTACTTCAGGTCTCTGTGCTAGTGCGTATGATGCATCTTTGTCTTGATTCACTTGAACTTTGCAGAAGTTCAAAAAGAAGGGACCTCTCATTTTTTTCCGATACACACTAATGCTATGAACATACAATTCGATCCCATCTGCCATGCCAGGACAAAGAAGTCGTGTCAGTGCATTCAGCTTCGGTACCCAGAGCACAATGTTAAGCCAGAACATAATATGTCTTGCTACTCCATTGACAAAATAAAATTTAGACAAACCTGAAGAGAAATTTTCCTAATACTAGTAAAATACACTGTACTTGTACCAAAAAAAAGAAAGAAAGAAAGAAAGAAAGAAAGAAAGAANAAAGAAAGAAAGAAAGAAAAGGAAAGGAAAGAGAGAAAAAAAAAAGAAAAAAGAAAAAAGACATACCAGAAAACCTTGTATGCTGGCAGAAAGCAAGCAAACTTATGCCAGAGGCACTGAAGATTATTCTGAAGAACAGTTAATCCCCATAAAAAGATTAGACTCCACCATGCTGCCAAGACCTGTGTCTAGCTGGATTATCAGCTGCATGTGTTGGCTAGAAGGGACAGCTTTAACTTGCAACACCTGACTTGTTCAGAAATACTCTTTGTTTTGCTTTCATTAATTGTCTTTCTTTCTTCAGCCTCCTGTTTTTTCTCTTTCTTTGAATCTTTTAACACTTTGTACCCTCTCCCTTCTTCCTTGCTCATATTCATCGAGTGTTCTTTTGTGTTGCAAGTAATCCATGTAGGCATTTCATAAAAGAGCCCTCATACTCACTCCTTTTGTATTACTTGCATGAAAATTGGCATTATACAGGACATAATTCGTTTTGGCATAAGAAACAAAAGTTTAAATGGAGCTTCAAATTGTAATTAGTGTTACTTCTACCTTCCTAGTGCTTGGAAGTACAAATGCACCTCAATTGTTCCAATGTTAAGAGTCCAAAATTTACACTTCTATTTATGAAATAACAACTAATTTTCTTAAGTCTTACATAATCACTGTAATTTTTTTATTCCTGTGATATGTCATATACCAAAGTGTTGGACAATTCCAGTGGCAGATTTGAAAGATACCATGTAGTAAATGTACTACTTTTCAGACTATTCTAAGGGAAATAGTTAACACATCCACTTTCCAAGAGGCTATTTGCATTGGCTATTGTTTGTCAATAGCAAACATATCAGACCTGCACAGATACTCCACATAGCACAGACAAAACAGTAACGAAATGTCTGAACAATAGCCTTGCTTACTAAGAAATAACGAACTTGCATTTTAATTATAGTATAGATAATATAATGTGTTTATGAAAATATACGAGTCAGTTCAAAGATGACAGACTGCATGATACTTTACACAAGCCACTTTATACTTGGATTCCTAAAGTCTCCTGTAAACCTACTATTTATGAGCCTAACTAGTGCTTTACCTTCACAAGCTCCATCACTATCCTGTCTTGCCTATACTAGGATTTACATAAAATTGTGAGTTACCTCTCTCAGCGGAAAACAAAACCAAAACCAAAAACTGTTTTTCTGTGCAGTGCAAATTATTTTACATCCACTTTTGGTGGGGCACATAGTACTGGATAAACAACTGCAGAATGCAAACAGACTAGACAGAACGTGCACTGCTGATCCAGTATGATCCCTTACTGGGTATAATGCAGTAAAACAAAAATTTGAATAGAAAAAAGTAACAGTCACAGACAACAAACAACATATGGTCTTCTCTATCAGGAACTCGGTCACAAGCCCTACCGTGGCAGCAAACTGGAATCACTAAATCCCTTGTTAGTTCAAAAACTTTCCAGATTTCACCTATCGTTTGCTAAGTGATATGAAACACATCTAGCTTTCATCACTGCTAATGGCATCTTGGTCCCCCATTTTATTTTCACCCTTGTTATTTTCAGATAACATTCTAGGCAGCTGTATTTGAGAACTATAAAAGTTGCATGCAGACTTGCAAGGCAAGATTTTGGCCTGCAGCCACTTGGATTATATTAGATGATCCAGTTTTCCTGACAGAAAGCAGTTCCTTTTAGGACAGAGGAACTTCTGTTTTTTAAAGCTTTTCACCTTGGTTTCTTCCAGTTGTCTTTGGAGATTTTTGGGATCCACTGCAATTGGCTCAGATAGTTGTTTGTTAACAGCTATTTCAGAGGCCTGAAGACCTGACAAAAGTCCAGATGAGGCATCTTCATAATGCTGGTATTTATCTGCCAGGTCTTTAAGGTTATTTCCAAGGATGCTACACTAAAAGAGTAGAAAACAAACAAGGAAATACCCAGGCATTAAACTGTGTGTTGTGTTTCATAACAATCTCATGGTCATACTTTCATTTCCTGACATACTGAATGATTTTTTCCTGTCATCATTCCACTGACTAACTGATCTTTGTTCTCAGGTAAGACAGCTGGGCAGGCTAGACAGTTCTTCCTAGTTTGTGCTTGTCAAGCATGATTTAGGATCAATTCACCAATACAGTCAGCAAACTGCATATTAACCCACTGTACTAGAATAGGAAAAACTTCAGGAAGACTTTTTGATCCACCAACCTAAATATTCTTTATCAGCACTCTGACACCAACAACGTAGCCAGTAGAAGCTAGAAAATTTGCAAAAATCAGAAGGTATGTGTATGTTCATTAAAATACAGAGAGCAGATTATTGTTTTCATAAATATCCGATCTGCCTAACAAAGCCAAAGTAATATGGCTCCATTAGGCACATAATGCTTTGTTTTGGTCACTTAAGAATGTCATCTAACCAAGATCTTATTAGGCCTATATGTTAGGATGCTCCCAAAACATACACAGTGAATCATCACATAAAGAGGCCAGTGGAAATCTGTTTCAGTCTTTTCAGAGATGGTTTCACATACAAAATCTGACTGTACCAAGTCATAATATTTATAAACAGTTATGTTAAATAATATTTATAAAGTTTCTTTAAATATTTATATTTTGAACTTTAGATACACTGCATTTTAATATTTACATTTGGTACTTGGGCTCCATCTGGTGGGCAAATATAGAATGCACTCAGTTACATAACCAGTTAACAAAGAACTGACTTTAGATTCTTTCAATATACTAGTCTATAAACTCATGTGAGTGTGTGCAAATATATAAATATATATATTAGCATCATATACATAATATATATGTATTATAAGTATATAATATATGAAGTATTTTTTACAGCAACAAGCCTTTACAAATGGCAAAAGGGTTCCTACAAGCCAATCTACAACTTGGAAGATCTCACAAAACTTGGAAGATCTCACTTTTTAAAAGTCTGCCCTTCAAGTTCTTGATTTAGTAAGACAAGTCTACTTTGTGTTGGTTTTGCTCTTCATACTTAGGGTCAAATATTTAAGGCACCTCTATTATGCCTGTGCTAAATACATATATGTAAAGGGTAGAATTTGGCAAATTGATCAAAGTGAGATCACAAATAAAGCTGCTGCGATAGGATTTTTATGTGGATAAAAATAAGTTAAAATTTTGCAATGAAATCTTCACATTCACACTCAAACTAAACACAAAGTAGAAAATTACAACCATTCAGACCTTAGATATTCTAGCACTCGACTAAAGCAGATCTTCTAGAAAAGCCTTTTCTATTATCTAACCTTAAGAAACAAAGAATTTACAACTTCCCACAGTAATTTGTTTCAATTATCCCCTCTTTATGCAAATTGCCAAAATCATAGCAGTCTTTCCTATTCGGTATAAATAAAACTTACCTTAGTATAGAGAGATTTAAAACGATCTGAAGCTCTATCCAGTTTATTTTGCACTTCAGTGTAAGTAGCCGAAGTATCAATACCATCTTTGTCAACCTTGACACCATCTCTTTTGCTACATGACCTTGCAGCATCCAAAACTCTTTGTCCAGAAATTGTAATGTACCGTAAATCACCTTTGTGAGATATAACATCTTCTGAAAAACTCTTCTGCCTTTTCAATTTGACCATAATACCACTGAAGTCAGAAGCACCAGCCTCCAAGTTGTCAAGTTCTTGTTCTGCCTGCTGCAGCCATGTTTCAAATTCACTATAGTCTGTATCAAATTTCTCAAGTTCTTCCCTCAGAGAATGAGTCATCTTCATTTTCCGTTCTGATTCAGCTAAAGCAGTCTCATACTGAGCCTTCAGCTCTTTCATGTTCCTTTGCATCTTCTCTTTTTCTTCAGGGGAAAGGTAGTGGCCTTGCTTCTCAAGTAGTGCCTGAGCAGATTGAGTTGCTATTATGACAGCCTGCTGCTGTGACATAATTTTCTCATGTTGAGCCTGCAAGAAAAAATAAAAAAAAATTATGACCAGCACCTTCTCAGATAATTCCATTAGACAAGTACTGTCTTGAAATCTCTGCTGAATTCTGCTTAGAAATGACAAGTAAAATAGTCCATCAAAATGATAAAAAGCTTTTATAATTTTCCTGTTATTTATTAAAAAACATTTTGTGAGTAATTTAAGTGAAGGCTTGGCTCCTGGTTATCATATTTCTGTGCAGTTTCAAAATTTAATGAAAACGTCAAATGGCAATTTTAGCCAGATACACAGTCCATGACCAAATGGAGTATTCAAATATCACTGGAACTGGGATGTATAATCACACAAACACTTCCTCCTATACCTCTAATACCTCTAATATCCTATACTTCTAATACCTCCTATACCGTATAGTTAAACTAGACATTATCAATCTCTTTAATTCTTTTTTCATAATAGTATTTATTTGCTTATTACTTAATACTTAGGGTGGTGTGCTTAATGTAATCAAAATTTTCCTGGTTCTCTGTCTCAAAATAAAATTTAGTAGATAAAGTATCCAAAGATAGGCAACTTTCTAAACCAGAAGTGTTCTTCTTCCTGTAACATATACTGTAGCTACCATTTCAAACAAACATACCAAAAGGAGTGAAAGCATCAAACATTAAGAAGAATACAGGTTCTTCTTATATTCCGAGTGAACAAACAAACATTCTTATCCAAAGTTTTTATTTTGTTTTTCAATTTCAAGAGCAGTGACTCTTATCAAATATACCCATAAAACAGGGCCTTTTGACATTAAAGATCAAAACATATTCTGTGCATGTAAATTGTTCCAATATCATCAGAAAATAGTAAATCATAGGAACTGGAACCGTATGCTAAATAAAATCCATATTTCAAATAGATTCTTTCCAAAAAAAAAAAAAAAAATCTCCATTCTTGAAGGTCCTCAATTCCCATGTAAAATAGCTATGTAAAATAGACTGGTATGCTTTTCTTCCGTGTCTATACTGGACAATTATCCTGTAGGCATGAGACATAGAAGAGAATTGTGAAAAAAGTGAAAGTAAAATCATTATGAAAACAAAACCGAGTTATTTCATTTCCTTCATTTTTTTTTAAATAAGAAAGGAAGTCCAAAACAGTATCAGCTATTGGCATTACCAGTTTCATCCACACTCCCATCAAACCACATATAAAAGTTTTTGGTTGCTCAACTGTAAGTAAACAAAGGCCATAAAATTGAGCTCTATTATTTTAAATGCCTCCAATTAGCTTATCTAGAACATCTGCTTTTAAAATGCTGCACTGTGGCTTTACGTAACTCATTCTTCTGAAGCCTTCAAATAGTGCTTTCCGATGTGTTAAAGGGATAAGAAGTGAAGATCACAGTTTCAGCAAACTATTATCTGCAGCTATTGGTAATCAGTATTCACAGGGAATTGCAGGGGATTAAACTTGACTATGACAAAGATTTTTGAAAAAGTCTCATAAAGAGTACGAATTTATGTTGCTGCTTTTTGCATTTTATTTACCTGTAGTACTGATCAGAATCTGAATGCATTGCATTAATTTCTCACTATAAAACTTAAGAATAATAGACTCACCATCAGGATTCTTGGAATTTGCCTTTGAAAATATCCTCTTTTTCTTATTTTGCAGTAAACAACCACAGTAACATCAAAGAATTGACAAATCTGCAATACATTCTAACTACTGAAATTCCTATTGGTGTGTATCACTGACTTCCTAGTGTCTTTTCCAAGATCTGTTACAGGAAGTTTCTGGTTGAATGAAGACTGATAGGCCTAGCACATAAATGTAGAATAAATCTAGTAACAGTACCTTGACTTTCTGATACTGCTGGTTCAGATTATCTTCTGTGCTTTTTACTAGTCCATCCACCTGAGTTTCAATGTCTTGCTGAATTTCCATCAGATTACCATTAACATCATCCTCCTCTCCTTCCAAAGCCTTCACATCTCCCTCTTCAAAGTGCGTTCCATTCTGTTCTATCACCTGCTTAAATTTCCTGCCGTGCTCTGCTTCTTTATCCACATTTGATAACCAATCCAAGAGATTTTCTATTGTATTTTTACTTTCTTCCAGCTGTTCTATGGCTGCGACCTACAATGAAATTATACACTTTTAGTTCAGACATCTTCTTTAGGTACTACCATAATATCATATGCAAACAGAACATTTACAATACATTAACATGTATGTACATTAACAAATACACATGGATTGGCATGTATGTTGCTGTTTATTTTATAAAGAAACCAGAAAGCAAACAGTTTATTAGTCACCAAATAATAATATATTAGTACAAATATTAAATAATAATAAATACTTAATCTCTTCTCAGTATACCAATAACAAATTGCAAGACTTATCCCCTAAAACACAAAAAGTTTGAATAAAAGTATGAAATAGTTGCCTAAGAACCTTTTCTGTTTCCTGCTTAATTGCTGTTGTCATAGCTTTATCCAGTTCTTTTTTGGACTCTTCTGCCTTCTGGCTAAGGACCAAACACTTTGTCTTAGCTTCATTCAGTTTCTGTTCAAGAATAGCCTTGTCTTCTTGTGACAACTTTTCTCCATTTTCTTTCAAGAAGGTTTCAGTATTTTTCACAATCTCTGCCAATGTCTGGGCACTTGTTCTCATGTCTCTTTGTATCTCCTTTTGAGAAAGAAAGAATCCAAATAGGAGCAAATTATTCACCAGATCTTTCTGATTAACCTTGTTAGAACTTCCTCTGTTCTGAGGGCAAACACCTTACCAGTCCTTTTGAACCTGGGAGAGAGTACATGCTGTATTACTAAACTGTTGACAGAAATATCACAAAAAATTCAACCCGAGACCTGACAATGTTGCTGCAGCTCAGTCTGTCCCTACCTCTTCCACTCACAGCTAGGTACCTTTTTTTAAAAAAAAAAAAAAAAACACGCAATTTGGAAGTCTGCTGGCTTACACTCCTATTCAGACTTAGGCCACTTTTTTTTATTTTCCTTTGTTCAGCAGTTCAATTTATTTTATTTCCATGTACACAGTAGAAAATACGTGTTATTTCTTAGCTATCAGAGATACAGTAGATCTGCTACACTATATGTAGTAAGCTGAGTCTCCTGACAAATTCTTTTCTACTACTCTCCTAACAGAAAGCTATGGAAATGAAGGGGACTGAATCCAAGTCTGAAACTTGTAGTTATCTTTCCCAGGTGGAAGTTTTCCCATATTTCCTGGTTTTGTTCAGGCCAGAAATGTCATAAGAATATTTTTCTTTAATTGTAATCAATCATAACTTTTCAATCTCTAAAGTATGTTTAAATCCATTAAATTTCATGGAGGACAGATGTTTAATTTTAGTTTATACAAAGCAGTTTGCCTAGTCCTATGACAGTCAGAAAAAAAAAATCTGTTGAGGGGAGCTGTAATTATAAAATTAACTATGCTGTTGAATATGTTCACTCAATTACCGAAACAATGAACACTTAACTTTACCTGTAACATAACACACTTGATGCTGCAAGACAAAAAAATTGACTTATTGACTACAGATTTTGCAACAATTATAGTATGTAACCTGGCAGCTAAAAATGCAGCTCATTTCAACACTTCAGCAAGTATTGCAGAAAGATTTTCCTGGGGACACTGTATTAAGACAAGATTCTCCTTCTCTGACAAAAATGTCTGTGCTCCCTTTCGTACAGCTTATTAAGGATGAAAACTGACTTGATCTATAAGAAACCTTTTTTAGTCTCCAATTTCCCTTCTAAGACATGCTTCAACAATGGTGTCTACAAGAAATCAGTCAGCAAATAACTAGCCTGCTCGGCAGTCACAAATAATTGATATTTATTTAAGAAAAAAATATTAACTGTATGTATCATTTCTTCACTCTCATGGATACACCAAATTAGGCCATAATTTCTTAAGATAGGTAAGTGATATTAAGAGGTACCCCAGATGTATCTATGTCTTTCCACTGACTATAAACAGAAGTTAGACAAACTAGATGTCTTACTCTGAAAGTAAGTAAAGCGAGGCAAGATGAATCAGGAAATTTCTGTCCTTATGGATTACTAATCTTGATTTGGAGCTCTATCCTGTAATTATAGCAAATCACTACTAGGAGAAGAAGGAAGAATAGTACCCAAATCCCTTTGTCCTCTATCAAAATCTCAATTAGTATCAGTCAGGACAGAGTAAAAGCTTATAGATAAGAAAATACTGCTAAAAGGCAAGGTCTCAATAGGAAAGCAAATAGGAAAAAAAAAAACCTAGAATTGTACATACCTCCTGTTTGGTCTGGTATTGTTCTAGCTCAGCCTTGCTGTCTCCAATAACAAGAGACTCTTGCTGTCCAATGAGTCGATTTTCAGTCTGTCTAAGCAAATCACATATTTCCTGCAGTTTCTCTTTGCACTCCTGCTGCCGTTCAGCCACATCCTATGTTAGAGCCAAATACAATTGAACAATAAAACAAAAACTTCCCCACTACATGAACTAACAAACACTGTAATAGGAATTAACCTTTGAACATCAGTATTGCAAAGCAATCTTTTTGAAAGTATGCTGTAAACATGATAGCAGTGGTACAAAGAGCAAGATGAACATATAGAAGTTATGGATAAACCTCAAATATGTTGTAAGTAAGAGAGACCATGTTTGATGGAATTGCCCAATAGAAGTCTGGCCATGCACATATGTGAAAGATGAAATCTCCAAACGACAGGAGTGAAAATCCAGTCTCTTAACCGCTTGAAACCTGTGATAAACACTATTAATTCTGCAAAAAGGATATCAAAACAGAGGTTAGTTGTGATTGTGAGTTAGCTCTTGTTGGTATGCATAATATGTTACCTGAATAGAAAATGCTGACTTCTTAAGCAGTAGAAAAGAACAAAACATGCAAGATCATTACTGTTACTACATCCTAGAAAAGCATCTATGTTTCTCCTTTACTCAATTTTATATTTCTTTGACAAAGTATGATGGAAACAAATGTTCTTAGAATGGTAAAAATACTACAAAGCCCTCAGAATGCTGAAATGTCTTTCATTGTGCATAAACTGGGGGATGAGGTGGCAACTCTGAGTTTTCACAGTGCTTTTATGACAGGGAAGGAGATCTAGTTACACAGCAGCATCTATCAGCCTTCTTTGACTATGAAGACAAAGGCTGCCCATGTTTGCCAGCTACAGCTATGACAGCTGAAGAGGTAGCTGCACCAGCTTGACTCATGGCTTTCCCAATGCCCATGCCTAGAATCACAAATCTGATTTACTCATATTTCTTTACCTCTAACCTGTCTCAGTCAAAATGAGCTACAGTACCAAAGATTTAAACAAATCTGGTACTTGCCTATAAAGACCTAGAAAAAGATCACACAAGCAGATGACATGGCAAATCAGAGGAAAAGAAAATCTTCAGCAAGACAGAAGTGACAAGCAGTGGTGGGATAGTAAACTTGTTGATCAATACAGCTGCAGCCAGAAGAGGACATGAGTTCACAGCTTTATTTAAACAATATTTTAAAGAACAGATCCTAATGCCTGAAACTGTACCTGTCCATAATCTAATATGCTGTTTCTGTGAAATGTGATTGTACCAATGAAAGGCAAAAATGACAATTCACCAAACTTCATAGAATATCTTGACTTGCAAGGGACCTACAAGGATCATCAGATCCAACTCCTGGCTCCACACAGGACCACACAAAAATCAAACCATATGTCTGAGAACGTTGTCCACATGCTTCTTGAACTCTGGCAGGCTCAGTGCTGTGACCACTGCCCTAGGGAGCCTGTTCCAGTGCCCGACCACCCTCTCGGTGAAGAACCTTTTCCTAACACCCAGCCTGAGCCTCCCCTGTCACAGCTCCATGCCGTTCCCTCGGGTCCTGTCGCTGTCACCAGAGAGCAGAGATCAGCACCTGCCCCTCCGCTCCCCTCGTGAGGAAGCTGCAGGCCGCCATGAGGCCTCCCCTCAGTCTCCTCTGCTCTGGGCTGAACAAACCAGGTGACCTCAGCTGCTCTTCATACACCTTCCCTTCTAGACCCTTCCCCATCTTTGTCCTTTGGACACTCTCTAATAGTTTTATGTCCTTCTTATATCGTGGAGCTCAAAAATGCACACAGTACTGGAGGTAAGGCCTCACCAGATCAATACTATCTTTGTAGAACTATGAATGTATCTGTAGTGCAACTGAGAAGATAAGAATACACTTAATAATGCATGCTGGTATTAAAATTCCTCATCCATAGACAAAAACACTCAGCACACATTTACACAGAAAGGCAAACCTTCTGATCACCCAGCTCTTGCGCTGCCTGTAACTGAGTCTCTAAACTTTCCACTTGAGATGTTACTGCTTCCTGTACTTCCTGAAAAGATTTCTGGGTGGTATTTAAGAGTCTCAGAAGCTGTTTGCTCTGATTAGGAGAAAGATCTTGGGCGTGTTCAGAAATGAAGAACTGAACATCAAGCGCAGTGGACTCCAGTTGCATTTTTGTACGACCAAGCTCTGCAGCAGTGTTCTGTAAATAAAGACAAGGAAATGACTAGCAAGGAAGACAAATTCAGTACAAATAAAATATAAATATCACTGTCTTCTGTACTTAGCCCTTGTTCCAAAATGCTTTTGAGAGACAATGTAGCCACAGTAAATCAAAACTCTGTGTTAGAATCATTCCGTTAAGGGATCTGATTTTTTTTTATGGTTTGCCTCTGGCACAGTCCATGTGCAAGTAATAAATAAGATGGCCTTGAAAATCTCTATTTCTTTGCTTTTTCATGGATGTCTGTGAACTGGCTGACCTTCTACACTGAAGAATTTATAGTGAGCATGAGCTTGCTGAAATGGTAGGTTTGGTTTAAGTTTTCTAGGTCTGAAGACCTAGAAATGTTAAAATATTTACTTGAAATTATTCCCATTCTTAACTCCACAACAATAAGCCCTATTTCTAGCAGTGTGTCGAATTCTGCCCACAGTTTCATCCTGTGCAGCCCCTATGACAATATAACACATACTGGAACACTATTGAAGCACAGTAAAATAATGTAATTTTTAAAATTCACACAGACAGAGGTGTATAAACACTACTAAAAACTTGATCTGATTTGTTTTTCATAACTCACTTCAATAAAGTGTGTAATGAAGAGGCTTTTTATCTTTCCCCATCTTCTTTTCCCACATGTAATTGATTTGGAAGGTAATTAAACTTCAGTAAAGAATTTGGATCTTATGCATAAAGATTTTTTTTAAAGATTTAATTTTAATAATTGAAATATCTGTAACATAAACTAGATTTCCAAAGAAAAGGTGAGATTTATTACAAGTATAAGCAGAACCAATAGCTTTCTCACTAAGCCAAATTCTATCTAAAAAAATTTAAGGAGAAAAAGCAAATCAACAATACTTTATTAATGGATCATCAAGTAGTTGTCTTAAGTAATTAGCTCTAGCAGTTTGTTTAAGCAATAGAGGTTAACAAGCAGCTATACAAAAACTAGCTAACAGTTCATAATAAGCAGTAACATTTGCCAGAAGCACCAACATCTGCCATAAGGAATACTTACTTTGAGTAGTTGTAAACTTTGCTTCATATCTCCTATGTCATTAGTATTCACTATGAAGTCTTTCACGATTTTACTGTGTTCTGTGATCCAGTCTGAAAATCTCTGGAGTTTGCTTAAAAGTTGCTGGTGTGATACTGCAAGCTTAGACTAGAAAGGGAAGTTGTATATTTATTTATGCCCCTGGAGTCTAGTCACATTTTCTATCATATTAAATGGAATCATACATGTACTTTATATTCAGATAAAACAAAACCCTCAACATTTTAGCTCAATTACCTTAAGAAAAGCAAGAAAAAATACACAAATGTACAGTGATGAAAACATACCATTTCCGAGTCAACAGCACAGACTATTTGTTTTGCTCGTTTTGAAGATGTATCACAGACCACCAGAAATGCTTCCTGCAAATAGTCATAGCTTATCTTTAGCTCTTTAAGTTTCTCTTTAGGAACATCGTTGTGATGAAACTTTAAAAACTCTTCTGTCAACTTCATGTCCTTTTTTAGGATAATTGCAAAGGTAGCCAATCCGGATTCAAATGACTACAAAGAGATTATATATATACAATGCATTAAGCTACTCAGCAAGAAAGAAATTTAAATCTGATTTACTTAATTATATTTGAAATCTCACTTCTTTTTCTCATCTGAGCTCTTTTCCTAGCTCCCATCACTGAAGTACAACTGAAGAACACTTTACTGACCTCTAGTTGTTCTAGTTGTTCTTTTAGTATTTCCAGGTTGCTGCTAATCGGTTTCTGGTTATCTAGGTGGCTTTTCATCTCTTGAAGCACTGCCAAATGTTCTCTCATTTTCTCTGTTAACTTGAAACATTTCTGTACTCCATCGACCTGAAAATGGGTTTTAACAATAAAAAAAGGTTTTCCAAACTGACAGACTTGAAAATAAGCAGTATCACTCTTTCAATTTGTTTTAAATTTATTATTTAATTTTGCAACCATTTTTCCAGTTTAATTATTCTCTCCAGCAGTTAGAAGGATTCATGCAATTCCTTTAACACAGAGCACATACTAGCTGTTGTTACTTACCACGCTAGTGGGGTTGTCATCCTCGACTGCTTCTTTTGTTTTGTAAGCAGGCTCAGTAAAGCCTTTGGAAAGGTTGTCTGTCTTCTCATGCTCCTGGTCACTTTTCCAAGCAACAGCTGTGTCATCTGCCAATGTTTTCTCTTTAGGAATTTCTGATCCAAACTCTGGTTGTTCTGTGGAGAAAAGAGTATAAAGCCCATCTACTTTGCCTTTACCTTCATGTCCTGTGGTGATGCCAGCAACCTGCGAGCTCGTAAACAAACCACTTATAAGTTCTTCTAACTTGCTTGTATGTTCATCTCCAGATGACATTTGAAAAATGTCTGTAAGTTCAGAAGTCCTAAATTTTGGAACAGGAGCTTTCACCTCTTGGTCTATTTCACTCTTCATTTCATTTGGATCGTCCGTCTTATGCTTACAGGATTCCTGCTTCAGAATATCACGAAGAAGATCAGGACTTCTGCAATCAGGCCAGAGCAACGAAAGAGCATCGCTGTCCTCTGGCTCTGTGCATGGTGTGGTAACCATTAATGCCGTTCTAACAGTACTGCTTGTTTGCCTGAGGTTTGACTCACTAGACATGCTGCTTCCAGGCTGGGTGCTTCTAACCATTGTAAGTAAATTTTGCATTAGAATTTTGGTATCAGAGTAACTTAGGGGTTCACCCTCCTGCTTGCAGTAAATATGTCCCACTTTCAATTTCCTTTGTAATATATTCTTTAAGTCTTCCATTAGTGTGTCAGACATTTCTGGTGACTGTGAAAAACCCTTTTTTACTTGAAAATCTTTGCAAGGTCCCATTTCCTTTTGTAATGATTCCACAGACATTTGTTTTTTGAAACCATTTTCAAAGGAAGAAGTCTCACTGGCCATGAATTTTTCTCCACTTGTGTTTTTCAGTCCTTCATGTTCTTGCTGGGCAACATTATTCAAGTCAGCCCCTATGCTGCTCGGAATTGCAGAAGAAACATCAGTGGTATGTGTATGATTCCCAGAAGGTAGCACTACAGTCCCATCCCCTGATTCTCTGGCATCCTCAGTACTTCCTAAAGCACCTGCTTTTATAAGGATAAGTTCATTATGATTGCTGCTTTTGTTTTCTGAAATGTCTTTAAGAGTATTGTCAGTACTTTGACAGACAACCGTCCCTCTTTCTCTAGTCACACCAATTTCCTTTGGTTTCACTGAAACATCTGGGGGGAAGGAGTAAGTGCCAAATTCGCTTGAATGCATTTCGTCCACATTGAGTACAAATTCTTTTTCATTCTGTATACTATTTTCCCCTCTTTCTATGTCCTTAAGGCAACAGGATTCAGTTTTATCCAATTCTGAATTGTCTTCTTCTTTTATGCCTGTTGCATATTGTTTTAGAGAAGAGGAAATATTAAAATCTCTCTTAAATTCAGCTGATTTCACGCCACTTCCAATGTCAGGCAAAGTCTGACCAATATTTACTTTTTCTTTACTTGAAAGAGGAGTTTCTCTATCAGCTTTAGTTGCTGATGCATCAAATATTTCCCCAAGACTTTCCATATGAATGGGACTTTTACCTAGCTCCATAATATCACATTCCTTTATAATATTTACTCTATTTTTATTTTCTGCAAGAATTTCAAAACCTGTTCCTATTTGACCACACTTCCTATTGGTAATTGGATGTACTTGGTCACTGAGTGAGCTATCATCATCACTCGCATAAGGCATATCTTTGAGGAATTTATTGTCCTTTTGGGATGAACTTGCCTTTAGTTGTTCCATACCAGCCACGTCATTTAACATTTTTTTCTCTGCAAATACTGCTTCTTTTTGTCTTTGTCCATGATCTGAATGTAACATTGGCATGGTACTATTGTTTTTATTCATGCTATAAATAAAGCATTCTGAGAGAAGCAAATTCGTCTGAGTACTTTCATCATCACCATTAGGTTGCTTTGTAACTAAGCACGGTGTTACACTAATGTCAGACGTCATAGTATCATCAAGAAACTGTGTTTTATTATTTTCTTCACTCTTACAGGACATCCATTTAGTGTCAAAGGTATTTTCAGACTGAATATGCTCAGTAGTATCTCGTGACAAATGTTTACTTTTGACACAAGTCCCGTACTCATTTTCTGTTTTCTGTTGTCTTTCTTCTTTGCTTGTACATGCAAGACCAACGCATCTTTCCTCATAAACACCTGATGCAGTTTCACATTCTCCCAAGGATAGTTTTCCATTTTCATGGTTAGACTGGAATTGCAAACTATACCCTGTCTGGTGGCCTAAAGAATAGCAACAGTCATCAATATTCTGATTATTTTCATCAGTATTTGCTATATCTCCTACAGAAATTAACAGCTGGTCACCTTTGTTTTTACATTGATGGTGTGAGTAAAAAATATCCATTTCTTCATCACTGTCAGAATCAGTATCAGAGTCATCATAACTGTCATAATCAATACAGTCATAATCATAATCCTCCTCCTCCTCTGTTCCTTCAGATTCATCCTCATAGGAGTCACTTTCTGCTTTCATTTCATCTTCTTCGTTTCTGTCTCGCTGTACTTTTGTTTCATACATCTTCGGTAAAGAAGTGAGGCATCCCTCCTTTCTTCCTTCACTCTCCAGAACAACTGGTAATTTTTGCTTCTTCTCTCCAAAGCCCCCCATTCTTTCCCTTTCCTTCTCAGGGACTGTTTCCAAAGTTTCAGCACTCACAGAAGCTATATTTATGCTCTCAGGTAGACCTATCAGATTTATATCCCTTGAGTAATGGACACTCTCTCCAGCATTAGTTGGAAGTTCTTGAAAAGAACTGTTCTGTTCTCTCAGAGCTATTAGACCATCCCCCTCCTCTAGAAAACCTAGTGGAACATTCTCTGGCTCTGGTGTATCATCATCCCCCAGCTGTAAGGTATCAAAATCATCGTCACCTTGAGGGGAGTCATAGGAATCATCATCATCAATTTGTGGAGTACCATAGACATCACTGTCATCATCATCAACCTGAGGAGTTTCATAGGCATCATCGTCATCATCATCAAACTGCGAGCTGTCCTCTTCAGAGGCTACCTCACCACATCCATGCTGCGAGTGCTTACTTTCAAACCGTGGGATGCTATCACTCCCTTCTAGTGATGAGTCAGAACTACTGTCACCCAGTAATAACTTATCAAATGTAAGATCGCTTTCTTCTACTGCTAGCCTTTGTGCTGTGCTGTTACTGTCCCCCACAGGAGGGCCATCATGTGTAAACGTATTGCCTTCCAACAAAGGCCTCCACTGTATGTCTCTACCATCTTCTAGACAAAGCTTACTCTGCAAATCAGTATAATCCTCCGAAAATGGCCTGCCATGTCTTTGAGGATAGTCCTCTAGGGATGGCCTGTTATGTACATCAGAGTAGCCCAGTTGAGGTTGCTCACTATATCCATTATCTTCAAACTGTAGCATGTGACCACATTGACTATCTGATTCTTCTGGAAGTCTATATTCAGTATCTGCACTGAGAGATAAACCAAAACTTCTCTGAAAGTCATCTTTCTTCCCATTATCCAGTACCATTCTACAATCGTCAGCTCGCAGTATGTAAGGCTCGTATTTTGTGCACCTTTCCAGGTCTCTCCAGGTTTCATTATCTGACAAGTCATTCATACTCAAGGAATTTTGTAAGGTTTTATCATTCCTGTTTTCCTTACCCAGACTGTCTGCCAAAAGAATCTCTTCTTCCTCTGTTTCTGAAATAAGATTTGGATTTGAGTCATTTGGAAGAAATCCTTCAATGTTTCCAGAACTTGCTTTCTGATCAATATGCTTACAAAGCTCTGCTTGTGTCCACTCAGAATCCTCCAGAACACCTTTGAGTGCACTTCTGTTTATGGAATTTTGAGTGCTACTTTCTGCTTTTCTAAGTTCTGTAGGTTTAGTTAACAACGTCTCCTGTGTATATTCTGATTGCTCAGTACCACTAGCATTGCAAATATCTAGTCTACATAAATGGAGATCTTTTCCCTGTGAACATTTATCATTCCCCAAATCTTCAAACTGAATTAACTTCCTGTCATTAGAAATGTTTTCAACACGTGAAAGATCACCTTGAACATTGCCTGCAACATTACTAAAGTGGACGTTGCCAGCTGACTTTAGATTAATTCCTTTGGAGCTTATGTATTTATTGCTAAACTCCATTTCTGATACATCAACATTGCATGCAGAACTATCCCCTTCCAGCAACATATTGATGGCTTCTTGCAGTTGTCCGTCATACAATAAAAGTCTTCCTCCAGTGTTTGCATCCATATAACTATTTACCATCAGATAAGACACAAATAACTTCTTAGCTTGATCTGAATTACGACATACAGGGTCTTGTGTGCCAGAATCTTCGTGTTCCTCCTCACAGTCATGAAATACAGATGGCAGGAGTTCATACGTTGATAACCATTTTGCAGCATTTTTACAAGGGGATTCTAATTCTTCTACACTGGGCATTTTATCTGGTAAAATCATGCTGTTCAGAACTGATACAGTATTGATGTCTATTACCCCTGATTGTGCAGCCCTATCTAGACTGAGTACTTCACAAGTTTCTGGAATGTAAAGCGCAGCTATTTTCTGCCTATCATTTAGTATTTTGAATGCCAGCTCATTTGTTATCATCTCTTGGTGCAAAGAAGTTGATATTGGGAATATTTCACCTGTGTGAGGCCATATTAGTCCAACAAAGCCTCTCTGTGCTTCCAGTACCAGCAGTGCACTGGTTGATGATATTAAATTGCATTGTACAGCTTCATCAACAGTCAAGCGTTGGCCTGAATTTGGACAAAGGATTCCACCACTCTGAACCTGATGTGTGAGGATCCCACAAGCAGTGTCCTGATCTATCATCCCTTGCCTCATGGCCTCTTCCACAGTCATTCGCTTCCCTGAGTCAGGGTCAATTATACCTCCAGACATTATCTGAGCCCCCAGCAGCCTGAACATTGTTTCCCGGTCGATGAGTCCTTCATGGGCTGCCCTCAAAATAGTTATCTTCCTTCCACATTTGAATATGATTCTACCTTTTTCTTGTGGTTTCACAGGTAGGAGTCTTAAGCCTGTTTTTTCATGTATTATGCTTCTATGAACCATTTGTTCAAGGGAAATCTTTTCAGCACAGTTAGGGTCTATGAGATCTTTACAAGTGTCTTTTTCCAGAAGCTTTGCGTATAATGTTGGAGAAATCAGGTTTCTCTGGAAAGCACTCTGCAAAGTCAGGTGCTCTCCAGTAGATGGCAAAATCAAGTGCCCACTTGAAAGCTGATTCTCAAGAATTTTAATAGCTAAAGGTTCTGAAATTAGACCTTGTTCTAAAGCTGATACAACTGGAAGATTTGACAATGATGATTCTGAAATAAGCTTCTTTGCATTATTTAATTCCTGCAACTGTAATAGAGTCTGCTCATCAATTAAGGCACGAGCTTTAGCTTCTTCCAAATCATAACACACTCCTAATTCTGGAGAAATGATTCCAGTAAGGATCAGCTGATTTTCGAGCAATCTAACTCCAGTGTCATAGTCAATAAAACCTTTTAGAATAGACTGAAAAACTGAAAGGACTTCTCCAGTTGTTTGGTCAATGATACCAGCAATGACTTTATTCACCTAAAAAGGAATATAAAAGAACAGCTATCACTATTTTTAGACTTTTTTTTTTTTCTTTTGAATGCATGATAAGCATAAAAACGTGTACTTACCAGGACTGGATGAATGCTGTGAATGTTAGCAGCTCAAACGCGCAAGTGATCTATGTCAGTCATTGAACAGCACACGATGTGATAAAAGATTTAAAATCAACATGCATCTGTGAATTGAAAACCTATGCTTCGCATACATAAATAGGGTTAGTGAGAGACAATAGAAGAGATGATTGCAGAGCGAGCAAATAGAACATGTACCTGAAAGGCAAATTTTCATGCTCTAAATGTCTGTGAAAGGTTAGAATATTCAGAAACAGTATGTGATTCAAAACAACCATGCTATTCATGTTTACAGCATACAGCACTTCTGTATATACACTCAACAATATGGAATCAGATATTCTAGCATCAAAAATTGCATTTAGTTTGCATGGAAAGCATGAAGTCAGTTTGGCAACATTATTTACACTAATTGCACAGATGCTGCCTGTAAGTGTATATGAGAATACTCATTTGCAACATTTTTTGAGAATTCCATATTTATGATTGAGATCCATTAACAAATGTATTTGTAGTGTCTCAGAGTTATTAACATTATGTGCTTCCATTTTTATATCCAGATAAATTTTAACAAAAACTGAAAGTAAATCTCTTCTGGGACACTTCTGAGCGATATATTGGAGAGATTAACATGTTATTTTATGGTGTCCTTTTTGCAGCACAAACACAGACTTATACAGCAGTCAAAGAATGGCTTTTAAGAGAAGAGTTAAGAGATGAATGATTTATCTTTCTTCATGCAAGGCACACATTATTAAGACTCTTCACAAAAAAACCTGATGAGCAGAATATTCATATGCACAGGTAAGGTAACACACAGTATTTCACACCAAATATACAAAACCTTCAGTCAGTTAAATCTCAGGTTCCTTTACACACTGTTAATTGCAGCTTCATCTTTTACTCATCACGTATGGTTCCACAACCATGCAGTAAAAACTCAAAAGAGCTGGAAATGTGAGTTTCCATCTTGTTACCTTTTCTTCCATCTTTTCATCATCCAAATACTGCGCTTCCTGCAGCTGCTTCAAAGCTTCATCAGATAACAAGCTGTAGCTCTCCTGGAGGGATCTGACTTGTTTTTCCATTTCATTCCTCTCTTCATCTGTCATTCTATAAAAACAGAATGAAACAAACAAACAAAAACTGGGGGTGGAGTGGGGGGGGCAGTTCTCTTGATAATTTGTAACAGAATCACAGAATGGTTGAGGTTGGAGGGGACCTCCGGAGATCACCTAGTCCAACCTCCCTGCTCAAGCAAGGTCCCCTACAGCACATTACCCAGGATTGTGTTCATACAGCTTTTGAGTATCTCCAGGGAAGGAGACTCCACAACCTCTCTGGGCAACCTGTTCCAGTGCTCTGTCACCCTCACAGTAAAGAAGTTTTTCCTCGCGTTCAGACAGAACCTCCTGTGTTGCAGTTTGGGCCCATTGCCTCTCATCACTGGGCACACTGAAAAGAGCCGGGCCCCATCCTCTTGATACCCTCCCTTCAGAAACTTCTACACGTTGATCAGATCCCCCCTAAGCCTTCTCTTCTCCAGATTGAACAGGCCCAGCTCTCTCAGCCTTTTCTCATAAGAGAGATGCTCCAGGCCCTTAATCATTTT